>CM067220.1:125230661-125748161 GCA_034190945.1 Octodonta nipae | reverse complement strand
ATGCTGGCACTTTGGGCACAACGCCCAGGCGTGCAGAGGCAAGACTGACCGAAGCAGTTGTTGTCACAGATGCGGAGGCGCTGGTCACAATGCCTCGGCTTGTCAACAACCTGCCAAGTGCTTACTCTGCAAAGAGAAAGATAGTAGGTCAGACTGCCGGCACGTTGCGGGTAGTTGGAAATGTCCGATCTACCAACAGGCGATGAGAGCAGCACAAGCCCGTAAATGAAAGTACTGCAACTCAACCTCAACCATTGCGAAGCAGCCCAAGACCTACTGGTACAGCGGGTGCGGGAATTGGATTGCGACGTAGCCATAATCTGCGAGCAGTACAAAAACTTCGACACCCTGTCCTGGGTAAATGACACAACGGACAGAGCAGCGATATGGGCTTGCGGTAAACTTCCGTTCCAACAACTCCCAAATACCCCCGAACCATGGCTTGTGAGAGCCAAAGTGGGAGGGGTTCACTTCTATAGCTGCTATGCACCTCCTAGTGCACAGCTCGAGGAGTTCGAGTTATTCTTGGACACCTTGGCGGAGGATGTACGGAAGCGTGAATCGGTCGCCATCGCAGGAGATTTCAACGCCTGGGCAATTGACTGGGGATGCCGGGATACGAGCGCGAGAGGACGAGCTCTCCTTGAGACCATGTCTTCGCTCAACCTGGTACTCCTCAACACAGGAGACGTAAGCACATATCGCAAAGGCACAGCCAGCTCCATTATTGATGTGACTTTCGTTAGCAGCAACCTAATTAAAGGGGGCTGTGAGTGGCGGGTCGATGAGGAGTTTACGAATAGCGACCACCAAGCTATTATTGGGAAATCAACACCACTCCCAAACGAAGAAGATTGTGTGTCAGTGCGTGCGAGGTCACAGCCAGTCGGTTGGAACAAAAATGCTTTCGATGCTGATTCATTCGCCTTGGTTATGGAGCAGGAACCATTGTCAATAGCAACAAGCGCAGAAGCCATTGCCAAAGAGGTAATGACAAGCGTTGTCAAGTCCTGCGATGCATCCATGCCAAGGAGACGGCAGAACAACAGCCGCCCACCAGTTTACTGGTGGAACGACACGATCTCACAACACCGACGAGAGTGTCTCAAAGCACGAAGGCTGCATCAACGAGCACGGAGACGCGACAGGGTCACAACAGAAGAACTAAGGCTCGACTATGAGATCAAAAGGCAACAACTACGAAGAGCCATTCTCTCAAGCAAGAGATCCTACTGGAAGGAGTTGTGTGACGAAGTTGATCAAAATCCATGGGGAAAACCGTATAAAATCGTGATGCATAAAATAAGACCCCCCCCATGACAACAACGAACTGCCCGAATCATTGCACCGCATTGTCACTCACTTGTTTCCTGCGAAACCTGAGCTACCCGCTTATCCTGCGTGGCAGGTGAGGGACGAAGATATACCATCAGTGACTATGAATGAACTGACGGGCGCGTGCAACCGGCTCCAAAACGGTAAGGCTCCCGGTCCAGATGGCATACCTAACATCGCGCTAAAATGCGCCATAGACAATAGGCCTGACATGTTTCTACGCATGTATGAGACCTGCCTAAAGCAGGGGGTTTTCCCGACTAAGTGGAAAAAACAGAGGCTTGTGCTCCTCCCTAAAGGGGAAAGAAACCTCCCGACGAACCGTCATCATATCGTCCCCTCTGTATGTTGGACTCTGCGGGAAAACTCCTTGAAAGGATAATAGCAGATAGGCTGGAGCCCTACGTTGAGCCGAAACTTTCCACCAACCAATTCGGGTTCAGAAAGGGGAGATCAACCATCGATGCCGTGACACTCGTTACCAACATCGCCAGAGAGGCTATCTCGGGAAAGAGATGGAGAAGAGGTGGAAAAAAGTACTGTCTAATAGCCACCCTGGATATCAAGAACGCCTTTAACTCGGCCCGCTGGGACCGCATTTTAGAGGCTCTTGCCAGGATGGAGGTTCCTCAGTACTTGCGCAGAATGGTTTCAGCGTATTTCAAGGACCGCATCTTGTTGTACCAAACTGAAAATGGGCAAGTAGACTATAAGATCACAGGAGGTGTACCTATCAGGGCTCTGTTCTTGGCCCCCTCTTATGGAACGTAATGTACAACGACCTGCTCCTGCTCGGTCCCCTGCCTGAGGGCGTCAGGCTAGTGGCATTCGCCGATGATGTGGCATTGATCATAGTGCGCAAGCACATAGAGGAGATACAAACAACCTTCTCATTCGCTATAGCCACAATTCAGCATTGGATGCTCTCAGCGGACTTGAGTTTAGCAGAACAAAAGACCGAAACACTTCTTGTTAGCAGTCGAAAGGCAAGGGAAACCATCACCCTCAAAATAGGCGACTCCTACATACAGTCGCAGCCCTTCATCAGCTATTTGGGGGTGCTCCTGGACGCACGGCTCAACTTCAAAGAGCACATAATCGCGGCCAGCAAGAAAGCAGCTGGGGTACAAGGGGCATTATCTAGAATAATGCCGAATGTCGGAGGCCCTAGACAGATAAGAAGACAGCTACTGGCAACAGTAACTACTTCTGTTTTGTTCTACGGGGCACCGGTATGGGAGAAATCGCTCGAGCTACCATCGTACCGCCGCAAAATGAAATCAGTCCAGCGGCTCTCAGCGATTCGAGTGGCATCATCCTACCGCACTGTGTCTTACGAGGCGGTGAGCGTGATTGCCTCTACCCTACCAATCGACATCCTGGCTGCAGAAAGGGGACGGCTTTATCGCAGAAAGTTAGAGAAACACCAACCGACAGGAAACAGCGATGAAAGAGCCATGAGTCTAGGGCAATGGCAGGAGAGGTGGGACAGCTCTACTAAAGGCCGGTGGACATATCGACTGATACCTAACATCAGTCGTTGGGTCAACCGCCAGCATGGGGAGGTTGGGTTTTACATCACTCAACTCCTGACTGGACATGGATGCTTTCGAGCATACCTGCACAGGTTCAGGAGGGCAAACTCCCCAAACTGCCCACACTGTACGGACGTGATAGAGGACGCGGAACACGTGTTCTTCTCTTGCCCCCGGTTTCAGGATCAACGTGCTGAAGTGGAGAGGATTCTGGAGACTAATATCGTCCCGGAACAATTAGTAGAAGCCATGCTGAAGGGCCCCCAAGCCTGGAACTTGGTATCAGATTACGCGGAGACTATCCTCAAAGAACTCCGCGATACGTTCGAGGAGTAGGCTTTAGAAGCTTTCAATGTAAGAGCAGTAAACATCTGCAATGAACCACCCTTGCGAAGTAGTATTGAGTAAGAGTGCCGCAAGGGACCATGGTTGTAGGAGAAAGAGGTTAGGGTTTTAGCGGGTATACGGTATACTGGTTTCAATGCTACGATTTACTCTTGCTTTGAAGTCATTGCATCGGGAGACCCGCACGACGGCTAGCACGTGCTAGCTAAGTACGCAATGTATTTCCCCCCTCTTCGGATAAAAAAAAAAAAAAAAAAAAAAAAAAAAAAAAAAAAAAAAAAAAAAAAAAAAAAAAAAACACACACACTCACACACACACACACACACACAACCCGGGGTGGTTGCTGGTCCACCACCGGGCGCCTCCCCAGGTGGCGGATAGGGGACGCTCTCCAGCAATGGGGAGTACTGAGGACTTCCTCAGGGCGGACCAAAATCAGATAGGGGAAGGAACCCCGAAAATAAACCATTCATGGATATGGGTGATAAGGTCAACTTAATACCCCAGGTGGGTACCTCTGCAGAGGATAATCCCACCACCGGTTCCGATCGAGTGAAAGCCTCGGTGGCCGGTGCACGCTCCACGGATTCTGGGGGGAGCGAATTATCACTGGTTCCGTCACATGGTGACAAGAAGAATAAGAACACTGCTAATGGTTCAACATCGACCATTAAAACTAGAGCTGGCAGCAAGACACTATTCAGCCAAGTCCTCCAAAAGGCGGATAGTGCAGTTGACGCCTCCCAAAGGGCCACAACTGAGAGTGGCGCTCCAAACAAATTAGGAGCAAAGATCGATGAGCTCTTGAAGTTCATTGGGCCTAGGCACAATGTACATCATGAGATCAAGAAACTGGCACACGCCATTAAGTCAGAATATGACAAATATCAGACGTCAACGACGCGGCCACCTCCTGTAGCGAAACCTGCTACAACACAGACATCGCCAGTAAAGGTGTCAAACACTCAGACACAAGGTGAAAAGCAAAAGGAGGTCCCAAAAAGCGGCTGCCTCAAAAGCAGCCAACTCAAAACGACTGCATCAACACCGGCGGCCCCAAAGCAGGCGGCTTCAATAAAAGTAGCCTCAGTAGCAAGGACCTCGCCACCGAAGGCCTCGCCTTCAGTAGCCCCATCAAGTAAGGCACCACTAGTTAAAACTCTTAAACCGGTGCTACCTAGCAAGCTAAAGCCCGGTAAAGAAGGTTGCCAGAACATCGGGCAAACCACCCAGGCAACAACAAGTAGGGTGGTCAATTCAGAAGCGGAGAGAAACAATGTATTAAAACCCAAGTTAAACCGCAGACCAAAAAACAACCTTCAAACCAGTCGACTGACTGGCAAGTGGTAAAGAGGAGAAAGGCCCGAGGACCAATAAGCAAAAACCAGCCCAACATTGTACGCTGCTTATAAAGAAAGGCGAGAAGAGCTCCCATGCAGATATCTTGCGAGGTATCAAGAATGATCCCACCTGCAGGATATAGGCAAAAAAGTCAATAAGATCCGACGAACAGCTAAGGGAGATCTACTTTTGTTATTCGCCAAGGCAGACGCTCAGGAGATGGAGCGCTATTGTAGCGCCATCAAGAATAAGCTCCCAAGCGGGGCCACTGTACAATCTCGAATACCCCAAATCGAGATTGAAATTAAAGACCTGGACGAGATCAGTACCAAGGAAGAGGTAGTAAACCTGCTCAAAGATAATATCGACGGCCTGGCAGAGATCACTGAGGAGGCAGTGAAATCACTTCGACGGGCATATAGATCAACACAAACGGCAGTTGTTTGTCTCCCAGAGGTCCAGGCCAAGAAAGCCATCGCACTTGGAAAGCTGAAACTTGCGTGGGGCACAGTACGTGTTCGCGAGAGGATCAGCCTTCGACGGTGCTTCAAATGCTGGCACTTTGGGCACAACGCCCAGGCGTGCAGAGGCAAGACTGACCGAAGCAGTTGTTGTCACAGATGCGGAGGCGCTGGTCACAATGCCTCGGCTTGTCAACAACCTGCCAAGTGCTTACTCTGCAAAGAGAAAGATAGTAGGTCAGACTGCCGGCACGTTGCGGGTAGTTGGAAATGTCCGATCTACCAACAGGCGATGAGAGCAGCACAAGCCCGTAAATGAAAGTACTGCAACTCAACCTCAACCATTGCGAAGCAGCCCAAGACCTACTGGTACAGCGGGTGCGGGAATTGGATTGCGACGTAGCCATAATCTGCGAGCAGTACAAAAACTTCGACACCGTGTCCTGGGTAAATGACACAACGGACAGAGCAGCGATATGGGCTTGCGGTAAACTTCCGTTCCAACAACTCCCAAATACCCCCGAACCATGGCTTGTGAGAGCCAAAGTGGGAGGGGTCCACTTCTATAGCTGCTATGCACCTCCTAGTGCACAGCTCGAGGAGTTCGAGTTATTCTTGGACACCTTGGCGGAGGACGTACGGAAGCGTGAATCGGTCGCCATCGCAGGAGATTTCAACGCCTGGGCAATTGACTGGGGATGTCGGGAAACGAGCGCGAGAGGACGAGCTCTCCTTGAGACCATGTCTTCGCTCAACCTGGTACTCCTCAACACAGGAGCCGTAAGCACATATCGCAAAGGCACAGCCAGCTCCATTATCGACGTAACATTCGTTAGCAGCAACCTAATTAAAGGGAGCTGTGAGTGGCGGGTCGATGAGGAGTTTACTAATAGCGACCACCAAGCTATTATTTGGGAAATCAACACCACTCCCAAACAAAGATTGGGTGTCAGTCGTGCGAGGTCACAGCCAGTCGGCTGGAACAAAAATGCTTTCGATGCTGATTCATTCGCCTTGGTTATGGAGCAGGAACCATTGTCAATAGCAACAAGCGCAGAAGCCACTGCCAAAGAGGTAATGACAAGCGTTGTCAAGTCCTGCGATGCTTCCATGCCAAGGAGACGGCAGAACAACAGCCGCCCACCAGTTTACTGGTGGAACGACACGATCTCACAACACCGACGAGAGTGTCTCAAAGCACGAAGGCTGCATCAACGAGCACGGAGACGCGACAGGGTCACAACAGAAGAACTAAGGCTCGACTATGAGATCAAAAGACAACAACTACGAAGAGCCATTCTCTCAAGCAAGAGATCCTACTGGAAGGAGTTGTGTGACGAAGTTAATCAAGATCCATGGGGAAAACCGTATAAAATCGTGATGCATAAAATTAAGGCCCCTCCCATGACATCAACGAACTGCCCCGAATCATTGCACCGCATTGTCACTCACTTGTTTCCTGCAAAGCCTGAACTACCCGCTAATCCTTCGTGGCAGGTGAGGGACGAAGATATACCATCAGTGACTATGAGTGAGCTGATTAGCGCGTGCAACCGGCTCCAAAACGGTAAGGCTCCCGGTCCAGATGGCATACCTAACATCGCGCTAAAATGCGCCATAGCCAATAGGCCTGACATGTTTCTACACATGTATGAGACCTGCCTAAAGCAGGGGGTTTTCCCGAGTAAGTGGAAAAAGCAGAGGCTTGTGCTCCTCCCTAAAGGGGGAAAGAAACCTCCCGACGAACCGTCATCATATCGTCCCCTCTGTATGTTGGACTCTGCGGGAAAACTCCTTGAAAGGATAATAGCAGATAGGCTGGAGCCCTACGTTGAGCCGAAACTTTCCACCAACCAATTCGGGTTCAGAAAGGGGAGATCAACCATCGATGCCGTGACACTCGTTACCAACATCGCCAGAGAGGCTATCTCGGGAAAGAGATGGAGAAGAGGTGGAAAAAAGTACTGTCTAATAGCCACCCTGGATATCAAGAACGCCTTTAACTCGGCCCGCTGGGACCGCATTTTGGAGGCTCTTGTCAGGATGGAAGTTCCGCAGTACTTGCGCAGAATGGTTTCAGCCTATTTCAAGGACCGCATCTTGTTGTACCAAACTGAAAATGGGCAAGTAGACTATAAGATCACAGGAGGTGTACCTCAGGGCTCTGTTCTTGGCCCCCTCTTATGGAACGTAATGTACAACGACCTGCTCCTGCTCGGTCTGCCTGAGGGCGTCAGGCTAGTGGCATTCGCCGATGATGTGGCATTGATCATAGTGCGCAAGCACATAGAGGAGATACAAACAACCTTCTCATTCGTTATAGCCACAATTCAGCATTGGATGCTCGCAGCGGACTTGAGTTTAGCAGAACAAAAGACCGAAACACTTCTTGTTAGCAGTCGAAAGGCAAGGGAAACCATCACCTCAAAATAGGCGACTCCTACATACAGTCGCAGCCCTTCATCAGCTATTTGGGGGTGCTCCTGGACACACGGCTCAACTTCAAAGAGCACATAATCGCGGCCAGCAAGAAAGCAGCTGGGGTACAGGGGACATTATCTAGAATAATGCCGAATGTCGGAGGCCCTAGACAGATAAGAAGACAGCTACTGGCAACAGTAACTACTTCTGTTTTGTTGTACGGGGCACCGGTATGGGAGAAATCGCTCGAGCTACCATCGTACCGCCGGAAAATGAAATCAGTCCAGCGGCTCTCAGCGATTCGAGTGGCATCATCCTACCGCACTGTGTCTTACGAGGCGGTGAGTGTGATTGCCTCTACCCTACCAATCGACATCCTGGCTGCAGAAAGGGGACGGCTTTATCGCAGAAAGTTAGAGAAAGACCAACCGACAGGAAACAGCGATGAAAGAGCCATGAGTCTAAGGCAATGGCAGGAGAGGTGGGACAGCTCTACTAAAGGCCGGTGGACATATCGATTGATACCTAACATCAGTCGTTGGGTCAACCGCCAGCATGGGGAGGTTGGGTTTACATCACTCAACTCCTGACTGGGCATGGATGCTTTCGAGCATACCTGCACAGGTTCAGGAGGGCAAACTCTCCAAACTGCCCACACTGTACGGACGTGGTAGAGGACGCGGAACACGTTTTCTTCTCCTGCCCCGGTTTCAGGAGCAACGTGCTGAAGTGGAGAGGATTCTGGAGACTAATATCGTTCCAGAACAATTAGTAGAAGCCATGCTGAAGGGCCCCCAAGCCTGGAACTTGGTATCAGATTACGCGGAGACTATCCTTAAAGAGCTCCGCAATACCTTCGAGGAGTAGGCTTTAGAGGCTTTCAATGTAAGAGCAGTTAACATCTGCAATGAACCACCCTTGCGAAGTAGTATTGACAAAGAGTGCCGCAGGGGACCATGGTTGTAGGAGAAAGAGGTTAGGGTTTTAGCGGGTATACGGTATACTGGTTTCAATGCAACGATTTACTCTTGCTTTGAAGTCATTGCATCGGGAGTCCCGCACGACGGCTAGCACGTGCTAGTTAAGTACGCAATGTATTTCCCCCCTCTTCGGATAAAAAAAAAAAAAAAAAAAAAAAAAAAAAAAAAAAAAAAAAAAAAAACACACACACACACACACACAACTACAACCGTATGAAGTATAGAATAGATAGCCGACATAACAATTTTTAATTTCGAGACAATAATGGAATGTTTTCTGCCCCGTAAAAGAAGAAACTGACTTCAGATGAATCAAAATGAAACCGTTACAAACACCCTCTATTGTATATTTTTATGACATATCTTGTTATTTAAGCTAAATATTTATGATAAAAATTTGCACATATTTGTCCGATTTTCAGAAAAAAGGTATGTTTTAGGTTCTAGAAAAATATACGGAATCAAGCTAGAACATCTCTTTAATAAAATGCAGTTGAAATCATCAAAATTATCCAAGCCGTTTTTGAATAATCACTGAGCATACATAAAAAAAATTGCCTCCATTTTGGCAGTAAGTAGTAAAATAGTTAAATTTAATAGTCAATCAGACTACTCTAAAGGGTATCAGTGAACAGGTTCGAAGCAGTTAACTAAAAAAGTATGTAAAACTATTGTCCAAAGCTGTTTCTAATCCAACTATCCTGAAATTATATGGTCATCCTAAAATTCACAAATCGGGGAAAGCAGTACATACGATTGTTTCAGCGATTAACAAAACAAAACGCTTCAAAAATTCGGGACTTTTTGTAAATATGTACAATATTTGTAAAATTGATTTTTTTCCAGCCGGCTGTTTCACGTCATATAAACGCAACTTGGGAACTTTGTTTTAGGTGGTATCTTAAAAATATTTGTAGAATCCAAAGAAGGCGTTGATCGACAAATCAGAAGAAACCGACAAACAGTGAAAAATATAAATATAACAAAAAATTCAGCCTCTGAGTAAGCAATCCACCATGTTTAGGTCTAAAATAAATAACATCATCAACAGATACAGATGTTTCTGTTACATCTAAAGGTATTCATTTAAACCAAAAAAAATCAATAAAGGAGCACCTAATAAATTATAGAAAATTTCTAAGTGAAAAATAGTAACTAACACACTTCTCAAAAAATATTTGTTGTAAATGTTATGGCACTATATATGAAAAAAACGAAAGAAAGTGGTATTTTTTGCGGGTTCTTATTATTTAAAGAGTTTACTTCTACTTCTTCTACTTCTACGAGTTTGCTGTTAAAATTTTATTAATTATTCTTTATAAACTCTTTCTGAGGTGATGGTATAAGTGAATTGCTCTGGTCTTCTAAACGTTGTTTGTGGCATATTCTTGATTACTTTTATGTTTTTTTTTGGGCAATAACACCAGAATAGAAAGAAAACGAGGTATATTGCAGGAATACCAAACGTTTCAAACTCTATTCTGACTTCGTTGTCAATGGTTTTATATTTATTGATGTAGATTGCAAAATGAAAATTTGATTTATGACATTTAAAATTTGTTGTTTGGTATTCCTGCAATAAACGTCGTTTTATTTCTATTGTGGTGTTATTGCCCCAAAAAACATAAAAGTAAGTGAATTGCTGTTGAATTTTATGTCTGAAAATGAGTTCAATTTTGCACTATAAACTGATGTAATAAAAAAACTATTCAAATTGTTGATTAAAGTAATAATCAACCCGTTAATGGCGATAAGACTTACGTTTCTTCTAAAAAAATGGTATCATCAGCTCACCCATTTACATCACAGCGTATAACGTAGGTCAGGTATTATTTCTAGATAGTTCTTATCAAACTACCAGTAGTATAATTCCAATAAGTGCTTTACCTGAAAAAGAAATTACTACTAAAATTATTTGTGCATAATTGAACATGTAAAACACAAAAATAATAAATCACTACAAATCAAAATAAGAAAGTAGCTTCTTCTGAACAGTGTACCATATGGTATAAAATATTGTTACTAATATTTCATATTGATATTATCAGAAGAAGAAATAACTGGAATGGAATTACTTGATATCCAAACATCATAAATACCAGTTTCGAAATTTGTCATTTTATTAGGAAAAATGGAACTTTTTTACGGCGAAGCATTTCTATTTGTTCGTTCTGCTTCACCAAATCCTGCAGCAAAAGTTAACGCCATTGTGTTACTGCAGATATCCATATTTCAATATCAATTTGCATACGGGATATGCCCTTACAAGCCCACATTTGTAAAAGGATACACCAAATTATTGTTTATTCTGGTATGTACGAGTAAACACCATTAATCATTTGTCGCAGTATGTGGTTGAGGTGGAAGAATTACCTAAGCTTTGATTAATCGAACGTCACTTAATAATGATAAAACTCATCTTATCCATTAGACTAATGAATTATTATGGGTTGAAATATTCAATTTTCTTGAGAGTATTTACTTATTTCATATACAAGGAATAAATGGTTTTCTTTTATTCCTTGGAAATGAAAAATTAATTTGTATTTGATTAACCGGATTATTTTTCTGATATTTCTCTATACTTATGAAGTATTAGATATTTACTTATGTTTAACACCTTTATTAAAGACAAATCCTCTTCCCTTAACAAACGTACAGGTACCCTCCCTACCCCTACCTACCTAACTTCCTATGTTCGGATTTTTCGAAAAAACGTTCCAGAAAAAAGTTGTTCAGTTTTGACTTAAAAATTCTGTGGTAACCTTGTCCTTGACCTCAAGGTCATTTTAAAGGTTATTTCAAGGTCAGCTTTTGTTTAAATGAAAACCCCCATTTTTTATTCCGGAATCAGAAACAGCAGAAAATTTTATATTCGGATATGTATTCGACCTTGGGGTCTGTGACCTCTCAAGGTCATTTCAAAAGCAAAGAAAAGGTATTAAAACAGATTACATGTCCTTTCTATACGTACCTTGTAAGTAATCTCTTTTATTAATTTCGAGAATTTGTTGTTTCTTTAAATCGTTTTTCTTGTAGTAGCAGAAAATAATTTGCTAGCGATCTTGATGATTAATAACTACAACATTTCGAAATTTTTTACATTTTTCACATTTTTCATATTTTTACCGATTTTGACTTTTTTGATATTTTTGGCATATTAAACATGTTTGACATTTTTGAGATCATTGACAATTCTTGACCAAGTTTCGCTATTTATGACATTTCTAACATTTTCAATTTATATCACAATTTTTTACTGTTTTTGAAGATTTTTGTCAATTTTAATATTTTGGCAATTTTGACCTTGAAATAATTTTGGGTTTTTTGAGAATTTTACATTTTTGACGTTTTTGTCATTTTTGACTTCTTTGACGATTTTCATATTTTTGACATTCTGGACATTTTTGTTTTTTTTTGACATTATGACATTTTTGACTTGTCTGACATTTTTGACATGTCTGACATTTTTAACCTTTTTGACATTTTTGACAACTTTGACCTTTTTGATATTTTTTATATTTTTGACACATTTGACATTTTTAACATTTTCGATATATTTGACAGTTTTGTCCAGTTTTTGAAAATTTTTGACAATTTTTGACAATTATATTATATATTTGTGGAATTCTTGAGAATTTTACATTTTGGACAATTTGAAGGTTTCTAACATTTTTGAGGTGTTGTCGTGTTTGGCATTTTTTTCTGTTTTTGATTTCTTTGGACATTTTTCACATTTACACATTTTTGACATTTTTAAGATTTTAACATTTTAATATTTTCACATTCTCACATTTTGACATCTTGTCTAGATCAGACCCCGAAACGTTTGGAATATACAGCAATTTTCTTTGAACTGTGGTGTTATTTCCCAAGAAGTACTTAGAAATTTGACTTTTTGACTTCTTTGGACATTTTTGACATTTACATATTTTTGAGATTTTGACATTTTGATATTTTGACATTATGACATTTTAACATTGACCTTTTTGATATTTTTGACCGTTTTTTGACTGCTAATTGAAGTTTTCTTTCATTGCGTCTTTCCTACAAAAAATAAGTATTAAAAACCTGAAATGGCCAAAGTGTAGTGGGCCCGATTTCAAGAATATGCCCAATTTACTGGTTACTTCTTTCAGCAAGTCTTCCTCACAGAAGTGTTCTGGGAGAAACATATATCTGTAATTTGATCCACCACTTTGCTTTTTTGATGCTGGCGTTGTGTTTTAAGTCATTGGAAACATTTCGCTGACATGAAACAGTGAAACGTATTGCTTCTTCTCTATATAAAAATATTTGTTGCTGGGAGAGTGAATTACTTTAAAAACGGTTTTCGTTAATGTTTCTTACACATCACATTGTCTTTCCGGGGGGCTTATATGAAAATCGATTTTTAACAAGTAATGGCTCAAAAATCTCTATCAGATACTTTATTTGTATATGAAACAGATTTTTGGACTAACAGTTTTTATTGACAGAATGCCAAATATTTACTTGTACTTGCTGGCAAAGTACTAACATTTTTCCTTCATTCTCTCGTTTTGCAGAATCAATCTAAACAGCATTAACTAACGAAAAACTTGTAACTATTTTACCTCGCATCTAGAGCCTTTGTGTAGAAACAACCCATTAAAACTACAGTTACGCCGTAAAGTTTTTCGCTTTGAGAAATCGCAGCTCATTATCAATGTTCGCCTTCAGTGATGTGATGCAGCAATAGCAGGACTTTAATCTGCGTCAGAAACAGCAGTCTCGTTGCTGCAGGATGCGTCAGATTGCACATTAAGAATTCTTTTCAATGTTCGTACTTTACCCATAAATATTTCAGTTTACCTCTTCTAGTAATGATAATAGAATGAAGAAAGTTTTGCTTTCAAGTCTCTCTCCAGGCTGTTGGCCATATTTTTATTTTAATGTTGTAATTTTCTATTCTTTGTGAGTCTTGTGTGATAAAAAATTTTACACGTCTTCACAAAAATAATTGAAATAATTGTATTACATCTTAAATTAAACTTGTGGTCGCCCAGTGGTCGAAATTCGACCCTATTTCATCAAATTGTGAATTGTGAACATTATTTAGGATCGTTTGTCAAAAGTATATGTATAACAGAAATAAAGGGAGGGAAAACCGGAAAAGAAGTCTCTTACCCCCCTCCCTCAAATCGTTCATGTCGTATTGACAAATCTGTTGAAATAATATATATATATATATATATATAGAATTTAATCAAATATATGAAACATAGGTATTCCATCAATTTTGAAAAAGCGTGACCCTCCAGTTTTTGGTGGGAATGCACTTTGTAACCTAAAAGTTTTCGTCATTTGCAGTTTCAATCGAGTTCATAAAATAAAACAATATATGTCCAATAACCTTATAAAAACTACAATCTTTAATATATTTTCTATTGTTCACTGATTGTCCAATTGTTACACCACACCTTCGGAAGATTGTGAAAATATGTAGTAATAAAATAACTAAATTCACAAATCTTACAGAATAATTAAGACGAAAGTTACTGCTTCTTAAATAATCTTAAACTAAAACTCCCACCTTGCAACCCGAATACTATATTTTTAACACCAACAAATGAATTAGAAATATTAGACATTATTAAAAATATGAAAATTAAGAGTAGTGGTGTCGATGAAATTAACACCTCTCGCACATATAATAAATTTGTGTGTAGAGAGATCCATTTGGCCTGATGCATTTAAGCGAGCTGATATAAAACCAATTCAACTAAAGAAAACCATATCATGTCAAATTACAGACCCATCTCACTGATATGTAGCTAAAATCTTGGAAAAAATTAATTACAATAGAATTTTAGAATTTGTGAACAAGCATAAAATAATATCAAAAAAAACAGTATGGCTTCATGAAGAAAATAGGTACAAAGGATGCTTTAGATTTTCTAACAAATGTAATTTATGAAAAGCTTGATAAAAGTACCCCAATTACAGTTACATTTCTTGACTTAGCGAAAGCATTTGATACTGTCAATCACAAGATATTATTAGAAAAATTATACTGTTATGGAATAAGAGGCAAAGCTTATAAGCTCATGACTTCTTACTTGCATGACAGAAAACAGCGTGTTAAAGTAAATGAGGTTGTAAGTGAATATTGTGAAGTTCGAACAGGTGTTCTACAAGGAACAGTACTGGGACCATTGTTATTCATCCTGTACGCCTGATGACGTAATAATATCATTTGCAGATGACACAGCTTTTATATCTATAGTAGAAAGTTGGGCTGAAGTAGAGATCAAAATGAATAACTATCTTGAAGCTATAAGTAACTGGCTAGCTTTAAAGAAGTTATATTTAAATTTGGACAAAACTGTTTACATGATATTCGGAAATTTCAACATAAGTGTTTCGGTAAATCTAAACATTTCAGTCAACGGAAAAAACTTGAATAGGGTAGAATCATGTAAATATCTGGGAATCATCTTTGATTACAGAATGAAATGGGATAAACATGTAGAATACATTCTTAGAAAAACAAAGTATTTAGGATTTGTATTCTATAATCTCTCTAAGATTATGAAAACGGACACATTGATGAAGTTGTATTACGCATTTTTTCACAGCATGATCAACTATGGAATCATTGCCTGGGGGGGAGCTTACTCCAACGCTACAAAACGTCTGCAAAGCCAACTGAAAAAAATATTAAAAGTCGTAAACAAGAATAAAACAAGCTTAAATAACAATCTTTTAAATTTGGAGGAGCTTTTCTCACTTGAATCTTTAAAATATCACTACATTACTCTGAAAGAAAAATTCCTGGACTCAAACAGTATTACTAGGAACAAGAGCATTCTTCTCCCACATAGATCAAAAACAGTCAGTAAGAAACGCAGTTTTATAAGGGCAATAAATGTATACAACACTCTTCCAAATGAACTAAAAGCGTTAAGTAATGTAAGTGGAATAAAAAATAAGTTAAAAAAGTGGATAGTTAATAAAGATAATAACTGAATCAGATAGGCAATTGATAAATGAGTCACCATTGTTATTGAAACTTCCTGAAAAATTATGTTTTATTTATTTATTTTTTCTTTTATGTTCTTTTCTATTTTATGTATTCTTAGATATTTTCCTTTATGTTAAGTATATATTTTCCATAGGATAGGTTTATATATTATTAGTTTTAGGTATTATGCCAAGACGACGAACAGGTAACTCCGATTACCTCTGTGGAGATTATGTAATAATGTCCTGATACTACTGTGTATATCTATTGGTTAATAAATAAATCTAAATCTTGTCCGGAAAACCAATACTGATCTACTACATTGACTATTTTACTACTGAACAGTAAACAACTTTAATGCTAAAATATCAATGATGGTCTTCAGATCTGATATCTGAAATAACTTACCATAAAAAATTAGTAAAATTGAATTTCTTTATTTTTAAATACATATCGTTAAAATGTCACATATTTATTTTAGGTAAAAGTCAGTTACCACGTAATTTCAGAAAGTTCTTAATGTCCTCAGTGTCAGTAAACCAAAAAGTCTAGTCGGAATAGGACAATCAGAATAAAGAGGTTTTTAAATACTTCGAGCATTTCGCTTTATTATATTCAAAGCTTCATCAGGGCTAAAAACATCCAGGAAAATGTGTATACAAATTACATAAAAGTTAAAACAATATATAAATATATAAATCTATGCATACGTTATTACTAAGTGAAATAATAAAATTATATTTTAATAAATTAGATGACAAGTACAAAACAAAACTATTAAACACAAAAGTATGTGGTATAATCAATATCCTAATTAAGTCAATAATATATAAGCTCGATTGGACAATGACATACTTTCCAGGAGAATCAACATAACAGGATATTCAGAAAACAACAAAGACAGAAAAAACATTATAATGTATGTGCACATTACCTTGCATTTGTTATTGTTTACCGGGTAGAAAAAATAACCTTGCAATAACACCAAGATTTTGCAAGAATGGATGGAACCATATAATATAAAATGAATTATTTATTAGATAAAATGCATGATCACAAAACAGTAATTAACTGATTCTCTACCTAAAAATAATTGAAAAATTCGGCCTTTAAACATATTCAAATATGTTATAAATTTTAATAAAAAAAATAAATCTCTTTAAAAATATTAACATTATATTAAATTATAAATGAATATTAAATGTAATATTTAAAACATTAGTTAATACCTACATTTTTCAAAAATATTTTTTGATTTGAGACTGAAATATATCAATAGTCTTAAAGTAAGAAATAATACGAATTAGATCCTTTATTGTGCATTTCACAGTTAACAGTTCAGCTCATAAGCAGAAAATGAAATCACCGACTCAAAAGTTAGTATGAATGTGATTTGTTGTATATTTACTATTACATTACAAATAACTAAAAAACATAAGTACATATTAATAAACCTTCAACCAAAATCTTAAGATTCAGTATAATTTCATTAGCTTAAATGAAACGCATAGCAAGCATTGATTATTTATGTATTGAAAATATAAAGAAATAAAAGCACCTGCTGTTAATTAATGATAAATAAGTATAATTCACTTGTCTTCTAAACGTTGTTTGTGGCATATTCTTGATTATCAAATTTACCCTAGAAATTGAAGAAAATAACGAGATATTAATAACAGTGAATGAAAACCAACTCATACAAACAGCTGAAATCTTGAATAAGATAGAGCTGTTCTGACAACAAAGAAAAAATATATGAATGTTACTGGAAACAATTACCCCAGAAAATTTATCAACAAAGAGTTAAACAGTTGAACAGAAAACAAACCTTCCGACTCAACCCAGCTATAACTAAAGACAACAACATTACAGTTACAACTTACACAGGGTCTGTCAAAAGATTGAAAAGAGTGGGCAGTATTCTTCCAAACAAGAAATGTCAATATCGAAAACAAAACCAACAAACAAAACCCAGAACTTGCATATATAAGATTCCTTGCGAATGCAATAATTTTTATATTGGAGAAACATCGAGACCATTAAACGCTACATCAAAAGAAACGACAATTTGAAAAATCCAAAATGTGTGAACATGCTTGGGACCTAGGCCATAAAATACTATTGACAATTCAACTATACTTCACAAAGAACAACATAACACAAAACGAAAAATAAAAGAGTCTGCCTTAATTCTTTTGAATGAACACGATTGTATCGCTTCTACTTCTGTAGAATTTAATCGTATCTGTTTACCGACAATTAAGGAAGAAATTATTAATGGTAACCTCCTTTTGAACAACCCAATATCGGGATAGTTTATAAGGTTTTTCCTAATGACGTTAATGGGATCACTGAAACAATAGAATTTTTGATCGCATTTTTGGCGAATATCTTATAACAAAGTTACCTAGGAACGCCACTTATAAATTCTAAAGACAACTCTTTCAAATTCTTCTAATTTGAAAGCTGGTTAACTATAATTCATTATCTTTAGAATTTTTTGTGCTACCTGTATATCTAAAAACAACAAATTTTCTAATGTCAATTTTAAATGTCATAAATCAAATTTTCATTTTGCAATCTACATCAATAAATATAAAGCCATTGACAACGAAGACTTTAAAAAGTTTGGTATTCCTGCAATATACGTCGTTTTATTTCTATTGTGGTGTTATTGCCCAAAAAAACATAAAAGTAAGTATAATTCACATTGTTAAAACCTTTTCGCAGTGAATGAAGCTGAAATCTTGAACTTTACATATTGAATTTACAACTATACCATTATCCTCGTGCTATAATAATCTTACACCAAACAGTATTCTGAAATGTCAAAATTCAAATGAAGGGGCTACATCAAAGATAGCCATGAGCAGGGTGCCAAATCTAAAGTTTTGTCTTGATTATCACAATCAGTGTATTAAGTCACATTTTTTTACAATCTTATTCAAGTCATATGAAACTTATACGGTAAATATTAAAAGAATCTTTAAATTGAAAGTATAATATTAAAATTAATAGAAAATTATCAGAAATAAATTCATCAATTGCAACATAATTCTTATTTTAGTTGACAAACCATATTTACACCGCAATGAATTTGAAAACTTGCGAGAACCCAATGAAGAGCTATTATTATGTAATACAAAATTTCCTGGGTTCTATTTCAATAGCATGACGATATAGAATAACTTTTGGAACGGGTCAAAATTTGTTACTTTTTATTTTAATTTACTTCGTCTTCACATTCTATTACGATTTTCACTCCTAGCAATCTGTTGACATAAATTTTCATCATATGTATCTAGTTTAAATGTCAAGATCTGTCATGAAAGTATACAGGGTGTTTGTAATGGTTTTTACTTTAATTCATTTGAAGTCAGTTTCTTTTGGAGACGAAGTTAAGCTAAGGGACTTATAGTCACGTGAAATGTCAAAAAATATTCCGTTAGTTTATTGAAACGAAAATTTGTTATGCGGGCCATCTCTTCTATGTAGTATACGGTTGTAGGTGTGTGCATGCGTGCATGTGATATTAGGTAGTTCATAACCAGTTGCATAGAAGGATGGTTGAAATATAAGTTGGAATTGAATTAGTTATACAGGGTGGTTCAAAAAATATTGTATTGGGTGGCACATATGTAGTTGCGCATACAAGGTGGTTGAAATAGAAGCAAAACTATAGTTATACAGAGTGGATATTTGCGTTATAGGGCGGAGTATAAATATAGTTATACAAAAAGCTTAAAAAAATGTTAGAAGCAGTTGAATATACAGGATGGTTGAAATATAAGGTGGAGTACAATTATAGCTAAATAGGGTGGTTAAGAAAGTTATATAGTGTGAAACATAAGTAGCTGCTTATACAAGGTGTTTGAAGTAAGGATGGAGAAAAATTATTGTTATTCAGGGTGTATCCAAAATGTCTTATATAAGCAGTTAGGATATTTGAATTATAGAACGGAGTATAATATGATTATAGACGTGGGTTCAAAACAATTTAGAAGCAGTTGCATATACCGAGTGGTTGAAATAAATGGCAAAGTAAAATTATAGTCATAAAATGTGGTTCAAAAATGTGAATTTTGGTATATAGGGTAGAATATGTGTGTTACATAAATGGAATACTAGACATATGTGGCAAAGGAAAATCATTGGTATACAAGAATAATTTGAACAATAGAAAATAGAAAGAGTCAATAGTGTGGGGAGGATTTATACTTACACAGAGTGTTTTTAAGATATTACGACCATTGCAATATTGTGTGGAGTTAAATTATATTTATACAGGGTGGTTCAGAAACTGATAGACAAATAAATTATATAATTTATTTATCTATCAGGTGACCAATATACAGAAGCATATACAGTGTGAATGTTTCACTTATGGAAAGTGATCGAAATAATAAAGCAAATAAAAAAAAGTAAAAAACATTTGGAAAACATAGAAAAAAAATACAAATCAGAGACGGAGAAAGAGAGATATAAGAATACGCTAAAATATTCAACAGAATTTTACATTAAATCAGATCAAAAAGAAGAATGTCTGAAAATAGTGATTGATTGCACACGATTTCTAAACGATTTTTAAATATAAATTATAAATTATTTTAAAGTTGGTATCAATTCAATAAAATAAATATCCCAAAATGCAAGCAAACTTTAAACCATAGCTCACGGTGCTTCAAATAATACACGAATCCCTTTTCTATAGAATAATTTAATCAACAAATTCCCTAATCTAAATCTTGCTGGCGCCAAGTCAGAACAAAGTCCTTAAATTTATTTTTAACATTCCATTATAATCAAAGCTAAAAGATTGCAGCCCTTAATTTCATAAATGTATTTTTCCTTTCTCTTCAAAAGAAGAACGTGGAAATATAACGAACGTTTCTGAGGAATACAATAATTTAATTCAATTACCCCGTTATGTTTCCCCCATAAAAGAAGAGTGGCGCCCTCTGTTAAGCCAACTCTAATAGCATTTGACAGCAATTAGTGTGGAAAAACAATGGACGCTCGGTGCGCCTGTGGCCGAAGACTTTCTATTATGACTCTATTTCCGACGGTAAATTCCATTAGGATGAAATACACTTTGTGTAATTGGATTGCTTTTTATTTTGTGGAGTAAAATCATATTTTCGTACATACAAATCCACTTCAGCTTGGAGCACAGAGATTGAAATTTGCTTTCTAAAGTAAGCTGTACTTCCGAGGATACATAATTCTAATGATAAACTATACCGAAATACAAAATCTAGTGATTCAATAATAAGGGGATTGTGTATAGCTAAGGTCATTTACTATTTTTTTTGTTACCTAGCACTGTTCCGCTAACAATAAAAAAACAGTTTTCGAGGAACTAAACAAAAATTATATTCTTAGAAATCTTGAGCTAAGTACTGTTTTAGTTCAATGTTTCTTCCTGCCAACGGGTGAACCAGCCCTAAGATCTTAACTGTGAACCACGCTTAAACATCGAGTTTCATATCGGGCAATGAGTGATTTTTTTGGTCAACCTAATCGACTAAATATGCGGACAATCCTGAAAATTATGCTTAAATTTCACACATCGGGTATGTAGGTAATGTGAAAACACCTATGCATATTCGTAGAGTTCCTACTGCGGAAATAATTGCTGCTGCCCGCGAAAGTGTGGCAGAAGTGTTATCGTGCTCAATAAGTGCACATCTCATGCCTAATGCCTACTTTGAGGAAATACTGGGGCCCGATTCTCGAACCATTCGACAGCTCTACTATACGACTTTCAACATAAGTCGTATGAAAAGTTAAAGTAAATGGGTGCGTTCAGCAGATACAAACTGTTGTCAACGTTTGCTTACGTTTGATGTTTTGTGCTGCACAAAACATGAAACGTGCAGCACAAAACATGAAACGTTAGCAAACGTTCACAACAGTTTGTATCTGCTGAACTCACCCAATGAAGTATAACCCATATATTAAACTTCATTTATGTCAGATTTCATACGACATACGTCCGAAGTCGAGTGGTAGAGCCGTTGAATGGTTTCAAGAATCGGGGCCCTGGAGTTTACAGGCTTATAAGGTTTACTAGCATTTGAAGCGTGTTCAATATGCTAAATGGTTGGTCCGAACCATGCAGGGGTATCTATATAGGAATTATCCGTTCAGAGTTTCAGCCAGTCGGTTAATAAAGACAGATATACACCCAATTATATAGATCCTTGTCAAAATCCTCAGTCGCCGCTATTTAACAAATAGAATAAGTTTTCTGTTATTAATGGTTGCGTGGATTGTGTCCATGAATATATTTATCTCTTACTTTTATATAGACAATAGAGGACAAACATTTAAAAATAAAGAAATTACTGTTTTGTGAAAATATAGGTAAACTTATTCCGTGTTCTGTTTTGACTTTATCAATGTCTAATTTCTGTTGATTATTGAATTGTGAATTGTAAGTTAAGTTGATGCTCGCAAATTTAACTCTATTTTGTATTTATTAAAATCATGGTAATCTATTACTATGTTTCTTTTGTGGAAATACTAGTTTAAATTCAGTGATGCATCTGTTCCCAAAAGAACCTGAGGTAGGTAAATAAAATAATTTTATGAAAATATGTAACTGTATTTACTAAATAATATTTATATTTTGTATAATAAAAGAAATATATTTGCAGCTACTTCAAATTTGGGTAAACCAGATTAATAGCAGTAAACTGTTGAACAAAACGCCCCAAGCAATATTTGTTGGGGCTTAACAAGAAGAAAATCGAACTTAAAATTTGGTGCCATTCCGTCATTATTTCATAATCATGTTATGTAATTTATTTCATAATAGTTTTGATGTCAGTACAGTACATTATTGTAAAATTTCTTAGATGAGAAAACTAAGGAGAATGTTAACCCTGATTTGGAAAGTAAATAGGATAATATTTGCTTAGATTTATCTTTTGCAACACCAACTGCTGCTAATTTTGGACATGGAAATATATCAACAGCAAAAAATAGAAGAGGTAAAAATATTACTACAGTTTAATTTATTTTTAATATATAAATATATTTTTATCAGGATATCAGGAGACCATCTCACCTTCTAAGAACTGTTAAAGGCAAGATCATGGATCAGTAAAAAAAATTCGATTGGAATAAAGACAAACTATGTAACCTTCCATAAAAATTGTTTACTATTGTATTTCCTTTCCTATTATAACATTTTAAACATAAAAATTAGTCATCCTGCGTTTCTGATTGCATCTTGGTAATAGATGTAGTCAGAAATCAGGATGACTAAGAATTAAAAAAATACAATGTATTTAATGCTAATCCGTATTTAATTTTTCCGCATTGTATGTTTTTTCAACCACTCACTTGAGGGCTGTAATCTAGTGAACGTGTTTTGCACGGTGAGTTGCCCATCTATATACATATATAAATCTCTTATCTATAGTTCCTACTGCGGCAATCATTGCTACTGTCCGCGAAAATGTGGCAGAAGTGTCATCAACCTCGACTCGTCCTCGTGCTCAACAATTCCACATCTCACAGACCCTAATGCCTATTTTGAGAAACTACTGGAGTTCACATTCTTATAAGGTTTACTAGCATTTGAAGCCTGGTCAATTTGCTAACTGGTTGTTTCAAAAAAACAGAAGTGGTTGTTGACTTTATGAAGAAAATCGTCTTTAGTGATGAAGCGCACTTTCGTCTCATACCTCAGTCAATAGAGATTTTTGAGTGACATAAAATTCAACAGCAAACCGCTTATGCCATCACATTAGTAATAGTTAATACACAATTACTGACCTGATTTTAACAGCAAATTCGAAAAAGTAAATTATTTAAACAATAAAAGCCCATCAATATCTGATTTTCTTTTCTGTTTATTGGCTTGTGTTGTGAAAACTTATGGAGGAATCGTAATCCTCTCACAGAAAAAGTTGTAAGGAATAGGAAACCCTTTAAAATCAGTGTTTACAAGTCCGTATCGGAGCATGTTTTGCTGAGAAAGTCCAGAAAAACCGATAAAAAATTGCTTATTTTTTCAATTATAACTTTATTATAATATAAATTAATTTTCAGCTCAATGATAGACTACAATACTAGAATTAAGCTCAATATGGATTTTGTAGGATAAGTAGTTTTTGTAAAATTGTAATTTAAACAATTAAGGGAAATATTTTGCAAACGGTACCGTATTAACTGCGTCCATCTGATAGATTTTGTTGAAATGTTGTAAAAATACTCAAAAATGTTTGTGAAAATTGCATTTTACGTGAGATTTCGTTCTAGAGGGAGACAGAAGAAAATGTGGTAGGGATTGACAAGATAATTTAGGGGAAGCGGACGCGACGGGTTGCTGACTATTGGGAGCAAGTGAGAGAGTTTGCAGTATAGTATGAAGTGGAATTATTCTTAAAGGTCTCTAAATAAATGTTAGAGAATTGAGATTAAACTAAATGACACATCGAAGAGAGTATTAAACTGATTCATTTAATCTCAGGCTAAACTTATGTACATGGCATATTTACATATTATAATATCGTCACATATTAGTTTTTCAGTTTTATACGAGATTGTTTGAAAAATTGAATTTTGTTTAATAATAAAATAACCCTACTTTGTTTATAAAAAAATGTTATAAAGCAGTTAGCAAAAATTAAAAAGTACATCCAGTTACGCCATTACATCACTAAAACTAAAAATCACAAAATATTTAGCTTTTTAGCCTAAAATTTCGAAAAATATAGGAAACATAGAACATTGTCCGAACTTTACACGAAAAATAAGGAGAAACCATTAACATTAATTTTTTGGGGACAAATTATAGAATTAAACAAAAATTTAAAAATAAAAAAAATTTCAAACGCATCATGTAATACATCAAATAAAAGATCCCATTCTAAGGAACACAAAGATACTTTTTTCATATTAAAAAAATAGTTAAAAAGATATTAACGAAAATATACCAAAATTTAGACATGCCCCCCCCCCTTATCTCCGAAACTATAAAACAAAAAGTTTTGAAAAAAATTAGAGGTATAGGGTCTGACCTGAAGTATACTGGAAAAATAAGGAAAAACCTCTACTTTTAATTTTGGGGGGCAAATTACTGAATTAAAAGGCAAATATAAAATTAAAATTGTTTCTAACGCTTCATGTTATATATCAAATGAAAGGGCTAATTAGAACGAAAAAAAATTAGTTTTTTTATAATTTTAAAATAAATAATTAAAAGATATTAACAAAAATATAAAAAAGTTACCCACCGCCTTATCTCCGAAACCATAAGCTATAAAATTTTGAAAAAAAAATAGAGGTATATCCCCTCATCTGAATTTTACTGGAAAAATAAGGAGAAGCCCCTAACATTTATTTTAGGGGACAAATTATAGAATTAAATGGAAAATAAAAAATTATAATTGTTTCTAACGGATCAAGTAATATATCAAATGAAAGGTCTCATTATGACGAATACAAGTTAATTTTTTAAATATTTTTAAAATAAATTATTTAAAAGATATTAACAAAAATATTTAAAAAATTACACATTTCCCCCTTATCTCCGAAACTATAAGACGCAAAACTTTACTGAAAAATAAGGACAAACCCCCTATTATTGATTTTGGGTGGCAAATGACAGAATTAAATGAAAAATAAAAAACTAAACTTGTTCCTAACGGATCATCTAATACATTGTGATTTGATATATCAAATCACAGGGCTCATTGTGAAGAACACAAATATATTTTTTCAATTTTTTTTTAAATGAATGTTATAAAATATATTAAAATATATTTAAAAAATTACCCATTCCCCCCTTATTCCCCAAACTATAAGACCTATGTTTTTTTTGTTTACAGGAAAAATACGAAGAAATCCCTGATATTAATATTGAAAAAATTAAAGGGCTTATTATGAGGAATACAAATATATATTTTTAATATTTTTAAAATTAATTGTTTACAATATATTAACATAAAGATTAAACAAATTCCCATTCCTCGCTTTGTTTCAGAAACTATACTACCCAAAATTTTGAAAATAATTAGGGGTAGTTCGGCTCACTTGAAATTTATAAGAAAAATTGTTAGAAAACCCCCATAGTTATTATAGGGACAAAATATGCAATTAAATGGAATATAAAAATTCAATTCAAAATTCAGACAGTAGATTATAAATGTCTTCCCTGAATGTTTATTAGTAAAATAAAACTCAATGTTAATTTTTGGGGGCCAAATTAGAAAATTAAATACATATGTATTCTTATAAAAATCAAACCAATTCCTGAAGCAGATAAAATAAAATGTCCTATGTGTGGAAAATGAAAGTGTATATTTGTTATTAATTTAAAACGCTTCCTTTAAAAGATATTAAGGTAAATATAAGAAAATGCACGCTATCCCTGCTTGTCTGAAAGTGGAATATTACAATCCTCAAGGTGGTACGGAACTCTTAGGATGCGAGTCCAACTCGCACTTATTTTTAAAAGTTATTTAATACTATACCCACTTCCCAACACATGTTCCCGACGAAGCGCTGTAGTTAACAAATGTTAGCAGATCAAGGTAGATCTTAAAGATAGTTAATAATTTGTCAAGAAAGGCACAATATTAAATGGTACAACAGATAAGTATTTAATTGTTGCAGTTACTTTTATGACTTTTTATTTAAGTCGGTTCTTTTTAAAACTTATTTATTTGCGACATTATTGACTGATGCAAAGGGCAAATCCGGCATTGAGCTCGTGTACCAACAATGTACATACACATCTTACAAATTTATTGGCAACATTTCCCGCAGTTTGGTGAATTTTTCACTTTTATTACTTCTGTCAGCGAGTTATTTAACCTCAGCCGTACGGAAAAGCCCAGAGACAGAACACATTCGGAGAAAATCGATATATGCAATATGGTCCCGCTCGAAGCGAAACGAACACCGCAAGGCACAGGACGCACACATACATAAAAGTAGGTAGGATGATGATGTATGGTCTTGGACTGCCGTAACGTATCGTGAGCACGCCATGACACCTTTCATTGGTGCTGTAGCTCGCCAGTCGACGGGTTCATAATGGAATCCGCCGTGTAAGTGGATTTTATGGCGACGAAACGTTGAATGCTCAGCTTGCGGTGTGATGGAGACGGCATATGCCTAGCACTGTGCGATCCGATAGTAGGTCACTCGGAAAATAAATACGGGGTAGGATTCGGGGTTATATTTTAAAATGTTTGTATGGTTTGGAGTCCCTTGTGTGTTGCTTGTCCTTGTTTGTCTAGACTTGCATGATTTTGCTCATAGAGGTTATTTGTCAAGGAAAGCTGGATGAAGCAAAAACCGATGACATAGACATAGATTCATTTGTCTGTTTTGGAAACATTTAACCTCTGAATTTATGATTTCTTTAAATTGTTAAAAAATTGTACAGTTGGAAATAGACATATATTTAATCAGAAAAATATTTAAAAAATATATAAAAGAGCTGTAGTCATTTGAAACTAAACGATGGAAGCGAAAGCTTCTTAAGAAAGGGAAGAATTTTCCTTCCTTGTCCAGGCGAATTAGTTCATTTTTAGGTAAATAAAAAAATTGTTATCTAAAGTTTGGTAAGTGGAAATTATAGAAGGGGCCATTACAAACAAGTTAAAAATAAATGAAACAGCTGAAAGGTCGGAGGGATGACTTGGGGGTTGGAAAAAGACATTATTGCGATTTCCGGCCAAAGTTGAGGTCCTAGAAAAAAATAGTTAAAAGTAAAAGTTGTAGCTCTCAAAAACATTTACAACTTTATTGTATTGATGACTTTTTCACTTAACCTCAAAATTAGCTCAAGAAATGCAATAAACTGCATTTTTCGATTTAGTTTTGGCAGAAATTGTTCGAATTTGATAAAACTTTCGTAGAAGGTAGCTTTTATAGTCACAAACTAATAAATTTTATTTAAAATACATTGTTCACCTGACGAAGCCATAATATCGCGAAACACGTGTAGTGTAAAACATTTTTTATGTGAAAATTTATTTATTTATTTACCAGATACATACCATGCATATTTACATAGTAAATCCTACAAGGTAACAAAGCTACCTGCTCGTAGGCTGGTATATACTAACCACTAACTAAAGTAACTAAAATTAAACTAATTGGTATTAAAAAATTGTCATTGTTCGTATACATATATTAAGTTGTCCATAACATAACAGGTGTATCATAACTACTTTCATACATTTTTCATAATCCAGGGTTTAGGTTTTGTTTTAATCTTATTACCTTTTCTGTTGCCATTGTTTTAAGTTTAGTTATTATTGCTCTATATTAACTATTCTTGACGCAGTTCTACTGCTGTTGGAGATTTGAATGGTTTTATTTGTTGTTATGCTCTTAGAATTATTGAATATATTATTAAGCGTTTTATAATGATACTAGCTGTTACCCGCGGTTTCATCCGCGTATGGAAAGTAGAATTCTTTGCAAAAAGAAATAGCTTATGAAAGATATGGGCTATCCAATATAACAATTTCTTCTAACTTTGTTGAACCACTTAACATAACTATAAATCTACCAGTCCCGAATACATTTCACCCAAACTGCAAGTGCTTATGGGCTACATTATATAACAATTTTATTCGACTTTTTGTTGGAACCACCTTGTATAGTTGTAACTCTGCTTCATCCTATAGTGCAACCATCCTGTATATGCTATTGTTTATTTGTCACCCAAAATAACATTTTTTAATTAGCTAACTATAGTTCTACCCCCCCCTATTCGCTATATAACAATTATTTCTGACAATTTTGAGCCACTTCGAAAATTATAATTATAACGGGCCTTTATATGCAACTTTTTTAACATATATAAATAAAATTTTGCTTCGCTCCATATTTCAGGTATTTAATATAGCAGAATGCAACTGTTACTGGTCTATCTTATATAACTTTTTTTAACTTTTAAATCCACCCTGTAAAACTATAATTCAACTAAACCCCGATCTTAACCATCATATATTTAAAACTACTTATGGGCCACCCAATATAACATTTTTTGTACCAATCTGTATAACTAAATTCACCAATCCCAAACCATTTCACCCAAACCGCAACTATTGATGACCACTCTATGTAACAATTTTATTCAATATTTTTAGGAACTGCCTTCTATAGCTATAACTTCCATCTATATTTAAAATATCTTGTATATACTGCTGCCAATTAGTCACCCAGTATAACTTACTGGTCTATCGGTTTTTGAACCATCCTGTATAACTACGCTAAATAACCATTTTTGAGATATATTTTAACCATCCTGGAAAATCTATCGGTTTTTGAACCATCCTGTATAACTACGCTAAATAACCATTTTTGAGATATATTTTAACCATCCTGGAAAATATAATTTGTCTCCACCTTATATGTCAACTACCCCGAATATGCAACTTTTTCTAACATCTTTTAATCACACTGTATAACTATAATTTTACTTCGCCCCATATTTTAGATATTGCATATACACATAATCTATCTTAAAAAAATAGCACAATTTTTATCCACGCTATTTAACTATAATTCAACGCCACCCTCTATTTCAACCACCTTGTATGTGCAACTACTTATCGGCCACCCAGTGTGACATTTATTTGTACCACCCTCTGTAAATATAAATCCATCAATTCCTAATTTAGTTTACCAAAACTGCAACTGCTTATGGAGCACCCTATGTAACATTTTTAGATATTAAACTATTTAACTCTACTCCTCCCTATATTTCAAATATCATATCTGTGCAACTGATTATGAGCTTCGCTATTTCAAATTTTTTCCTCATATTTTTTTAAGCGCAGTATGAAATATAATTTCTCTTCATTTAATCCATTCTACATTTGCAACTATTTCTAACCTTGTTTGAAACACACTGTGTAACGATAACTTGACTTAGCTCTATATTTCAGGTACTCCATACATGCAACAGCTCATGGTCTACCCTATATAACAAAATTCTTCCAACTTTTTTACCCACACTGTATAATTATTATTATACTCCATGCTATATTTCAACAACCTTGTATATGCAACTACTTATGGGCCACCAAATATAACATTTTTTCACCACTCTGAATACTTAGATTTCTAGTCCACCCTATATTTCATCTATCCGGTATATGAAAAAACTTGTGGATCATAACATTCCTTTATAATATTTTTTAAACTTTCCTGTATAGCTGTAATCATACTTTACTACATATTTCAACCATCCTATAATATGCTACATGAAAACTTGTGAACTACTTGTGAATATAAAACAATTTTTTAACCACCCTATAAACTATAATTCCACTCCATCTTATATTTCAACCAACCAGAATAAACTACTGCTTCTAACATTTTTTCCAACTCATTTCATCACTTTAATAATAGCTCAAGAAAATTCAAATATCCTACCTGCTCACATAACATATTTTTTTATCCACTTTGTATAAATATAATTTTACTTTATCCATTATTTCGCCCACATTGTATATGCAGCTACATATGACCCTAACAATATAACATTTTGTTATCCAACCTGCATAAATATAATTCAACTCCATACGTTTTTCAACTACCTGGTATATACAACAGTTCATGGTCCACTCAATATATCGAACCACCCCGTATAACTTCCCGCTTATTTCAACCACATTGTATATGTATATGCAGCTACTTACAGGCCACCTAATATACCTTTTTTTTCAAGAATCATTAAATCCGTAATTTTACTCCGCTGTAAGTTTTACCTATCCTTTATGTGGAACACCCTGTAAAATTACATTTGATATATCAGGTGAATTTTTTTTAAAGCCAAGCATGTTACATTGGCATATTCCGAATTAAGAAAAAAAGTTAAGCTGATTCAAGTGTCTAATATTTGGTGCATGAGCTGGAACCAATTGACTAATTGTGTATTACTCAACATGGTATTAGTTTTTGGCTATATCTACCGTTTCTGTCAATGTAGAGAGATAAAATGTACACCAGATTTTAAGTCAAACTACTCATAAAAGCTTTTCAACAAAAAAAGATTCAGCAAAACAGTTCAGTAGTTATTACGTGATGAGGTAACAAATAAACAAACAAATAAACAAACAAACAAACAGACAACTACAATTTTATAATAGTATAGATACTGCAGATTCACATGTAAACAATATTTTAATGTTGAGTGGGTATTTTTGTTTAGGTATAAATTGTTTCTTTTCTATAATGTTTAGTAGTCTATTTTGAAATCGCTGAAGCATTTGTAAAGTGTTATTATATGCTCCTCCCCATGCTATTACTCCGTAGCTAATAACGCTATGGAAAAGAGCATAGTCAATATAAGTAAGGTTTCAGTGTTCATAGATTTAATTTCTGAACTATTTGGTTTGTTATTTAGTGGAGAATTTCCATTCGAAAAAAATTGTTTTTAATCGAAAAAACGTCATAACTGGAAAAAATCTCAATATTTTAATTTGTACAGTTTTTTTATAGATTGTGACTATAAAAGCTACCTTCTACGAAAGTTTCATCAATATCGAACAATTTCTGCCGAAACTAAAAATAAAAATCGAAAAATGCAGTTTTTTGCGTTCCTTGAGCTACTTTTGAGGTTATGTGAAAAAGTAAGCAATACGAAATTTGTAGATCTTTTTTGAGATCTACAACTTTTACATTTAACCACGTTTTCTGGTAATAAATATAAGGTCAAATTTATAAAGGAAATATCAAACATGGTATAAAGTGAATTCACATAACAACATTTTTACCAAAGTACATAGCAGCATCCTGAAATAATGCAATATTCTGTGTCCATAATTGTAACCACACAATAGACACTTATATTAGTAAAAATCAACAATTATAGGAAATTATTAATTAAAGATATTATAATGTCAACTAAATAAAATAGAGCGAACAAACTTACTCAATATTGTAAATCAAAAACCAAAAAATGCAAAAAACCGTCTGTCATCACATTGTTAAAAACAAACAGTTATAACACAAAAACAAACAGAAAAAAACCATATGAAACTTATTTTGTTATCTTAACTGAAACATTAACATTAACACAAATTAATAATGTAATAAATTACTTTCTAATTCCACTTAGTATAATTCAAATAACAATAACCACTAAAAAATGAAACAAATATAAAATTTCAGACACTCATGGCCGCAATAAAATGTTTCGTTTTCTCTAAAATATTGAGCACATATCCTCCAACTGTTCATAAAATCCGATAAAAATATAAATCCTTGTAGGCAATAGATATTTCATAAATATTTATTGCAACTCAAATAATCCGATCCAACTTCGGGGTCTCAAATAGTCAAAGATAATCTCGTTTTTCTTTCTTCAAATAGTCATAAATGTAGGCAGAGAACTGGTTATTGCCTTGCCAGATTCTTATCCATTTGCTGTATGTTATTCAGTGGAACGAGGTCTTTGTTACTAGGCACGTTTCCCGACATCCTGAGAGAACTATTATTGCGTCGATTTATCAATATTGGGTTCAAATTTATGTTTTAGATATGCAGTAAATGTACTGATGTTGGTAGCTTGGGCTGAAAACGGATTGCTCTATTCATATTAGGATCGTATCTTGCGCGTTTTGACATAATGGTATTTGAAAGAGAGATTTTTTTAGATAGATCCAATAAAAGGCATCTTCTAAAATCATCTATTATATGTTATTGGGTCAAACATAATTTATCAAGTCTGTAAGTTTTTTAAAATGTTCTTTCGTGCCTTACTTTCTTAATCAAATTTTATCAAACGGCTTTGTTTGAGCCCTTTTAAGGGCATATAACTTCATAAGTGTGAATTTTAGGGCACATGTTAATAGGGACTTTTGGGTTATTATAGTGAGTTCTATACACATCAGTTTGGAACCAACCCTATTTTAGAAATACCCTGCATAATTGTAGAAAAACGAATTACTTGGTTTTATATCACTAATTTATTAATAAATAAAATAATAAATTAGTGATATAAATCAAAGTAATTCGTTTTTCTACAATTATAATGATAGTATATGGCTTCCACCATCAACTACCCTATATAAATTTTCCTATTCTTAGAGTCCCGGAATACCTCCCAGATAAAGCGACCAACTGTTTGAACTATAGTCACAGATATGAAACCCACTCAATAACTGATCAAAGATTTGGGCCCGAATGCTTTTGATCTGCTTGCTGTTATTTACTCGACAACAGTAACAACTGTTATTGTCCACTCAAAATAACATATACATTGAGTCCTTTTTCAAACAGCAATGATAGCGAACCGAGAACTAAACGACAGCGACTGACAAAATAGCAGTTGTACTATTACGACGCATAAAACAAATAGCAGATAGCAGTAGTTTTAATACATTTTCTGTTTGTGGTTGTCCTCGTTAAACAAAACGTAAGCTGAATAGCAAACAATTATTATTATTAAAACATATAAGAGTTGTTCACGCTCTTCGAGGTGTCATTCTTTTGTACGCAATACAATATATATATTTATATATATATATATATATATATATATATATATATATATATATATATATTTGTTTTTAAGTTTTCGCGGGCACTAAATGTTTTAAGTGGTTTCCGGGAATTCATCCGCGTAGTTGATAACTGATCCCTGCCGGGATCGATGGTAAAATGACGATGTTTCGGCAGAGTCACATCTGCCCTCTTCAGGTCGGTTCGCATAATTCTCGTAGCCTTTTGCTTTCGCTTCTATTCGAGTAACTAGAAGTGGTATTGTTCGCTCTGGCCAATCAGACCTCGTGACCTTTGACGGGTTATGGGTCCGCTTGTCATTGCGATATTGTTGGGTCTAGGAAGAGTATTCGCTTTATTTGTTCTTTTTCCTGGAGATTTTATTTTAATGCTAATGCTGTTAGTGCAGCTCTCCAAGTGGGTGGGATTCGTTGCCCAGCGTCCCGTTTATTAAAGTTTGCTTTACGTTTTTCTATTTCAATAGATTCCCTAACAACCCTTGTTCTATAATTTTTCGCTTTTTGCTAACATCTTCATCTGGTCGAAATCTATTTGATGACCGGCATTTAGATGGTGTTGTGATAATGCAGACGTCGTTGTTTTTTGTTTTACTGCGTTTCTGTGTTCTTCTCTCCGGGCAATTACTTTTCTGTTCGTTTGGCCGACGTACGCGAGGTTGCAGTCCTTGCCCGGTATCTCATATACACCCTGATCTTCAGGGGGAATTTTCTCTTTAGGTGACGGTATGATCTTTCCAATCTTTCTATGTGCCTTGAAAACTGTATTTATATTGTGTTTTGCTAGTACTTGTCCAATTTTGTCAGTTTTGCCCCGTACGAAGGGGAGAAAGGCTGTCGAAATGTTTTCATCTTCTGTTGTGGGTTTTGGTTTTTGTGTAAGTGCTTTCTGTATTATGTGGTGGTTATAGCCATTTGATGTTAATGCCTCCTTTACATTGTTCATCTCGGCCTTACTGTTTTCGTTGTCTGTTCGAGATTGAGATCTGTGAGTTAGGGTTTTAACTACTGAGAATAATTGAGCGGGGTGGTGGTGCGAGGTTGCTTTGAAGCATCTATTTGTTTGCGTGGTTTTCCGGTATACTGTATGGTTCCGTCGGGTTTCTTTTTTATTAATAGGTCTAGGAATGGCAGTTGGTTGTTTTGTTCTGTTTCCATGGTGAATGTAATTTTCGGGTGTGTTTTGTATAGATAATCCAGAAACTTGTGGAGTTGTTCTCTACCATGTGGCCATATTATAAAAGTGTCATCGACGTACCGTAACCATAGCTTAGGCTGGTATTTGCATGGTCTGTAGAGCCTGCCTTTCGATCTTTTCCATAAGAAGATTTGCTAGGACTGGGGACAACGGGGACCCCATTGGTGCGCCTTCAATTTGCTTGTAACGTTTTCCTGCGTAAGCAAAATACGTGTTTGATAAGCAGTGGTTCGCTAGATTGATGATATGTTCTGGAGGATTTTAAAAAAATATTATTGTTAATTAGATAACTACATATTGTAGAGCAAAAACATATTTCTTTGTACTTTATCACTAGATAAGCAACTACTGTGTCATGAGAAGGTAGGTTTTCGCGCCCAGAGTCATAGCTGACTCTGCTTTTTCCGAATTTAGATTGCATCATTTTTTCGAATTAATTTTTTTATATACCTTAACCGGCATATAAACAAAGTTGTCCGACGTTTCGCCCATACTTATAAGGGGCTTTTTCAAGGATTTCAAAACAAATGTTACTTACCTTACGGCGACTCTATTCAATTAGTCTTTTTCTCACAAACAAACTTTGAAACTTCACTTTTATTAAACTTGTCACGCTAACGCACAAATTGTAAATGACTAATAGGTACGAAGAAATAATAATTGGCTCCTCGAAATTTTTAGGTAAAACAAGGATGACATGTTATGTTTTCTAGTTTTTGAGAGAAGCCTCTTGCAAGGCACTGACTGAATTTGAATAATTGTATAAATTAATATGGCAGAATTAAATTAATATAATTGAGAATAAATCCAGAAATAAGTATATAATTATAATTGAGAATAAATCCAGAAATAAGTATATAATATGTCCATAACAACATTGTACTAGGTATTACGCATAAAAACGAAACATCAGCAGATTGTTTAATGTATTTTAATTTTGAAACCATGCTTTGTGACACATATTAAACGAAATACTAAATTAGAAAACCTGAATAGTAATTAACAATTTTAAATTTAGCATATTTAGTTTCCCCCAAGACATAGCCAAAGCATTATTGATATTTAAAAAATATAATTGCTATGTCTTATTTTCAGTTGTTTTATGCAAATAACAATAACGGTAGCAACTGTTATTTAAAAATAGCAGTTGCGCACCTTTAAATATTCTATTAATCAATTAAAACACATTTAATTATTTATTTTGTGACTAAAAATATCAAACGGAACAATTCGTTAAAAACATTTATTAAAGCCAGGATATTTGTTCCTTTGTAATCAAATACCTTTTTTTTACTCATGTCAACAATGTGTTACATCTATTTCCATTCTCGGGCACATAAATGTCCTCTATAGAGCTATTGAACCTCGACACAATCAACGGCCGACATAAAGGAAGTCCCGCGGAAGCATCTAAAATATTCCTCTGTAATATATACCATGTTATATTACTCACAGTACAAAGTACATTCTTGCAACATATTGGGATATAAATCACTCGGCAGTCACGCCATTCATCGTCCGGCGTGGCACATCAGAGTATGACGCGTCCATTGTTTCTCAATTTATAAGTTAGAGACCCCTGGTCCTGTACTGCACGTACTGCAATAAACTTTTGCGACAAAGGATTGTGAGCTGTACTGGTTCGAAGGGCGCAATGAACTGCGTTATTGTAATTCGGTTTACATCGATTGACATTTATTTCGTCTACATTTTTTTTTTGTAGTGAAAAAGTAGCAACAGTTTATATTGCCAATAGTTTGTATTTGCTGACGTAACAAAATTGGAGTTTACTTTTGTTTCAATATATGAAATGCCTCTGGGCAATTTTCTTTTACTGTAGGGATGTGTTCAATTTATATTTCATCGTATGTTTATTGATTTGTACGTGATATTAATATCGTGAATATAATAAAATTTTGACAAGCCTATTACGTTGCGGAAACTTTTCTAAGTTTAGCGTACAATTGGAGCAAGTTTTGTTTCGCCTATGTTTTGTTGCAGTAAACAGTAGAGGGCTGTGAAGAAAAGTCATTAATTTTCAAAACGCTATATATAAAATATCGTTTTGCTTACAAATATGATTCACTTATGAAAATATTGGAAAATTCAACAAGGTTGCAATATGTGTTCGAAATGGCAGCAGTTGTCATTATCATTTATTATTTTCCAAAATGTGGGGGAAATAAAATAATAACAAAACAAATACCCATTGAACAAGAAGGATATAGGCCAAACCGCAGCTGTGCAGATCAAATTCTGAACCCAAAGTTATGCAGTATAGTGTTCAAAGAAATAACCTAATGGCCAAAAAAGCTTAACATGTACCTTAAAAACAGAAAAACAGAGTGCTAATACACAAAATAAGGCTAAAGTATCTTGAATACCTTTCGATAAATCTGCTATCTATTGTCCTGCCCCATTCTGGTCTTGGATTTGACTACTCGTCTGTCTACCGTAAATGCTGCAAACATGTCGATGTCCCGTTAACCAGACAATGTGAATAATCCGAGGTAAATAAGTGAAAAATGACAAAAATCTTAAAAATCTCAAAAAATGTCTAAAATTTCAAAAACGTCTGAAATGTCAAAAAAGTAAAAAATGCCGGAAATGTGAAAAATATCAAAAATGTCAAAAAAGTCAAAACTGTCAAAAATGCCAAAAATGACAAAAATATTAAAAATGTCTAAAATGTTATATATGTCAAAATTGTCAAATTTCAAAAACCACAAAGACATCAAAGATGTCAAATATATCATAAAAATTCTAAAATGTCAAAAACTAGGATGTTAGAAACTAAATTTGATATGAATTGAAAAACGGTATCATATAGCAAATAATTACTGACACTAATTTGAACAAGACATCCCGACTTGACCATACAACATATGGCAGCACACTCACTCTAAGGCTCGCATAGCGTGCCAAGCTATCACGCCCGTGGTTGACGTCGTGGCTGCAGTTTCCCATGAATTTTCGGACTGTCCGGGCTGTTCCTAACAGGACGACTTTTTGCTTCAGTTAGTAAAGATGTTCATCTATCCCCAGGTATTTCAAATTGTTTAATAGATATTTTGGTACTACTCCAGTTGCTGACATAACAATTGGTACCGTGAGAGTGTTGTTCATGTCCCATTGTCTCTGTATTTGAAATTCTAAATTCCTATATTTGGCTATTTTTTCAGCCTGCTTAATATTAAATTATTGTTGTTAGGGATTGCTATGTCAATTAACGTTGTTTTTCTAGAGATTTTATCCAGCAAAATTATATCTGGTCTATTGGGAGCAACAGTCCGATCGGTCAATATCGTCCGGTCCCAGTACAGTTTGTAGTTGTTATTTTCTAAAATAGATTCTGGTTTGTATTTATACTGGGGTGATCTTACCGACTGCGATAGCTCAAGTTTCAGCGCTAGTTCCTGGTGCAGTATTTTTGCCACAGCTTCGTGTCGTTCGTTGTATTCAGTTCAACCTCCTGTGGTATGCTGGATAGATTCAGATGTTTGAGCAAGCATATCTGCATCTGTCGTTGTTGATAGAAGGGTCTTTGACGATGTACTTTAGATAGTCCTTCGTTGGAATTATTTGATCTTGGATTGCCAATATAAAGCCTTCCGTTTCAGGAAACATATGACCAGAGATCAACCAGTAGTTCGACGCTGAACTGTCGACATAATCTTGGTTGACGTCATTTATATGTCTTCCATGAAGGGGCTTTTCTTTCCATTTTATCAGTTTCTGATCAGTTGTCTGGCGGTATACTTGAACTTGTTGTTCTGTCAGTCGCAGAGGTTTTGAGTCATCAACCTGACATATGACTCTGGGTAGATCAGAAAATACTGCGAGTTTCTGGAAATGATTACGCAAATTAGAAATTTGTTGATCACGTAACTTGCCTATATCTGCCAATCCTCTTCCTCCTTCATACCGTGGCAACGTTGTACGTTCGACAGAGCTCTTTGGATGCTGATTTTGAGCTTTTGTTAGCAGAACTCGAACTTTCCGTTGTAGTTATTCAATGAACAACAAGACATTATTATTATTGCTTAAGTATATTATCCGTACCAAACACCTCAATGGATTATGTACATAATCCATATCAGTGCGAATTTTTTTAGAAAATACCAAGAAAGGCTCAACAAAACCATTGACAACGACTCCAGAGTCGGAGCTGAAACGTCTCCAAACAGATTAGTATAACACTATACCATGCACTATTTATATACAGGAATACTGGTTGATCATTTTAAGACATCTCTTTCTCTCAGAATAACTGCGAGGAAGAATTTCTGTACGGACAGCAGTAATCCGGGCAATTTTACGAAATTGCCTTACTACACTTTGTTCTCCAAATACGATTTTAAATACTTATCTGTTGCAGGAAAAATTTTGAGGAGAGAAAACACCAATGAATAGACAGAATAATACAAGATCTCCTCAACAATCTTCTCAAAATTACTAAGTGAAAAATGTCAAAAATCTCAAAAACCCCAAAAATGATTACAAATCTCAAAACGGTCAAAAAAGCTAAAATTGTCGAAAATGTCAAAAAAGTAAAAAATATAAAAAATGTTAAAAAACAGAATGTTTCAAGCTAAATTTGATAGAAATGGAAAAACGGTTACATATATATCGTTTTTCAATTTCAAATAATTACTGACAACAAATTGAACAAGACATTATTATTATTGCTTAAATATATATTTTTATTGAAGCCTATTTTGATCTCAAGAGTTCTAGAGTTTAATATTTACATGAAAAATATGTAACCTTTTATTTTCATTAAACTATGTAAAATTTTATTTTCATTAAAAAAAATGTGAGAAAAATAATGTTCTGTTATTTCTACTATATTTTCAAATTAGGAATATACCGAACATACATCAATATCGGAATACATCTGAGACAGGTTTTCAAAAATTGTTTGGTATTTAGTCCCTAATAGACCCAAGCGTGATTTTATGAAAGATTCCGTAAGTACTATAGAACCCTTAAATTAAAGAGGCAAATTTTGTTCTACATATCATTTTCAATTGATATTAAATACTTTACTTACGATCTTGAGGAAATTTACTTATTTAAGTATTTACAAAATATTTCATTAATCGTATTATTATTAAATGAAAAAAAATCCCATTTAATGTGACGTGCAATTTATAACTCCAAAATCTAATTATCATTAGTGCATTAACAACCTGTAGAAAACAAGAAAAAACGAAAATTACTAACACAAATTAAGTCGACAATTTAAATACACCGCATTTATTCTGGAGCTCGGCATAAAAGGCTTGAAAACTTCCTTAATTACTATTCCACTCCCTCTTTTTTTTGTCACATTTTGTTTTGTTTCATTCAACCCAAACAATAGTGATAACACCTAAACGCATTAAGGAAAAGATAGGCATCACATTATGTTCCAAGGGACGGCGCGACGCGTTGGCGTCACCTCATTTACTTCGAAATTGATTGTTTCAGGACACAGGTAATGTTTGAACGCATTTGGAATTTAAATGTTTAATGCTTTCAAATGTTGCTCTCTTATCAGTAGACAGGATATTTCAAAAGTAAGGTAAAACAGTTAAAAGGGCGATTTTTGGATTTCTTTCAAGAAAAAAACTTCACATGACTTTATTTCTTACATTTTGAGATGCTGGGTGGTAAAGTTTTTAACAAGTCATTTTTTTACAATATCTACGAAACCACTTTAGATGCTTTAATGTAATTTGATTCACAGTGACTATAGATAAAAGGGCATTTTCGAATTTAAAACATTTAACTTTAATGATCAAAGCAATCTGTGTACTTTGTTTTATATCACTGAATTTATTCACCCGCCCATAGCTTAGTTGCTAGGTTAGTAACTACGGGACCCAGTAAAATCCATTTCTCTAAATTATTTTTCAAACGTAGGTAATAAAATAGCCAAATATTATCGTCTCAACTTTTATCAGTTTTAAACCAGAATTTTAGTGTCTAAGTACTTCTTGGGAAATAACACCACAGTTTAAAGAAAATTGTCGTATATTCCAAACGTTTCGGGGTTTAAGTCAGACCCCGTTGTCAATTGTTAAGACACTATGGATAAAAAAGGCACAATTCTAAGATGTAAAATTAAAATATTCGACAATAAGTATTATTTGATTTCTGACGTAACTAAGTGAATTTTATTTGTAATATACAGGGTAGCACAGAAACTTCTAAGGATCATATAATCATAAAGTTCCTTTCAAATTGGAAGAATTTGAAAGGGAGATCTTCAGAATTTTATGTGGTGCTCCTAGGTGCGACTTTGTTATAAGATAGTGCATTCGCCAAAAATGCGACCAAAAAATTTTGTTGATTCAGTGATCCCATTAAAATCATAAGGAGAAACCTAGGAAATACCTATCCCGATATTGGGTTGTTTACAAAGACCATTAGCAATTTCTTCCTTAATCATCAGCAACCAGGAACGACTGAATTCTACAGAGGTAGTAGCCTTACAATCGTTTTCATTTAACAAAATTAAAGCAGACTGTTTTAGTTTTCTTTTGGTGTTGTGTTCTTCTTTGTGTAATATAACTGAATTTTTTGAAACTGTATTTTATGACTAAGATCCCAAACATATTCACAAATTTGGGATTTTTCAAATTTTCGTTTTTTTATGTAATTTTTGAAAAATTCAAAATTTGTGAACATGCTTGGGACCTTGGTTATAAAATACAGTTTCAAAATTCAGTTATATTACACAAAGAAGAAACAACACCAAAAGAAAAGTAAAAAAAAACGATTGTATCGCTACTACCTCCGTAGAATTCAGTCGTTCCTGGTTGCCGATGATTAAGGAAGAAATTGCTAATGGTAATGTCCTTGTGAACAAACAAACAAAGTCGCACCTAGGAGCGCCACATAAAATTCTGAACATCTCCCTTCTCTCTTCTAATTTGAAAAAAACTTTATGATTATATGATCTTTAGAAGTTTCTGTATTACCCCGTATATTACAAATAAAATTCACTTAGTTACGTCAGAAATCAATTAATACATATTGTCGAATTTGTTAATTTTACATCTTAGAATTGTGTATTTTTTTATCGTAGTTTCTTAACCATTGACAACGGGGTCTGACCTAGACCCCGAAACGTTTGGAATAAACAGCAGTTTTTCGTAACTGTGGTGTTATTTCCCAAGAAGTATTAAATATGCCACAAATATCATTCAGAAAACAACTCATGATATTAGTTATTTCTATAAGTACAAAGTATTTCCTAATGAATTTAGATTTTGATTTAGTATAAAATTTATTTATATTCCTGAAAATGTTAGGCAACTATAAAATTTTATCCGGAAAACCCTGGGTAACAAATGAATACTTTCAACCCTACGTCTAAAGCGTTTTATTCACACGTTTTTGTCGTTTCGACAGTAAAATCCCGAATTCATTGATAGCTGCACGAAATAAATTCCCACCGCATTCACTCTTATCTAAGAAACGTTCCAGTCGTTTCTTTCCGTGTTTAATTCTTTCCCTCAGACTTTAGCATCGTTTTTTTCACAACCCTCTCGTTTTCCCTCGAGGCACAAAACAAAAGATAGACTTCTTACTCTTTTTCGTACGCTACCTCAAGCAAGCAGCGGGACTGAAAGAGAACGGTAGAGAGAGAGAGAGAGAACAGAGAGTTTACTTACGGCAAGCGAACTGTTGATGTTTTCCACAACATCCTTCACACGCCCCCTTACCTTTTCCATGGCATTCCAAAGGGAAATTCAAGCTCTGTTTCCTTTGCCACCCTTTCGCTGTTTCAAATTTCCACTGCAATGCATATTCATAAGTTACTTGTTTGCCTATGGAAATCCTTTCTGTCTGTCGCTTTCATTTCTATGCGATTTTACCCTCAACATCTTTTGAGAGTATCAGTTCCTATCCTTGAGGAGTTAAAGTGCATGTATCAAATAGTTTCGGTGAAATAAAGCCGCTTGGGAGAATGAGATGCCGAAAGCTCTCAAGTCATTTAATGAGTTAGTTAGTGTAAAACATCTTGTGCTCAATTTACCTTGTAGATTGGAAGAGCCGGTGAAAAGTTATTTGAAACAGTTTCTAGGTTGAGAAGTTAGAATGTCACATTTATATATATATATATATATATATATATATATATATATATATATATATATATGTCGTGGCCATATCGTAGATTTGATCTGGGCAACTCAATTTGACCAGATCATAAAATCGTCTACGTTTCACGATTTTGTCATCCACGTTTGGCCGAATCGTATAAATAGGGTGTCCATAAAATATTTAATAAAAATCCAGGATATCGTAAGAACTTATTTATTGTAATTTAAGTCCGATTATCACAAACTTATGAAATTTTCGTAACAAAATTAAAGAAATTTATGCAACAATATTAAACAAATTTTGTTAAATAGGTATGACACATGTCAAGTTGCACATTTATTTTTAGAATAGAATCAAATGCTTAGAAATAAGTAGGTACGTACTTTGGTTATAGTTACAACAAGTAGTATAAAAATCACATGGAATTAAGGTTAAAAAATATTAAAAATTATTATTTTATATCAATTAAAATTAAAAAGTCAGTCTTACACCCTTTCAGTCATTTGTTCGCGCATGACAAACTTTGGTGACACTTTGAAGTACAAAGTGTTTTGTTCTTGAAACATGCGCATCTCTTCGTACAGCACTGATTTTTTGCTGGCTTGCAAAAGCATTTTTTAAAGCCTTGACCTCCTAATGCAGATTGGAAATTTACAGCTTCCCTCAATGATATTGGCAATTCGGATATAACTTCGCAATAATCTTTCGATGACGCTAGCAGATCCTGCCGGGAAAACCAATTTTTAATTGTTCCAGAGCCTGTTCCGATTTTGTATACTCCGTTCCTAAAATCAACTACTTTTCCAGCAATATTTTTGGTGTCAAGAGGTCCACGGTCAATTTATGGTACATTCAAAAACACGGAATTTCCAATTTCTAACAGAGGAAGTTTCTTGGCGGTGTTATCGACCATTTTCTCTGCAGCACGTTTAACACCGCGATGAGCTTGATCTCTTTCATTAACAATGAACTGTTCCTTTTGGCAAAGAAAACATTGAACTTGAGGTCCATAACCTTCTTCTCCACAAGCAACGCCACAAATATCATGCACAGGTTTGGAACATAAACTACAGAAATGAGCTCCGGATATGACATTTTCACAGACGAGACACACTGAACCATCAACTGCCTCTAATATCATATTATTATCTATTTCAATTAGTTCAATGTTAGACAAACCCTCATCAGCAACTGATTTATTAACTATTACGACATTTGACGATGACGGAATAACATTAACTATCTCTTTGTTCTCCGGTGTAATATCATTCTGGTTTATTTGGTGCATTTCGTCCTCCTTTTTCTCCTTCTGATTGATTAGGTTCAATTCGTCGTTCTTCTTCTCATTCTGATTTATTTGGTTCAATTCTTCTTCCGTCCTGATTGATGTCATAATACTTTCAGGAATATTACAACCTTTCAATATAGTTTTCGGCTCAGAACCAAACAATGCACGGTAAGGGGATCTGCCAATTATGCGGTGATAAGAAGAGTTTTTATAAAATTGAACAAAAAAACAACCAATGGACCAATTAGTAGACTTATTGTCTAGCATCCAACACTGCAACATATTTTCTACATCTTGATTGGATCTTTCCACGCTGCCTTGTGTTTGAGGACGTCGAGGACTACCGTGAATAATTTTGCATTCGGGCCACATTGACACCAGTTCTTCTATAACATGCGCGGTGAACTCTCTTCCATCACTTTGTAATATGAAGGGGGCGCCAAATTCCAAGAATATTTTTAAAAGTTCCATGGCTACTTCTGCAGCTTTCTTCGATTTCAGTGGTCTGAGGTGTAAAAATTTTGTTGCCTGATCTTGATAATTCATCAGCCATTTAAATTCTCCATCCGGGCAGACTGTAAATCGATCAAATCCACCTGCCCTCGTGTGTTAAAATCCTTGGACACTATCGGCTGAGTAACTATACCTTTCCTTAGTACTGCACATTGCTTCTCACAAACAGAGCACAGGTCAACAAATAGCTCAATAGGTTTCTTTGGAATATAAAGCCTATTTTTAACGTGTTGAATCATTTTTAGTCGTCCACCATGTCCAACAGTTTTATGAACTTCCTTTAATATTCCAAAATACTTCTCCACTGGAATTATTCGAATAGTAGGATCGTCTACGCATTTTTTCTTGAATATAAGGTATTCCTCGTCCGCTGTTTCCATAATGTCGTATTTTGACAGCCAGTAATAATCCATGAACTTCTTTTGCGTAGTCACCCTACACTCCTTAATTTGTTGTATAATCTAAAAAGAAAAACAAAACAATCTTTATAATGTCATAATTAACAAACTTAGAATAATATCAATTAAATAGAAATACAATATACGTTAGCTAGGATAGAGTAATTTAATAAAATAAATTAATACCGAACCGAAGTCCAAGGTATTTTACATTTTGCTCAGTTTTTGCGTGACTTGCATAGTACTCCAGAACCTTTTCGTTGTATAATCTTTTGTCATCAATTTCTTCTTCACTTAACAAGGAATTATTAATTTTTTCTCTGCGAGAAACAACATTATCGTCCGCGGCCGCCATCTTCACACATAAACAAAGCGCTTACAGCGCCTCTACCGGTAATTCATGTAACTATTTTACGATATGATCAAAATAATCTTGATTACTTTATGAAATAGTCGCGCTTTTAGTTGACCACATCGAGAAACGATTTTTATCATTGATCTGCCCAAACCATATCATGATGTGGACAATAGACAGTCAAACATTTTATGAAATGCGACCATTTCATGAAATACTCAAGCATTTCATGAAATGAGCAAATCTACGATATGGCCACGACATATATATATATACTTCTCAAGTAATATTGCTGTCCCTTACTAATGATAGGGATTGAAATTTGAGTTGTTTAGGTTGATAGGATGTATTACTACTAGTACTAAAATTTAACAATTTACGGCGAAATGAATATTGACATCTAGAAGTTTCAAGAAAAACTAGCCCACAGACACCCCATTCGGAAGTTGTTCTGTGTGTAACGCCGTTACACTGTGATTCTAAGGTTTTTTCACTGCGTTACGTGGAGCCCGAATCCCAATTGGGGACTTTGTGATCTAGTTTAATTTCACCTTAAAATGTATAATATCATCGGACGTTATAATGTTATATTGTGTCGAAGGAGCTTTTTGACCTTAAATGTCATGTTTAGTACGAAATATTACTCCACTGATTCTCGGTGTCAATAGATGTTCGTTTGTACTAATCTGTTGGTCAGCTAGCTTGTTTGGTCAGTTGGCATTCTTCAAGTATTTTAGTCTCGGTATTATTTGTAATAATCTTAGTGAATATTTTAAACACCACACAAGCTTTTTGTTCTACAGGGTGAGTTTTTTTTGATGATCAGTATGGGGATCTCGGAAACTAGCGGAGATAGAGCAATGGTTAAATTGGGAAAGATTTGCAGTTTTACTGGCCCAATTTAGTCAAATCCCTCTAGCTCCTTTGTTTTTGCCTTTATAAAAAAAGTGAAAATATCAAACTTAAAGAGAATTGTATTCCGAATATGATTGTCATGTCCTCGTTTGCATGACAGCTCTCGTTTTCGAGATATGACACAATTTTATTATTTTTTTTTTTTTTTGAATGGAAACCATAGTTGGCTATGACCTTAAAAAATCGGACATTTTCAGAGCTTTTCAACGATATAATACTCGATATAGTTATTCATAAAAATAACGGAGTTATGGATGCTTTTCTCACTTATTTTCACTTTTAATGTAGGTAGCCATGAAATAGATTGATTTATTAATAACTATTCCAAAAAAAATCGAACGATTTTTTTATTATAGTTATATCGGATATAAGGAAAAAACTAAATAAGTAGGTACTTACAAAAACATAAGAAATTAAAGTACATAATAATGGTTACAATTTATATTCGAAAAGTCCACCATTTTTATTTAGACAAAAATTCCATCTTTTTTAGATCAATTTCTTCAATTGCTTGTAATACCGCCTCCCTTAAGTAACTATCTCATACTTTCTTTTGTATACTTTGTTTTTTAGCGCACCCCATATACAGAAGTCTACAACTGCCAAATCGGGAGAGCGGGGTGGCCATTCGCGTGGGCCATTTCTTCCTATCCAAGAGTTTGGATAGAGATTATCTAAGTGTTGTCTTACTAATAACGAGTTATGAGTAGGTGTTCAATCATGTTGGAACCACTCAATTTCTAACCGAGTTCTCAAATTCAAATTATGCAACATTTCTTGAAAAGTGTATTGCAAGAAATGCAAGTAGCGCTCCCCAGTAAGTGATTCGTCATAGATAAAAGGCCCCAGAATAGTAGACCCTATGATACCACACCAAACATTAAAACCAAATTTTATCTGGGGTCGTCTTTGTTCTACATGGAAAGGGTTTTCTTTACCACAGATATGCTCATTGTGTCTATTGAACATACCACAATTAGTAAATCTAGTTTCATCTGACCATAACACCTTTAACGGAAACTGTGGATTGTCAATGCACATATCTCTAAACCATGTACAAAACAAAATACGTCGATGTTAGTCACCAGCATGCAAAGCTTGAGAAACTGAAAGTTTGTACGGGTGGAACATGTGCGCTTTCAGTACCTTAACTACACTTCGTTGAGATGTGCCAGCTTCTGCCGCAATCTCACCAGATGATGTAGATGGATTTTGATTTACCATTGCAAAAGCATTTATTTGTGCTGCTTCGTTAATGTGATTACGTTCCTTTGGTGGTTTAGTAAAAGAACCATATCTGCGTAAACTATCGTAAAACGTCTTAAATGAACATAGAGCAGGTTGACGACGATTAAAATATCTATGAAAGTATTCATCAGCTGCACGAACTGAATTTTTATGGCATATGATATAACATTCCACCATATTCAGTTTTTCTTCGTTAGAATATTCCATTTTATCACGAAAACAATATCGACTGTCAGTTCGGCACTACTAACGGAATTACTCTCAAATGAGGAAACGTCAAAGTGAAAACAATCTTTTTCATGGTTACCTACTTTAAAAGTGAAAATAAGAGAGAAAAGCATCCATAACTCCGTTATTTTTATGAATAACTATATTAAGTATTATTTCGTTGAAAAGCTCTAAAAATGTCCAATTTTTTGAGGTCATAGCCAACTATGGTTTCTATTCAAAAAAAGGTAAGTTTGTGTCACATCCCGGAAACGAGAGCTGTCACGCAAACGAGGACATGTCAATCATATTCGGTATACAATTCCCTTCAATTTTAAAATTTACACTTTTTTATAAAATCAAAAACAAAGGTGCTAGAGGGATTTGACTAAATCGACAGAATTTCATTTTTTCAAAATATCTGAATTTTTACTGCATATGATATTCTTCGTTAAAATATTCCATTTTATCACGAAAACTTGTCAATATCGACTGTCAGTTCAGCACTACTAATGGAATTACTCTCAAATGAGGAAACGTCAAAGTGAAAATAATCTTTTTTATGTCTACCTACGTTAAAAGTGAAAATAAGAGAGAAAAGCATCGATAACTCCGTTATTTTTATGAATAAGCCATGACTTTTACAAAAATCCGAAAGTGTCATTAAATTGGGCCAGTAAAACTGGAAATCTTTCCCAATTTAACCATTGCTCTATCTCCGCTAGTTTCCGAGTTCCCCATTCTGATCACCAAAAAAAACTCACCATATATATATTTTTTTTATTTCTTCTCTTATATATATATATATATATATATATATATATATATAAGTGCTTTCCAGGCTTTGTTGAGTGTATATTTTCTTGATTTGAGGTCGTTAAAAATTTCTTAATTTGAAAGGATTGTATTCATATCATGTGTTTTAATGATAACGTTTCGGCCATGTTTTTGGCCTTTTTCAAATCTATTCTAAAATTGTTAAAATTATTTGTACATTTAAGAATTTATAAGATTATAATTTTGACTTACCTACAGCGTTAGTATTTGTAGAATGGGGGACACATTTTTTGGAGAGAATTTTCTTCGAAGTTAGTTCTGGATCATTTTACTACTTGACACAAACTAGGTGGTTTCCAAAACTAACATTGCCGGGATGTGTAAAATGACCTTTCGGAGACAACGATATATACTAATCCCAAACTGACCTGTTTGTTCTTTTAATAGATTTGAGGGATGATTTTATAGTCCGGCTCGGCGTATCGGTTGACTGAATGGTTATTTGTAAAAGTCACGGCTCCATTTACTTCAATTTTATTTCCGGTTGAGTATCGGTTATACATCTGGGCTTTGTAGGATTTTCAATGATTTTTTATTGAGTTTCTTCTGTTCGTATGTACCCCATACAGTGTGTTGTGCGTATTGGTGTTCTCAATATTCATTGGTGTAGAACTATTTGGTGGCGTGTATAATGGATGTGTAAATTTTACTTTATTTGTTTATGTCTTTTTTGTCATTTATAGCAGTATTGCCCCACATTTTGTGGATATTAATCATTTCTAAAAATTCTCTCTTTTCAACACCGTGCTATTTTTCTGTCTGTATTAAAAGATTATTGTGTCTCCGTAGAATTCTTGATATGTCCGTGGTCCCCTTGATAGATATATATATTGGTGTCTCATTCTCCTCGTCTGTTTGTCTCGGTTTTGATATCTTTGTATATTTCGGCCTGTATCCGTTTTGTCTCATGTTTTTATATATTTCCTGTTTGATATATATGTTTGAAGCCTTTGTGATCTGGTTACAAGTTGGCACGGAGTTGGGCGGGTGGTGAAGAATTAGCTATGTGTAGCTCTCTTGATGGTCCGGGTGTTCGTCCGTTGAAACATCAAGTTTTGTCCCTGTAAATTTTATTTTGGAACGGTCGCCTGACTAAAAAAGTTTGAGGTGTTCCCTCCCATGCCAAATCACAAATCTCACTTGGCAACCACAAACTTTTCATAAGGTTGTTGTTGTTTGCCAACTCCTCTTCTTCCAACAATGGTTCGAAGGGTGGCTGCAGGTTCGGACCTTTCCGGACTACTTCGTATCGTTGGTTCGAGATCGTCAAAATAAGGCTAGGCCGTTCTCCGCTTGGTGGTTTGTATTTTTCTGCCAAGGCTCTCCGTGGCATCTGAAGTGGAAGTCAAAATTTACAAGAGCTCCGATATGTGCGCGCCGCTATTTATGCTATCTCCCGAGTCCCCTCCTATTTCTTTGCCCCGCCTCCGATTGTGTTGAGGGGGCGGTATTTGGCCGTTTGTTTTGATTACTATTGGCCTCAAAGTGACACCATTGCGTTGTCGCAAATTGTACCGATGACGTGGTTCTGTTTGTACCGATGGCGGCCGCAGATGTTCGTTAGAATATATATATATATATATATATATATTCAGGGTGGGTTTTTTTTTTGTCCTGATAGTTAGCTACGAGTGACGGAATGGGAAAGATTTGCAACATTGTGGTATTGTTGTAAAAAGCGCTCTAAATATTTCTTTTAATGGAAGCCATTGTTCTTCAAAAAAATCGGACATTTTGTTTACGATATAATACCCGTTATTATTCATAAAAATAACGATTTGGATGCTCCTTATTTTCCTTTTAAAGTAGTTAGCAATTTAATTTGCTATAGCTTCCCTAATTGTTCTTCTTTTGAAGTTGTTTTCTGTTGCCAGATGCTTCTGGCAGGTTGACAACGTTAAAATATCTATGCATTCCGTCACTCGTAATTTTTATGCTAACTATCAGGACACCCACCCTTCTTTCGTTAAATATTTAATTTTATCGAACATCTGCGGCCGCCATCGGTACAAAGAATTACAGAACGACGTCACGGAGAGCAGACCAAGCGGAGAACGACTTAGCCGACGATCTCGGATACGAATTATATAGTAGTCCGGAAAGGTCCGAAACTGCAGCCATCCTTCCATTAAAAAAGTGTTGGAAGAAGAGGAAAAGCCTTATGAAAATTCCCTTCAATTTTGATATTTACCTTTTTTTAAAAATCAAAAACAAAGTGAGATTTTGGCTAAATCGAAACGTCAAAATATCTAGGCGACCGTTCCTTTACAAAAATCCGGGATTAAATTGGGCAAAACTTTCAACGGACAAACACCCGGTTTCCGACCATCAAGAGAGCTACATATATATATATATATATATATATATATATATATATATATATATATATGTTCCGCGGTCATTCTGAACTAGGCTAGGTTCCGGGTGAGAACCGCATCTGAATTTATTAAATGCTCCCCGTTTCGACTCCTGCTTTGGAGCCATTATCAAGAGACAAAAGAGAAAAAGAGTTTCAGAGTCTAGATCGAACTCGGGGCCTCCTCAATCTGCTACTCCCCAAGAATCTCTAGGTAACTGAACCGAATTTGAATCTGCTCTGCTTCTTTTATTTATAATTATCGGTGGGTTAGAAGTAGATGTAACGTTAAATATATTTGTGGAAGCAGTTTATTTCCTGGCATCTGATTATTAACCGATGAGCAGAGAAATTATATATTGAAAATATAGCCTCGTGTAAAGGGTGGTAAAAGGTGAGTGCGAAGCCATTCTGAAGTGGAATTGCCATATACCAAACTTTCAGTTTGTATTTGATATTACATACATGTTAAAGCAATTGAAAACCAGGTCAGAATACACATGGAAACGTTTGGTTCCTAGAATACACAGATTTTTGTTTCGATTGTGGTGTTATTTCCCAATGACACATAAAAATAATCAAGAATATGGAACAATTAACATTTAGAAGAGAATTACGTATATACTTCCCTGAGAAATTGCGTTACTACCTAGTATTTTTTTACAAAGTACAAGCAGTAAGCTATGAGCCCACAAAAATTGTATCCAATTTATTCTCACTTATCTGTATTACCGACATTACTGTGTGCAGATAAGTCACTCAAAAGGACAAATTGGCGATTGGAAATAACCCAAAGTTACCAAGTTTTTCCAGTTACAGTCCTCGATTTCCTGAGTACCGTACCTGCAACAAAAAAGAACACTTTTAACTTCAACATTCTCGAATAAAACAGTTACTTGGCAAAAGCTGAGCTTAATTCAAAAACCATTACTAGCTCTTCACGGTGAAACTGCAGCCGCATCGTGCACCATGTTCGTACGAGGAATACGAAAAAAGCTCTTTGTGAAATGCCATACGGAAAGAGAATAAGAAAACGACGAGTTCGCTGCACCGACGGCAAAAGTTGCATATAAATGGAGAATTGAAATATAGTTAGGGGTATATAATATGCATATATGCACACAAAATGTATATTGGATCAGCACAATTTCGAATCAGCAAAAAATGTCTAGGATATATTTTCGTTTCATTTCAATTCTGTTCACGATACCGAGTGCCATGTCGATTATTTTTCTCGTTATGTGTTCGGAACGGGAAAGGAACAAGTAAGAATATATATATGTCGTACACGGCACGAAGAACATGTCTTGGGAAATTGGGGAAAATTTAATAAGAACGTCCCGTGTTTGCTTTGATTCGTCATGAATATGTTATTTCAGGTTTTTCTGGGTAATAAGATTTGTTCTTGAAAGTTTTTCGAAGATGCTATGAGATTGTTTTTTCAGTCCTCTGAAAAGATCACGAATAATAATTTACTCATTATTCTTTTGTGTTTATATTTAATTTTTTTATATAAAGAAAAAAGTCTTACTGTACAATTATAAAAAACCAGATTGTAAAATTTGTACCAATTATTTCCAAGGAGCTTTTGCTAAATGTATCTACAGAGAAGCAGAATTATGTCAGAGGTTCTCAAGATGGGCGTTTTAAGCTTCAACACTGATTCTATAGAGTTCAAATAATTTGCAAAAGTATTTAAATTGTTAATCAATACTACCACATAAACAACTTCCAAGAATAAACTAGCCAATAATATACCGGAATGCGATTTAGGTAAAAATGAAGTTTGCTCATGTAACTTTGAAAAATATTACTACAACTGAACTTCGAAAATAAAAACAAAAACTTCAAACTAATTACTATCTTTATTCGACTAACTCAATCTACAAATCTCAATTATATCACTACAAGTTATACAGTTATATTCAGAGCCATTCAAAGGATCCAATTCAGTACGTATTTTTAACCGACCTCCAAAAAGGAGAAGGTTATCAATTCGTCGCGTTTTTTTGTATGTATGTTACCTGATTTCTTCTCCTGTGGTGAGCCGGTGAATGAATATGGTCTTGTTTAATAGAGTATATATCCGGATTGGTGAAACTTTAAATTTTGGAAAAGAATTCTATTGGTAAAGTTATGAAATTTGTGAATGAATACATGCGTGCATGGAAATCGACCAATATCCCTAATATATTGGTCAATTTTTCAAAAACTCCTTATGGATGTGTATAGTTTTTTAACGTTTAATCTATTAAAGAAGATGCCTAGGTGATCTCATATACTTTTCAGAGACGTGCAACTTGCAGTTTTGCAGAAAATCGCCGAAAATTCCAAAATTCTTATCAAAAATTTCATCGAAATGACATAACGGACATTTCCTCATAAATATTTTAATTCCAACTTAATAGTGCGGGAATTTTAGGCACTGGAAGTTTTAATTGCGAGTTTGAAAATTTTCTATGTTCATCTCAAGAATATAGGCAGTAAAATCAATGACTACCAAGCCGTATATTCAGGATTGTTGGAATATAGGGTGGACTGGACGTTTGGTGGTATAAAAATGTTGGAAAAAATGTTAAATTGAAATTATTTAGGGTGATTTAAAAAACTGTTATATGCTGAAGTTGAATTATATTTATACAGTATGATTAAAAAAATATTTCTTTTATAGCCCATGAGAAGTTGCATAAAGTGTGGAGAGGAATTAATGTTACACAGAGCGATGATATAAAATGTTAAAAATGAAATAATTTATGGGGTTGTCCACAAGGAATTATATACTATGGTTGAAATATAGGACGGATTTGACTCCGTAAATATGGGATGGATTATTCTCCGTCTTGTAGTTTACAGATGGCAGCTAACAGTGGGCAGTCGTATGTACATAGGGCCGAGTGGAATTATCTATAGTCATACAGAGTTGTCAAAAAAGTTGAAAAAAGGTTACAAAGTCAACGCGTACTAATACATTTTGTTCGTAAACATTTATCAGTCAAATTAAATGAAAATGTATCATTGTGTAATGTAGAGGCGTTCGATGTTACCTGGTCCTATCAATTAAGGTTATACATACAAAATAAAAAGTAAAGAATGAAAACTACCTGTGTTCAAAAAACTAAAAAGTTGAAAATAAAACATATAAAAAAATATATAACTTCCACCTATAACTAAAAAGCTAAAAATAATTATAACAAAATACAACTCTAGCAAAGAAATAACACATTCAGTGTTGTTAGGTACCTAGCCTGGAAGTTAAAAATGTAAACATTGAAAGGTGCTCATTCTGTACAAATTAATTACCTACCAATCTAATATATTTTTGAAGTCGGTGCCAAGCAACAATCAAGTTTGATGAAGTAGTAGATATGTACGCAATGAAGGATTTTAGATTACTTTTCTGTAAATGAGAAAAAGTTGGTCACATTAATATTAGCTGTTGCTCGAAAAAAAATCCCGTTACAGATGAATAGAAAAGAAGGTTTTAGAGCATCTATCTTAATAAATGAAAGTCGACTATTTAAATGATTTTATTCTTCTGATTAACATGATTGTGTTTTTACTGTCGACTGCTGTCAACTACATCAATGTAAAATTTCGAACAAATTAAGGCTTAAGCTACTTGTTCATAGATGGCGCCTTCTCAAATAATTTAACTTTAATTTACTTATTTTAAAAGAAATTAATAAAGATTCTTTATATATTCTGCACATCTACGGCACATTACCTTTCGAATGGCATACGTTTTATTACCCCCCTTTCAAAATAAAAGTCGAAAACGGGAGTGGGTTTCGGTCTTGACGTACTAATAATAATATATGATTTAATATATTGATATAAGATATATAAAACACTGTATAATACCGCGACCTAGGAAGACTCGACATAGGGCCGAAATTCTTAGAGATTCAGGCTCTGCTCTGAGGTATTTGTATGCATTTTCTTCATTTGATCAGAAATCACCTGATGGTTTGAAGGTGATATTCTTTATTGATTTACCGAGGAACAGGAGACTTATAATGGATCGTTTTTCGTTGATATTAGATGTAAATTCGCTTTTGAAGTTTTCGTAAACTTTTCTCCACTGCTTCTTGCAACATCGTCTTCCAAAACTTTGACATTCTGTTTCGATCTGTCGTATGTAGAGAGTGTGACGTTTAATCATCTACTAGTGCAGCTGGTACTTACTGACCTTTGGATATAATTCAAGTCTGGAGCATTTTTATTGTGACTAGATTTTCTTTATTTTCGTAAATGCCCATTTGCAGTAACTTAAAGAGTTCTAGAACAAATCGAAAGGTTCGTACCTCTTGTGAGTCAAATCTCTGTACATTTCAAGACCAGTTGTTAGCCCACGAAAGTAGACCAAAGAATACCTTTCTTCTAAGTTTTTGTAACATCCCGAGGATGTTTACAAGAATTCATAATGCATTTTTTTATTTTTTATATCGGATATATGTTATTTAATATTTCTTCACATAAGTTAACTAAAAAACCTTTTGCGTCGTATAGAAAAATTACGCTCGTATTGCAGGATATGAAACATGGCGCTAAAATTGTAAATTTCACACCATGTGAATACCACTTGAATATATCGCGAAACTTAACCCATTTTCCATGTTATAATAATTGTATTTAAACAATGAATAGTTTATTCATATCGTTCCGTTTTGTGTTTTGCCGATTGAGGGTTAGCAGAAAGTTGAAATTCTGTACGTGCTAAAAACCAGGTAGACACAAATTGTGTTGCAACATTTTAAACAAAAAAAATCAAAGATTGCCGATTATACGCAGGTAGAGAAAAATCGCTGATTTTGCCGTCCTTAATGAAAAGTTTGTTTTAGAATTTTAAATTCCGAAGAAAGACATGTGCGTAGGACACGTCGATTAATGGCGGAAGATTCAGCCAATAGAACAATGAAAAACTTGTTAACTTATTTGCGAAGATGGTACCCATATGGGAGGGGCCAAAGTTCACGAGGAAAAGGTTCAGAGAATTCCCAAACGAGTTAGGGGCCGGAACTCAAGAAAAGGACTCTTACGTGGTGCGACGGATTTAGGGGATAAAATGGGTGGAAACCTGACTCCTAAGAGAGGAACGTTTCACCTGTCCAAATAGGGCGCTAGGAAGTAAATTAAAGAGTTGTTATCAAATTTATCACCGAGGGACGGGAAACGCGAGAGTCGCGAGTGTGTTTTGATTAGTGTTTAGATACCTAGAAAGTTAATGAGGTATAATTTATTTGGATTCACAGGTAAACCTTTGGGGATTAAAGCAAAATTCGCATTCGGTGAGTAACTTTTTCATTTTCCTAACCGAGCAGTGTTAGTGCCAAAAAACACCTGTGAGTTTGTCCGTAGAGTTGTAGGTTCAGATTCTGAACCCAGGGTAGAGGTTTCTTACACCAGCAAACGGCCGGGAAGAGACCTCGTGAAAGGGACGAAATAGCGTCGGAGTACGCAAAGCTAGATCGTAAACTCGTAAAGATTTCATCTGACTCCCTGAGTCGACAAAAGGAACGAGCGGCAAAAATTTAGTTTTCTTATCTTGTGATATATTGTTTAAATTTGGTTTTGTTTTAGCTTGTTTTTTTTTATATATATATATCATATATTCCTTGGGATATACTCGTTGGATAAACTGGCTCACCAACGTTTCCTGATATAAGGAAGACCTATTGTAGTAGGCACCGATAGCGCTTAAATAGGGTAGAATTGTACCCGTCATTCCCAGGATTAGTGGTTCTTGGTTTAATTAAAAGCCTTAATCCTGAGGAGTTACAGTTGTTTTGTCAGATTGTTCAACTAACAATATTTATAGTTTTGTTTTTCCTTTTGTCTTCTAGTTACATTGTGGGTGGGTTTTATTGTTTCTAATTTTTTCATTTAATTTTTTTTCAAAATATGTGTCATTTTTTTGGTTGTTGACTTTTAACTCCTTCCTTCTTCCCATACAGCCACCAGCATTTGCGAAGCCTGGGGACTTACCCTCTCAGAGGAGGCTAGGTGACGAAAACCAGAAGCTACCAAGGACTGAGAGTCAAGGCAGATAAGGAGAAGTAAAGTTCCTTTTATATTATATATTTTCAGCTAACATTTACAGAGAAGGGTTCCCGGAATCTTTCTCTCCAACACAAATTTACTTCGGGTGGTGACAGCATTCCCCTTTTCTCTCAGGGCCTATTTAAGACATTGTCCCCATTATACAATAGGTGAGGGCCCCAGTTGTCACATTGGTAAGATAGAGCCAAACTGTTACATATGGTGGCAGGCCAAGTTGTTACATTTTGTAAAGATAAATTATTACAGAAAGGTTACTCTTTATTGACACTCAAGAAACGTCGCTGATCATTGTTTCCTTTTATTCGATTTTGTGATCTGGTTGGAGTAGCTAGGGTTAGGGGAGCAGTCGCTCAATGCTATGGATGGTGTTGATATTTGGGATAGTTTATGTCGTCAGTCTCGATTTTCTTTGTGTCAGTGAACTCCTTGGGAAAAAATAGGTATTATCAGTCTTTCTTCTGGTGTAATATGGTTAAAATACGATGTACTCAGAGATGTTGATATTCACGCACATAATCGACACAGTGTTCTATTAATTAATCTTGGTTTAGTGTACCATAGTAACATATGTAATAGTCATAATATGATCTATGGGAGCCCCAAATGAAGTTTAAAGCATAAACAAAAATCGGACAAAATAACGCTCTGACATCTATTATTTATTACGTGGAAATTTATATGTAAACAAATACAGGGATTGAAATCGACGATTTGGTGTCAACCAAATCCAATTTTTCATTTTTCACTGCAAAACAAAGCACCAAACCCTCCTACTGTACCACACCTACTATTTATTGTTTCGAAAAATGCGAACAGATTCCTGCTTTTACATTAATAAATTTATTCGAGCCGAAACCGGCGAATTGTCCTCGCAAACAAATGCCGGTCGAAACAATTAGCTTGTTCTTTGGAGGATGTTGATTAATTCAAAAACAGCGGGATAGCAGCTCGGTCCCCTGTTGCTGCTGGCGCGCTCCAGAGGACCGCCGAATGCGAATAAAAGTGCGGCAGGGGGAGACATCGAGACCAGAGATTGAGACGAGGACGACGGTTTGTTTTCTTTTTAATTCAAGACAATTTGAGCTGACACTTGTTTATACTCGGTTACAGGAAAAAATGTGGGGCGATTCTTCAAAATAATTTAAATAAAACAACAAAATAGTGTTTGTTCTTTAGAAATCACTTTGGACAGGATAAAGAGAATAAATAATAATAAGACAGTATATTATACTTAACATAAAACATTTAAAAAAATATAACCGACTTTTATCTATATCTAAAAAGCTAAAAATAATTATAACAAAATACAACTCTAGCAAATAAATAACACATTCAATGTTGTTAGGTACCTACCTAGGAAGTAAAAAATGTAAACATTAAACGGTGCTCATTCTGTACAAATTAATTACCTACCAATCTAGTATATTTTTGAAGTCGGTTCCAAGCAAATCTAAAATCCTTCATTGCGTACTTTTCTACTAAATCATCAAACTTAATTGTTACTTGGCACCGACTTCAAAGATATACTAGATTGGTAGGTAATTAATATGTATAGAATGAGCACCTGTTAATGTTTACATTTTGTACTTCCTGGGTAGGTACCTAACAACAATGAATGTGTTATTTATTTGCTAGAGTTTTATTATTTCATTTTTAACATTTTATATTATTGCCCTATGCAACATTAATTCCTCTCCACACTTTATACAACTTCTTATGGGCTATAAAAGAAATATTTTTTAATCACACTGTATAAATATAATTCAACTGCAGCATATATTTCAACCATCCTGTATATGATTTGCTTATGTCCACATCATGTAACAGTTTTTTAATCACCCTATATAATTTTAGTTTCACATTGTTTCCAACATTTTTATACCACCAATCGTCCAGTCCACCCTATATTCCAACCATCCTGTATATACAGCTGCCTACGGACTACTATCATTCTAGTCCGTCCTATATTTCAATCTTCAGATAAATGCAACTCCTTCCAATTTAAAGATTCTTTTAAATTTTACCTCATAAATTTCATAAATTTGAAAAAGAATAGGAAAATGTAATTGTAATATTCATGACACATAGTTAGATCTGGCAGCCCTGAACTCACAGCTACTTTTGATGTAGCGCCTTGATTTGAATTTTGACATTTCACAATATTTTTTGGTGTAAGATTACTATAGCACGATGGTAAAGGTAAGTTGTAAATTCAATGTGTAAAATTCAAGATTTCAGCTTCATTCACTGCGAAAAGTTTTTAACAAATGTCAGTAGTAGTTATTTATTTGTTTTCTGAAGGATACTTGTGGAATTTTCAATGTCTAAGTGTTTATTGGGAAATAACACCACACTTTAAATTGCTGTATATTCCAAACGTTTCGGGGTCTAGATCAGACCCCGTTGTCAATGGCTAAGAAACTACGGATTAAAAAGGTACAATTTCAAGATGTAAATTTAAATATTTGACAATGTTGATTATTTGATTTTTGACGTAACTAAGAGTAGTAGTAGTAGTTATTTATCATTAATTAACAGCCTGTGCTAACATTTCTTTATATTTTACATACAAAACAGAAATAGTCATTGCCTACTATGTTTTTCATTTAATTTAATGAAATTATATTGAATCTTAAGATTTTGGTTGAAGGTTTATTCATATGTGGTTATAATAAAATATATTTTATTTATATTTTTAAATAATTTGAATAATAGATTTAATAATTTATAATTTAAACTTTGACCTATTTTGCCGTTTTTCTTCCAATCTACAGAGCCTCAAAACTCAGACAGTAGATTATAAAAGGCATTTCTGAAAGTTTATTAGTAAAATAAAACTCTAATGTTATTTTTTGGGGGCCAAATTAGAAAATTTAATACATATGTATTGTGATAAAAATCAAGCGAATCCTAAAGCAGATAAAATGAAAAGTCTATGTGTGGAAAATCAAAGTGTATATTTTTTATAAATGTAAAACGCTTCCTTTAAAAGATATTAGGGTAAATATAAGAAAATGCACTCATTCCCTGCTTGTTTGAAACTGGAATATTCGAATCTTGAAGGTGGTGCGGAACCATAAGTATGCGAGTCCAACTCGCACTTGACAAATTATTTCAAAATTATTTCCAATACCTATATTCGATTAAAATCTCATATATTGTTTTATTTCAATAGATTTGTGAATATGACATGAACGATTGGGGGGGGGGGGTTCTTGACGTCTTCTTCTCCGGTTTCTCCTCCACTTTATTTCCAAACGAACCTGAATAATGTTCACAATTTGATGAAATAGGGTCGAATTTTTACCACTGGGTGTCCACTAGTACATTTAAAATTCATAAAGTCACTTCCCCATACAGTTATTAAGAGGAATTAATCTGACTTGTTTATAAAAACTAAACCGCCTCTTATATTTTTATGCCTCTATTACTTTCTGTTTTCGAGATATTAATAAACAGTGACCCTCGTTTTCCGAATAAATAATTCAGTTTTCCTAAAATAACTAATCACGTTGAATGGAGTTGACCGTTACTTGCTGGAAATTAAATCTCATGATTTCATTTATTTATTCCAGTAATCAACAGGGCAAGCCCCAATAACAGATTACAATTTTCACAAATTAACATATTGCACCAAGTCAAATAAAGAGAATAACCAATAATAACGTTCCCATAACAATAAAAATAATTAACAAATAAACTTAAAAGCTACAACATTCTGTAAAATATAAAAATAAGTACTAAATATTAGCAACTAATATATAATCATAATAAAAAATAATCTAAAATATTATAATAATTTTTCTGTAAAAACTACCTGACCCTTCCGCCCAAATGTCCGTATCCCCTAACTCATTACAAAACATACACATTCTATTTAATGGAGCGAACTTTCCCAAGTTAGTCCGCCCCGTCGCAACAAAAAATCTTTGTGATTTCTATTAAAATATTGTGGTACCAACCAAGAGATTCTACCAAGAAGTTCAGAGCAGTTTGTATAAAAACAGAACTGATGCAATTTTCCGTCTACTTTCCAGCTTTTTAAATTTAAATTCATCAGTTAAAGTTGAATATGGTAAACTAAATAAATATTCACCATATTTTTGTAATAGATAAACCTTAAAAACTTTTTTTGGACTTTTTCAATTTGCTTTTTGTGAATTTCATAAATCGAAGATCAAATAATTACAGCATATTCGACGATACTTCTTACATAAGCGTTAAAAAGTCTTATTAATGTGCTTAGCCTTTTAAACTTACAGGAATTACGAATTATGAACCCTAGCATTTTATATGCTTTTTTGACGACATAATCTACATGCTTATTGAATGAAAGTCCGCTGTCAAAAGTTACCCCTAAATCTTTAGCCTCAGTTTTCTTTTGCAGTACGATACCCCACACAATATACTGATAATCTAGTACGCTCTTTTTCTTAGTAAACGAGACAGCAAAGCACTTACTCAAATTAAATGATAATTTATTTGTTTTAGACCACTCATATATTCTGTCTAAATCTTCATGTAATAGTAAAGAATCCGAAATATGACATATTTTTATAGATTTAGAGATCATCAACAAAAAGTTGACAACGTGAATGTGATATGGCTTTAAGTAGATCACTAATAAAACAAAGAAACAGCAACGGGCCAAAATTCGAGTTGAGAAATATATTTTAGATTTAACACCTCTAAATACCACGTATTGCTGCCTTGTCTCTAAGTAACTGTTGAACAGTTTTATCAAATTATCAAAAAGATGATGAAGTATTACATAGTATTATTGAACTCCACTTTATTTAATAAATAAATAAAGTGGAATTCAATAATACTGTGTATTACTTCACCGTAAACTAATCACGTATTTATTCATGATTCAGACAACAAAATTTTTGCCACATGCATAAACTTGTTTTGATTTAGGCAGGGGGAAGAGTATGTATACAAATAATAAACTGTGGTGGTTACTCATGGGGATTCCGGTGCCCAGTGTATGTATACAGGGGTACAAAGGTCGTAAGTAAATCAAGAATTGGTAAACACGATGTATGTACACAGAGTTTCAGTAAATTAGGTGTTAATATATCAGTATCACTTCCATCTTGTACTTTCGGGTAGAATAATAAGAGTTTAACAACATTTTCAGTAATTATAACTTATTACATTACAAAGAGAGTAGTCCTTCTCATCTAGGTGCCATAGAATACTCCTAGCCTCTCAACCCCACGACACATGTCGTTTCAATAAATCTACCTTCGTGTCACAAATATCACCGTGACTTTTGTGTTTTACTTTAAATTGTACTGACTCAAAATATGAGATTTACAGACAATTTTATAATTTGCATACTACATCATTTTTAATTTTAATATTTAATTCAATAGTGTAAATAATCACTCCATCAACTGTGAACAATAAATTATCAATTTTGATGTTCAATGAATGAACTGTGGCAGTAAATTTTTGAAACATTCATTATTATGTTTTTAAATTCTAAAGATTGTACATACTATCTAAACTTGACATTCATTACAAATATTTGATTAGTTACTTGAATTGGTTCTAGAATGTCACTGAACTTTTCAAATTTGGCTTAGGTTCTAGGGACACGAATGTTTATTGCTGGACACTACTTATTGCAACCACTGTGGTTCCGGTCGTTAGACTATGTGTTGGAGTTACTGTTGGATTATATGCAATTTGTTTGTTAAGCCCAAACAGCAATCTCTCCAGTATCAAAATGCAGCACCGTATTACATCCTTTGTTTTGCACACTCCAACCGAAATATAGCATTTATTTTGTTAACTTTCCAGCATGTTGTTTCCAAAACAAAAATAGTAAGTTATTAACATTGTGGGTTGCAACCTGGAAGACCAATATCCTGTCAGATTTTTATCCATAGCCAAAATTTTGAAAAATCGCTATGCATATCAAAGTTTTGCAGATTTGAACAAGCTTATGAGTCTGTAAAAAAGAGTAATCTGTGGAGAGTAATGGTAGTAATATGAGTCCCCTGAAAACGGGTAACATTAGCGAAGATGTACCAAACTATTGCATGGGTTAGAATCAATGGCATCACATCTTTATTCTGCAGTTTCGCCTAAGAGAATGCACTAAAATTCCTGTTGGGTTTTGCGGATGAAGTAGATACATAATCAATCACAGATTAAAAAGAACTGACCCTCGTCGATAAAGGGCGCAGGGAAATTAGTCTAAAGGTCAAGAACCATCACATATCAAGTATATGGAGCAATTATAACTACCGAAACAATTAGGAAAAAATGTAAAAGCCGGAATTTTTATTAAGAAACGAATCAATAATGCTCAAAAGGATTCTACTTAAATCAAGAGTGTTCAAAAATAAAAACCGTAGCCAGACCTATAAGAACCTATGGAAACGAGACTTTGACTTTGGTGGAGCAAGAAACTACTAAATTATTAATTTTGATAGAGAAATACTAACTACAACCTTCGCAGACGTAAGAGACGAGATAGCAGCAGATTGGAGAAGAAGTCATAAACAGGAACTCCAGATGAACTATAGAGACGAGAATATCGTGCATCACATTAAGACAAATAGCGTAAAATGGACAAGACAAGTAAAATCTATTGGGAAATACCCAAAGGAAGAAGGCCGAAACAACTAGTTGCGAAATATAGTAAACATGGCCGCCAAGACTCCCCAGGAGTTGTAGCGCTATGCGAAACATATAAAGAAAACTTGATTTACTGTCTTCGAGGTGTTATTCTTTTGTACGCAAGACCATATATGATATATATCGTTTCGGGTCGGAAACCTTCATCAGTTGCGCGTCTCACAATAGAATGTCCCCTCAAACACTTTTTTATGTCTTTGATGGAAGATATATGTTTCATTTTTTGCAGTTCTAACCTTGTAAGTTACAATTTCAAATTTTATTTTAATACTGATTACTTTCCAATACGTGTGATATATCGTTGGAAAGGGGTTAAAGTAGAGAAGTAAGCATTCGAAGTTCTGGATGTGCTTCTAATTTTTTTTTTATGAGACAAAGTGTTTACCTTAATAACCGTTTTATGGAACCTCGCCACAAATGGCGAGGTTCCATAAAAAATCATAGATTAGATTTAAGTTTATTTGGTGAAGATGCAGAGAAAAATAAAAAAGTTACAACAGTTCAAATGTAAAAATCTGAAAATAAAGAAAAAAAAATTAAAAAAAAAACAAAAACCTTAAGATATCTAGATGTTATATGTGCTATATAATATAGCACAAAAGCCTACTTATCTGTCTTCCAAGTTTGGCGAACATTCTACAAAACACCGTGTATACTATCTTGTGTACAAATAATGACACCTCGAAGAAATTATTCAATATTTCTGACAGATGAGACCAGCATTTACACGGAACGGCTCCAGATTCGAAAACTCTGTGTGCTAGTTTCCCCGAAAATCCTAGATGTCGGTCTTACATCTCGCGTCTACAAAACTTGATTTGTTGGAAATTCTGATGTAACAACGAACCTACTTTACATGATATAATATACTTTTCAGTATCGACATTCTATTACAAAACACCCTGTAAAGACCGTATTCATCTAAACCATAAATAATTTTCTTTTATGCCTCTAGCAGCTAACGATATTACATACTCAAATCGGTTTTGAAACGATACCACTAATTACACTGATGAATAGCTTATATGCTGTGAATACATTGCCACAGTACTGTTATTGTACGAAAGATAAATGTGACTGTTAAATGGAAACTCGTCGTTATTTTATGAAAATGAGAATTAAACCGATGCATACGGTTTGTTTTGGATCTCCATTACAAAGGATACCTTTTTCGCGTTATGTAATTCAATACGTAGGATCGTTATGTAACAATTGTGTTTACATAAACTCATGCTTATAACAGACTCTGCTTCAAATGTTGTTTTCAATTTTGTCGTTTGTTTATACAATTGTTGCTGGAAGCAATGTGGCCGTTTTAATTTGTTATGACAACGGAAATATCGATTTCTAAAGTGAAAATTTTATAGAATACCTACGGACTTGGTCGAGGGCGACTGTATTCCCAAAAATCGTCAAAGTAGCTGTAATCGTCGCCATTAGAATTAGCCAGGTTACATTGTTGTCTCTTGCATACACCTGTTTGGATAGGTAATGATACTGATACGTATGAACTAAAAAGTTACATGGAACATTTTCGTTATGATATTTTTTTAACGGTACGTTTATTAACCTTTTTATTTACGTGAGAGGTCATGCAATCTCGACCTTTAGGCATTGGGGTTCAGCCCATCTTACCATTTGACCAATAGTTTAACGCACTGTTTTACTTGACACTGTCTCATGATTGATATCAGTGACTCAATAGAAATTTGTAGTTAACGAAAAGGACCGTTTTTAAATTAGCATTAAAATTAAACTTAATAAAATGGTACCACCTTTCGAACGGCATTCAGATCGTTTTCTATATCTTCTACTTCTTAATTCACGTAGTACCTTGACGCTGAAGTCTTTTACTATCTGTAACAACAGGAAGAACGCATTATGTTACCTCCAGGTGCTCATGTGGCCTGTATATTATAAAGTATGTATATTATATAAATTGGCAAAGACAAAACTGCTATGTACCATTTTCTACTCTGTCTCTCAACCGATTTTTTTTATTTATAATATTGCCTCATTCACTAAACAAAATATAATACAAAAAACATTATTTACTTCCACACTTTTAATGTCAAACAGATAACAGTAACAGTGTTGCCAGATTGCTTGGAGAGAAAATCGTAAGATGGATTGACTCGAATGTAAAAGACGAATTAAATTAAACTAAAAAGTAACAAATTTTGACCCGTTTCTAAAGTTATTCTACATCGTCATGCTATTGAAATAGAACGAGGACAATTGGTATTACATAATAATGGCCATTCAATGGGCTCTCACAAGTTTGCAACTTCAATTTCTGTGTGAAACTAGTTAGTAAATTAAAATAAGAATTATTTTGTAATTGATGTATTTATTTTATTATTAATTTTAATGTTTTACTTTCAATTTAAAGATTTTTACCGTATAAATTTCATATAATGTGTGTAATAGTTAGATCTGGCAGGCCTGAATTCGTGGTTAACATTGATGTAGCGGCTTGATTTGAATTTTGACATAATGTTTGTAAGTAATGAAGTCTGGGCTAGCGAATCACGCATGGACCGAACACCATAATATCAAATGGGACCAGGCTAGAGCAATTCACAAGGAAGAGCATTGGTAGAAAAGAAAATTCATAGAGATAGCATATATAGTCTCGAACGAAAATATAATTAGTGAGCCCAGGGTCCAAATTAAAAATATTTGGGAGCTCTTCTTCGGTTAAATATTAAATTCTCATATACTTTTTTTTATTTCAATAGATTTGTCAGAATGATATTAACGATTTGGGGAAGGGGGGTTCATCACGTCTTCTTCTCCGGTTTCTCCCCCACTTTATTTCCTATAGATATTTACTATTGATAAACGAAACTTAATAATGTTCACAATTTGATGAAATAAGGTCGAATTTCGACCACTAGGCGACCACAATTACATGAGTAATAATATAAAAAACTGAAATTTTCCCAAAGTTCCCAGCATTTCGAAGATTTTATGACCATAGTGTATGGTGCCCTTTATGTAAACCTCTAGAGCTGACCTGGTTGTTTATCATAGACAGCAGACCTTCGTATTTTAGTTGAACACAATTTTGCCCAGAACATTATACAAACTACTGCTGAGTCGGGCACAATTGTTTATAATTATTCTAATCTAGCGCTTTTGTTTTCGAAAGGTCGGCTGGAAAATCGCCACTGATCACAGGCCTATTATTTTCAGCGGCGTTTCTATTACAACGTCCAGTTGCCACATCGTTAAGAACAAACTTCGCCGAGCCAGCTGTAAACATCAGGACTTTGCCGGATAAACATGACATCCCCTTCAGGATGTGACTTCGGCCTTTCGAAATGAGTTTAGGATCCCCATGGAATTAAACAACTTAGTATGCGTCTAACTATTTTGAACAGACAAAGTCACACTTAACACTAATTTGCATAAAAAGGCTCAGGATTAGCTTATCAACTTGTATAACGTAGGGCAACATGAGTTTTAGTTGGCGTATACGTGATTACATTTTTCAAACACAAATAATTATAGAAAAAATGTTTTAAGGTTATTGAGTTCATAGAATTTTTTCTAGAACTAGCGGTCGCCCAATGGTCGAAATTCGACCTTAATTCATTAAAATTATAAGTTGAACATTCTTGACGTTATTTTGTCTATATAAGATATAGAGTTGGGGCCAAATTAGAAAAGTAGGCCCAGGCCTTTGCTATCTCTATTATTTCATTTGGATTACATTTATGGAAATAATTCACGAAATAGTTTTTTTATTTACATATATAGTTGTAGGATTATTTTTACATAAACATGTCTATGCAACATGTTGGAACTAATTATCGGCCGATTTTTTTTGTGTAACCTAAAAGTTTCCGTCATTTACACAAATGATTTTAAAAATAGAGATGACAAACAACCCAATGAAAACTCTAATATTTAATTACATTTCCATTATCCGCTGATTGTTGATTTGTTGCACAACTCCTTCGAAATTTTGTGAAAATTATATTATATTGATGACAGAAATATAATCACAACAAAAAATTACAGATATTATTTTCTACGAAAGTTAGTACTACTAGTACCGAAAAATAAATACTTATCTATATTTTACAACACTTAATATTTTCCTATTGAACTATAAGCAACTCCAAAGATAGTAAAAGATGGTGACCAGTTGGTCTAAAAGAGCGTTTTCCAGCCACTGCTGTGTTTATCATTTGAAAATCAACTTAGCAGATATAATTTTGCAGTGGTGTCTGTTGTCGTGGTAGAGCGTTTTGAATTTTAAATGTTTTGAACATTTAGGTCGTAATTTTAAAGCCAGCGATTTCAAAGGTAATATTTATGTAAAAAAGTATATTTTACTCTAGAATAAATAATAACTTAACCTAATATATTCAAACAAATCTTTCAAATGTTTTTAACAGTCAGAACTTTGCAGCAATAGAACCATGTAATGTAAAATTAATTAACTATAAGATTGTAAAAACCATTAATTTCCAGTATGATTTTCAATATAACGAATTTACTTACCAACGTATAAACCCATGACAATTTCTGTTTTATGTAGAAAATGTAAAGAAATAGGAATCACATACGATTAATTAATAGTAATTAAATACACCTATTTTCTGAACATTTTTTTTTTAAATTGAAACCTTTTAAATTTTACTGAATTGAAAACTTTCACCTAATCACTACAAAAGTAATGAAATGTCAAAATTTAAATCAAATTGCCGGCAGATGGCTAAGCATTCAGTGTTGACAGATCTACCAATTTATCGTGAATTTGTGCATAATTTCACAATTTTCTGTAATATTAGTTAAACTTATATGAAAGTTATCCGACAGAAATAAAAGGACTCTAAATTAAAAGTATATGGTTAAAATAAGGAAGATATAAAAAATCAATTGATTAAGTCCAACAAAATTCAATTTTAATAGACAAAACAGATTTACAATGCAATGAACGTTGCAAACTGCAAACTTGTGAGCTCCCAATAAAACGCGATTATTACGTATTATAATTTTTCGTTGGTTCTATTTAAATAGCATGACTATGTAGGCTAACTTTAGCGAAGGGCCGACACTTTTAGTTTTACATTTAATTTAGTTTGTCTTTCACATTGGAGTCAATCTATCTTATGATTTTCTCTCCAAGCAATATGGCGGCACTGTTTGGCATTGACAGTATACTTGTAAATAATGATTTTTGTATTATTTTATTATTTAATTATTGAACCAATATTATAAATTAATTTTAGCATTCTGCACTGAAGGTCATCTGTAAGTACTAAACAAAACAAAAATAAAGTAAATCGGTTGAGTGACAGAGGAGAAAATGGTACGTAATCGTTTTGTCTTTGCCTATTTATATATAGATACCTACTACTATATTTATGTAAAACAGTAAAGCAAACTTGGTCATCTTACAATCACTACGCGTTTAGATTTTTCAAACGGTTGTATTAATTTAAAAAAATGTTTAAGCAGATAAAGTTTGATGTGTAACCAGCAGATCAAATTTTTATATTTATAAGAAAGTTTATAATCGCTTTTAGATAGGATAGGCTAATTTCGTAAGTTCTGTACTTATAATAAAACTAACTGTAAGGAGAACTTGTCTGTACATGAAATATTATTTTAGAATTTTGGAGGTGCTATAGATAGGTAACGATTTAGAATACAAAACACTAGTTTTTTTGAATTTTTGTCTGTCTGTCTAAACACGCATGACGCAAAAACGTGTGGCAAGACTCTGATTAAATGATAAAATGGTAAGAATTAAAAAATGTCAAAAATGTCCAAAATATCAAAAATTTCATGAATTTAAAAAATGTTTAAAATGTTAAAAATGTCAAAATTGTCAAAAACATAAATGCCAAAAATGTCAAACTTGTCAAAAATAGTCTCTTCGAGGTGTCATTCTTTCTATGCAAGACAATATATATAAACTCCTAAATCGGTCTTTATATATCACGTCATCAAATTGTCAAAATATCAAAAATTTCGAAAATGTCAAATATGTGTCAACAATGTGCAAAATGCCAAAAATGACAAAAATTTAAGAAACGATAAAAATGTCAAAAATTTCAAAATGTCAAATTGTCAAAATATTCAAAATGTGGGAAATAAATAAATTGTCAAAAATGCCAAAAACGTGTTATGTCTGAACACGCAACTAGTAGCTGGATTCTGATTAAATGATAAAGTGGCAAGAATTTAAAAATATTCAAAATGTCATGAATTTAAAAAATGTGAAAGATAAAAGATTAAATACATAAAGAAGTGTTCGAAAGGACATTCAATTGTGAGAAGCGCAACTGATGAAGGTTCCCTAACCAGAAACAATATTATATATATATATATATATATATATATATATATATATATATATATATGTTGTCTTGCATACAAAAGAATGACACCTCGAAGAGAGTATTCAATGTCAAAAATATCAAAAATTTCGAAAAAAAGTCAACCACGTCAAGAATGACAAAAATTTCACAAATTTCAAAATTGTCAAAAATGTCAAAGATGTCACAAATGTCAAAAATTACAAAATTGTCTAACATGTCAAAAATATCAAATATGTCAAATACGTCAAAATTATTAAAAGTGCAAAAAAGCAAAAATATTTAAAATTTCGGAAATAAATATATTTCGAAAAGATTGTTGAGGAGGTCTTGAATTATTTTACCTGTTCATTGGGGTTTTCTCTCCTCATAAATTTTTCCTGCACCAGGCAAGTATTTAAAATCGTATTTGTAGTAAGGCAATTTCGTAAAATTGCCCGGATTAATGGCTGACCGTACAGAAATTCTTCCTCACAGTTATTCTGAGAAAAAGAGATGTCTTAAAATGATCAACCAGTATTCCTGTATATAAATAGTGTATTGTATATTATGTTATACTTATCTGTTTGAAGACGTTTCAACTTCGACTCTGGAGTAGTTGTCAACCGTTTTGTTGAGTCTCTTGAGGTTTTTCAAAAAAATTTTGCTCTGATGTGGATTTTGTTTGTCAAAAAAAATGATTGTCGCTGTCAAAATTTTTTGATAAACAACAAAATCTACATCAGAGCGAAAATTTTTGAAAAAAAACCTCTAAAGACTCAACAAAACGATTGCCAACGACTCCAGAGTCGGAGTTGAAACGTCTCCAAACAGATAAGTATAACACAATATACAATACACTATGTATATACAGGAATACAGGTTGATCATTTGAAGACATTTCTTTCTCTCAGAATAACTTTGAGGAAGAATTTCTATACGGACAGCCAGTAATCCAGGCAATTTTACGAAATTGCCTTACTGCACTTTGTTCTCCAAATACGATTTTAAATACTTATCTGTTGCAGGAAAAAAAATGAGGAAAGAAATCCCAATGGACAGGCAAAATAATAAATATATTGTGAAAAATGTCAAAAACATAAAAAATGGCAAAAATTTCAGAAATGTCTAAATTGCAAAAAATGTCAATGTAATATATAAAAATATTCATCGAAATCGTCAGTTATCTTTTTTATATTAATATTATGTCAAACGTTCTTGTTATAATTATTTTTCCAAAAATTTGCAATGGACCACACTTTATAGAGAAATAAATAGTTTAAAAAATTATCCTACATAACAATAATGACACCAAAAAGAATAAGATAATTGAAATGGTTATTTTAAACGAAATTGGTGCCAAGCCTGAGAAATGCATATATTTTGCATAGGAATATTTTTTACTTTTAGTGTCATTATTATGCCTTGAAGTGGTAATTTTTTTAAATGCAATTTCCGTCTTACATTTAGTGATGTAATGTCAGAATTTTATGCCCCCATCAGTTCACATTAAGTTTGATTTATAACAATTTTCGATATTGACAAAATAATGGTTACGCTCTATTAGACAAAATTCACACATTTTTACGAATCTGTTATACAATGGAAATAAAATAACCTATTCGAACCATTATGCTTAGGCATCACCCATTATAACATTTTTTCTAAAATTTTTTGAACCACTACGTATAATATATAACACTATATTTGAATAACTCTCTTCTTATAAATTGTTGCCAGTAGAATAATTCTAAAATTTAGTATTTCAAGCACCCCACACTTTTTACTATGAATCGAATTATTCTGTTAATAAGTTTAATTTTATTATAATTTTATTTTGAGGTCATTAATCATGATTGATTGTTCGAATTTCTACTGCTGTAATATACACTGTTCATACTTAAAAATTACTTTCTGCTTTTCAGTTCGGTTTGCTACTAGAGCGTATTTTTTTAGTTTTTTTAACCTATAATTATTTAGTCACATAACGATGTCTATAGGATTTATAAATAAAAAGTTTACTTCATGTTTGCGTAACCTTACCATTTCATTACAACAAGTTCTACTACTGCCAACTAGATGGCAGTAGTTAATAGACGAATTTGTATTTAGGCAAGAAAAGTGACAAAAAGACAACAAACGGGAAATATCAACTTAAAGAATTGTATTGTCATCAACCCTTGACACATGTGCCAATTTTCAACTTAATTGGTCTTCTTTATACTGGTGAAAATTACGTTGAAAGTTTGCGTTACTTAGATACCTACACATGAACCTAATAAAAGCGTATTAATAACAAGACTTTTCCAATTTTCTGCAAACCTGAAAAATCTCGAAATCCGTTTATAGTTGCCAGAGTACTGAGGTAACAAACCCGAAAAAAATACAACAGAATAGAGAATCTCCTCTTTTTTTGAATTCAGTTCATAATCCATGAGGATGTCGAGATCGTACACACAATATTCTCAAGATAATACACAACTAAGCCAATTCCCTCAACCAATACCGGCAATATGAACAGGATATCAATCTGGAAACCAAATTATAAATTGTTCACTCCGCATAATGCCGTGTGTAATTAAAACGTAAAGACTCGGCTGATAACAATGGCAAAGATGGTGTCCCAGATGAAGTGAAATATCTTATCGCCTTCGGTGGTATTTCGCGTAGCATATTAATTTTGTCGCTCAAAGGCAAACCTTATCTAATTTTCAGTACGTGAAAGAGGAACGTTAATAATGGAAACTTCTTACTTCATTAAAAGAATACTAATTAGGGGATGTTGGAAAACTGAATTATTTATCTATATGGTAGCTTAATGTTTTTGTTAAATATCTTGAGTGTACATTATGTGACGAAAATTCGTAACATCAAGTGAAAAGACAAGAAATCTTTACAAATATTGGCCAAAGCTGGGTGGGCTACGTTGAAAACACAAACGGCACGTAACATAATTAGAAAAACTTGATGATTGTTTCAGTCTTCACTTGATGAAAATTGATTCTTAAGATCACTTAAAAACACCAAACACTTGGTTAAATTTTCACTATTTATTTATTTTTATTTGAGATATGTTGCGGTAAGTCTGGCTTCTTCAGAAATGGTGAATACAATGAAGGCTAAAATTATATTTCTAACAAAGAAACGAAATCTAGGGTAATAAAATAAGCTATCGTCTTAATTGTGGGGAATTTTCGAGGAAGCGGGCGGGTTTAGGTCAAATAAATAATACATTTATGAAACATTGTTGACAACATATAGTACAGGGTAAGTTTTTTTTGAACATCAGTATGGGGATCTCGAAAACTAGCGGAGATAGCGCAATGGTTAAATTGGGAAAAATTTGCAGTTTTACTGGCCCAATTTCATGACACTTTCGAATTTTTGTAAAAAGTCATGGCTTACTAGATATTTTGAAAAAGAAAACGATATTCTGTCGATTTAGTCAAATCCCTCTAGCTCCTTTGTTTTTAATTTTATAAAAAAAGCGTAAATATCAAAATTGAAGGGAATTGTATTCCGAATATGATTGTCATGTCCTCGTTTGCGTGACAGCTCTCGTTTTCGAGATATGACACACACTTATCTTTTTTTGAATGGAAATGATAGTTTGCTATGACCTCAAAAAATCGGACATTTTTAGAGATATAATGCTCGGTATAGTTATTCATAAAAATAACGGAGTTATGGATGCTTTTCTCTCGTATTTTCACTTTTAACGTAGTTAGCCATGAAATAGATTGATTTATTAACAACTATTCCAAAAACATTGAACCATTTTTTTCTTAGGTATATCAGATATAACGAAAAAACTAAATAAGTAGGTACTTACTAAAAACTAAAAAAATTAAAGTACATAATAATGTTTACCATTTATGTTCAAAAAGTCCACCATTGTTATTTAGACAAAAATTGCATCTTTTTAAGACTGACATTAGCGCTTTCCTCACAGACCGCCTATCAATTGATTCTAATACTGCCTCTCTTAGGTCACCAACTGTCTCATACTTTCTTTTGTATATTTTGTTTTTTAGCGCACCCCAAAAATAGAAGTCTATAACTGCCAAATCGGGAGACCGGGTAGGCCATTCCCGTGGGCCATTTCTTCCTATCCAAGAGTTTGGATAGATATTATCTAAGTGTTGTCTTACTAATAACAAGTTATGAGCAGCTGCTCCATCATGTTGGAACCACTCAATTTCTGAACGAGTTCTCAAATTCAAATTATGCAACATGTCTTGAAAAGTTTATTTCAAGAAAAGCATGTAGCGCTCCCCAGTAAGTGTTTCGTCATAGATAAAAGGCCCCAGAATAGTAGACCCTATGATACCACACCAAACATTAAAACCAAATTTTATCTGGGGTCGTCTTTGTTCTACATGGAAAGGGTTTTCTTTAGCCCAGATATGCTTATTGTGTCTATTGAACAAACTGCAGTTATCTGACCATAACACCTTTAATGGAAACTGTGGATTGTCAAGGCACATGTCTCTAAACCATGTAGAAAACAAAATACTTCGATGTTCGTCACCAGCATGCAAAGTCTGAGAAACTGAAAGTTTGTACTGGTGGAACTTGTACGCTTTCAGTACCTTAACTATAGCTCGTTGAGATGTGCTAGCTTCTGCCGCAATCTCACGAATTGATGTAGATGGATTTTGATTTACCATTGCCATAACATTTATTTGTGATGCTTCGTTAATTTGATTATGTTCCTGTGGTGGTTTAGGAAAAGATCCATATCTGCGTAAACTATCGTAAAGCCTCTTAAATGTACATAGAACAGGTTGACGAAGATTAAAATATCTATAAAATATTCCTCAGCTGCACGAACTGAATTTTTATGGCATATGATATAACATTCCACCATATTCAGTTTTTCTTCGTTAGAATATTTCATTTTATCACAAAAATATCGACTCTCACTTCAGCACTACTAATAGAATTACTCTCAAATGGGGAAACGTCAAAGTGAAAATTTTTATTTTTATTGATTTCCAGGGATTCAAGAAGATATAATTTTTTACTTTTGTTTTGTAGATGTAAAATTTCGAATATTTAGATTTATTGTGTTGTTGATTTTCAAAAGCTTTATTGTGTTTGCGCCATCTTCAATTGAAAGATCTTCCAGTGCGACCAATATAGAGTTGGGGCAACTCCCACAGTTTAACCTATAGACACCCGAGCTAGAATTTTTGTCAGTCTTATCTTTATTATTTTTTTGATGTCTAGATAAATTGTTGTTTGTTGAGAAGGCTGTATGTATGTTTCTGTTATCTAAAAATTGGCAGATTTTTTGTGAGGGGGTTCAATTGAATGTGAGTCTATGATATAATTTAGGTATGGGATTAAGGTCACTGGGCTATACTTCATTCATAGCAATTTTCTTTGATTTGCTATTTAATAAGTTGTCAATAGGTTGAGTGGTGTATCCATTGTAATGTTACATACTAGAAAATCATTATTTTTTGAAGAAACACCATTTTTACCTTACTTAGAAAAAAAAAAGATCTAGTCAGCACTCATAAACGCTAATTTAGAAGATTTTCTGATTTTTTGTAAGTTTTCCATTCATGGCATTACGATCCCTTCATTTCGTTTAATAATCTAAGCAAAAAAAACAAAAGAAATACATATTTTTAACGGTTCTTATTATTTAAATAATCTACTTCTACCAATTTGCTGTTAAAATGTATTCCTTATGAACTGTTACTGAAATAATTGAATAGGCGAATTGCATTTACATTTTATACCCGAAAATGCCTTTAATTTTGTCCTAGAAACTGGTGTACTACAAATTCCGACATTAATAAATATAGGGCCATAAAACTTTGAACATAGAGAAAATATGACAAGAACAACACAGGAATTATACCAACAGTTATGTCAAGAAGAAAACTGATCTAAGAACAACCCTAGTTGTCAGAAAATTCAGGGATATTAAGGTCTACAACTACTGTGGGTCGGTTAACTTAGCAAGGCCATCCAAAGGGCTAAATCGTTCTGAGATCTAGTATATGTGTGCTTTAAAAAACTTTTCTCTACATTCTATGGTCATGTCTTAGAGATATAAAAATAAACTTTATCATTTATTCATTCTTCTGGCATTCTTTTTCACGAGATAGGCTCTATTGGTCATAATTTCGCCCAGATACAAGTGATTTCTATAAAGGGTCTTCCAATTTGAGGTTCATTTTTAAATAAGCCGCCATTTATATTTTTTACACTAGAATATCATATGTTATTTGAAAGATGACAAGTAGGAATATTCCGGTTATTAAAAATGGAGAGCAACGATTGAGCAACGCGTGCTTATTATTAAAAGTTATTTTAAATTTAGTTATAGTTGTGCAGAAGTTGGAAGAAAATTTCGTACAGAATATGGAAGAGAAAATTGTCCGTCATATGTTGAATGGAAAAACTGTTCAAAAATTTGCGGAAACTGGTTCAGTAAAAGATGAGCAAAACATAGCATCGTAGTGGACGTTCAGAAGAAAATATTGCAGCTGTTACTGTCTAGTGTTGTTCAACAACCAAAAACATCGTGCACATAAATTGAACATTCCAAAAGACACTTTATTCAGAATTTTGCACAAACATCTTCATTTAAAGACTTACAAGTTTCAGATAACGCAAGAAATAAATCCAACAATCTTTGGTTTACGTCGTCAAATCGGTAATTGGGCATACAATAGAAACTTGAAAATGTGAATTTTTTCAACAAAATCATCTTCAGCTATGAAGCACATTTTGAATTGGGTGGATTTGTTGACAAGCAAAAATTGTCGAATCTGGGATGAAGCAAATCCACGAGAAATAATGGAAAGACCTATGCATCCACAAAAAGTATTTGTTTTGTGTGGTTTTTGGGCTGGTGGAGTGATTGGTCCATACTTTTTAGAAGATGACAATGGAAATGCTGTTACTGTCAATGGTGATCGATATCGCACGATGCTTACTCACTTTTTGTTGGATGAATTGGAGCATATTGATGTGCGGAATATGTGTTTCCAACAGGAAGGTGCAACATGTCATTCAGCAGAAATGTGGTAATCGAATAATTGCTCGAAGAGGAAACATTAATTGGCCCCGTAGATCTTGCGATCTATCACCTCTAGATTTATTCCCAGAGAACTGTTTGAAAGAAATGGTCTATGCCAACAATCCACAGATAATTATTATAGTTATGCCAGAAAATTATCGAAAATTTTGGCAAAAGATTAGAAGCTTGTCGTATAGCAGCAGGTGAACCCTTAGATATTGTTTTTCATTACTAAAACGAAACGAGTGTATTATCATTTGAAATAAAAGATTTGATCATTCTCAAATAACTTATGTGCTTTATTAAAAATTTGAACATTAAATCATCAAATTGGAACTCCCTTTATTAGTAAATAGGATATTTTATTTTCTTACCATTTTAATAACATTTTATATATTCTTCTGTGTACATATTTAAAACATTTCATACTTATGTACCTTTGACTTGTAAAAACACACAGTTGTAATACTTTACCAATAAATAAATTAAACTAAACTAAACCGATAATCTTTTGTAATTTTGCCAAAAGAATACGCATGTGCCAGCCAAGCAGTGCTGAGCATTTACAAGATATTTTGTTTCATACATAACTCCTAAATGTATAATTTTTGCTACGAAAAACCGTGTTTTAATAAATCTTGAAATCTTGGTTTCTTATTGGCACTCCCTATTTCATAAAAAAATCTCTAAATCATTTTTAATAACTTTGATATTCTAAACACAAGAAACCAACCCGCTACTAAATAGAGATCATAATAAAATTAATTACATCGTATAGATAACTTTCAGTTTTATTTCAAGAACTTCGATTAATCAAATTCTTTTGAGTTTACTACTACTCTAAATATTAGTACATTAAAATAATTTTTACATTAAGCATACATTTAATTTGAAAAATATTATAAACATGTTTACTTAACTGTATATACTACCATAACAAAATAAATTTAAAAATTCCTTTTGCCTCTTTGAACTCTGTTCCGCCAAATTCTCCAGCGGAAAATTTTGCTCTTTGACGAATAAACATTATGATGTATGTGTGCGTTCAAACATTACACAACCGGATAAACTAAAAAGTTAACGTTATTTTAAATTTAGTTTAAACGTAAATGGTGTGGCAATTAATATTTTAAATCCTGATGGATTTTGTTCGTAGCCTGTTAGTCGCCGCAGTTTCACCGTCGGTGGAAATTGAATTATGGTAATGGAAAGCGACCACGGGGGGAAACTAACGAGGGGAAAACAGAATTCTTTCATTTTGCAGTCTGGTTGATATCCGGTGTGTTGTTTTTACCCGTGTTTTAATTACTAGGTATGAGAACGTCGCACTTTGTAAAAATTGCAGTGGAGAAATATTTGTATAAGAAGAATTGAACGATGGAAATTGACAAGAAAAATAGCTACTTTGGAAAATTTAGCGTCAGCTTTGCATTCTATAGGCGTTTAGTACCTTTGAACATCATGCTAGGCGAAATTATGTAATCGATTAAAATAGGTAACAGCTTTAAAACTAGTGATTCCACACCTCATCATTGTATAAAATATTAAGTAAAAATGTACTATTTGACTGGACTATTAGTCAAATAGTACATTTTTACTTAATTTTTTACACAATGATGAGGAGTGGAATCACTAGTTAAATGCTCGATAACGGTTGCCCCTGGAATATAGTGTGCAAGTCCAAAAACTACAAATTATTGCCACTTATTTGGAGTTTTGCCAATATGACTATGAATTTCTCTTATCCATGATCTATGTAAAATGAATAAATAGAACGTTAAAAATTGAAAAGGAAATAGCTGCGTTGGAAAGGTTAGCCGATATCTCCAGAACATTATAACAGAATATTTTACAGTGAGGAAAATCAAAGTGGGAGACGGGGAGAGGGAGTTGACACAGGATGTACCACAGGGACCATGCTGGGGCTGATCCTAAGGAACGTATATTATGATCCGGTACTGCGTATAACGTTGCCAGAGTGGTGTCAGACGCTGGCCTATGCATATGATTTATCAGTGGTGATCAGAACAAGGAGCAAGGAGGAGTTGAGGGAGAAGAGAGACATGGCGATTCGTAAAATATTCGGGTGGATGGAGAGCAATAGCCTGGAAGTTGCGTAGGAAAAGACAGTGGCGGTAATCTTGAAAGGTCCGAAGGCTAGGGAGGAGATAGAGTTCAAATGTGGTGGGCTATGCCAGGTAAAACAAATATTTGGGAGTTATTTTAGATGACAAACTGATTTTTAACAATCACATCACGTTTGTCACGACAAAAGCCCCAAAAATGGGTGCAGCTCTCGTTAGGATAGTCCCAAACGTGAATGAGCCTCATGGCGAAAACAGTTAGCCCAATCCGTCTAAGAGTTGCATGGGCATATAGGACAGTATTGAAGAGAGAGTGAGAGTTCACCGGGTAGATGTGGAGGGAAGGGTGAGAGAGAGAAAGGAAGTCGAAAGAGCTCATTGGACCACGTTGCTGAGAGGAAGGATAAAGGAATGGATGAGTTCTAGCTTTAGGGAATTGAATCATGGTTTGACACAGTTTTTAACTAGACATGGGGCGTTTATATCCAATTTGCTGAGAATAATAAGGGCGGAGGATGATTCGTACATATATTCCGGAGATTCCGGAGAGACCGACGCCCTACAGCATACGATGATGGAGTGTGAGAGTGGGGTGCCGAGTGAGGAGTGCTGATAAAAGAGCTAGGGAGGGCGTAAAGAAATTTAGTGAATATGCGATATATAAAACGGGAAGAATACTTGACTGTGCAAAAGCAGTGGGTGAATGGTCACTACGTCGGGGTATCTACCATGGGTTCCAGGTACCTAGAGGGCGATGGAGGGGTTTTAGTGAGTCGAACCCAACACAGCAGTACGCAACTGGAAAACACAAACATCTGTTAGTTGAATTCTATAGGGGTTTAGTAACTTTAAAACTCATGGGGGCCAGAATTATGTAATCGATTAAAATAAGTAACGGCATTCATAATAGTCCCTGATATAGCAAAGGAAATTAGTACGAGCAGGGTGAATATTGGTGAGTGGTCCATGATTTCCAAGTCCCACAGGTTCCCGTTTATAGTACAAGTTGACCGTGGGTAGTTTTCCAGTGATAAATTATAATAAGTTTGGAATTGACCAGCGAGTTAGATTTATGTTTAATTGAAAAACCTTAAATTTAAATCAGGAAGAAAATTTTGTCTAGCAGGTTTATGGGCTTTTAGCTTGTACCCATGTTAAACATATTGATTTTAAGCATGTTACGTTGATGAATATCAGTCATCTATTTTTTTGTTCAGAAATGTTCAATGCAAATGTAATAGCAATTTTCCTCCTACTGATCGAAATCATTTTCCTTTTTTTATATACCATGGATCGTGGATTATAATAATCAAATACTATGAATATGATATCAGGTAGTGGAGATTTTTTACACAGTGAATTCTGGTCAAATCAAACATACAGCTTATCATAATTTGCCTTTTATAAAATTTGGAGGTTTGTAGCTATTTCATGATTCATACCCACCACAAATCTCTTTCACATGGTTAAGTGAAATAAATGTAAAATTCTACCAACCTCCTTCAAATCTATTTTTGTCAGAAACAATTGGCTTGCGTTTTGTGTATTGTGAAAAAATTGTATAATAAATACTTTGATAGGGTTCAGTTAAGCTCTGAATTTCTTCGTGTAATTTCTATCATAAAAATGGCAGAAAAACTACACTAAAAATAGCACGACTACTGATTTGAATCTTGTGTCAAGTATTTTTTGTAGATACTAAGTATATATAAGATTAAAACAATAATGCACTTTATATTACACATTGCTTTTGTAAGTATTAACTAACAGACCAATGGAATACCTCCTAATTCAAGATATTTGATTTCTTTGCCTTACCAAAAGTTTCTATATAAGAAAGTTGTTTAAATAGTTTTTGCCGAATTTCTAAAAAACAGTATAAGCAATGTCTTTGAAAAAATTAAAATTATAGGACCACTTCGGGATCCCACTTAATAGAATCCAGTTTAAAGGATCCAAATTCCTTGAGCCCGTTATCAGTAATCGTTGAACACTAATATAATAATATTTACTTTTTTCATTTTTTCATACAAACAACAACAACAAAAAAACGCATCATACATTTATTTTTTTAACATTTAAAATATGTCCTAAAGAAAACTCTCATTTCAACTAATTTAAAAAATAAGCTGAAATAAATACGAGGGCTGGCTTTTATATTTCGGGATTGGACAACCCTAGTGTTGCAATCTGACACCTAACAGCTCTATCGTAAAGTTTGACATTTTTGAGGTTATACGTACTCAGAACGTTTTGACATACGAGCGCTATGTGTTGTTTACAGTAACTTAAAGGATTCATCTCGGACAAAAAATGGAATTAAATCGTGAACATTTTGGTGCGATTATTTTTTACAACTTTCGACGTGGATTAAGTCAGCAAGAGCGCATGGATGAACGTAATTTTATTTTTGGCGATGAAACTCCATCAAGGACCACTGTTTATCAATGGTATGGTGAATTGAATCGAGGTGGTAGTTCACTCCAAAACGAATTTCGTGAAAGTCGTCCAAAAACAGTTGTTGTTCCGGAAACCATTGATGCTGTGCGCGAACTGATATTGCAAGATCGTCATGTGACCTATCGTGAGATTGAGTCAATCTTACACATTAGTGGGACCAGCATACATTCACTATTGCATAAACATTTGAATGTCAACAAAATTTGTTCGCGTTGGATCCTATACAATCTGTCAATCGTTCAAAAAAAGGCTAGTGTCGATTGGTCGAAAGAACAGCTCAAAAAATACGATCGCGGTGCTTCAAAACACGTTTATGACATAGTGACAGGTGATGAATCGTGGATTTACGCGTATGAGCCCGAAAGTAAACAGCAGTCGACTGAGATGAGCCGAATCCAACAAAAGTTGTTCGCGCACGAAGCACTTCAAAGCAAATGATCGCCTGTTTTTTCGGAAAAACTGGACATGTCGCAACCGTACCACTAGAACAACGCAGAACAGTCAATTCTGAGTGGTATACAACCATTTGTTTGCCAGTTGTCTTCCAATAAATGAGAAAACCAACAGCCGGATCACTCTTCACCAACTGCATTTTTGACTACTCAAAACATCGATTTGATGAGTCATCCGCCGTATAGTCCTGACTTGTCACCAAATGACTTCTTTTTATTCCCGTACGTAAAAAACAAACTGAGAGGTCAACGTTTTTCGACACCTGAAGAAGCGGTTGCTGCGTTTATAATGCATGTTTTGGAGATACCTCAATCAGAGTGGAAAAAAGTGCTTCTACAATTGGTTCAAACGCATGCAAAAGTGTGTAGATCTTCATGGGGAATATTTTGAAAAACAATACAGCGATTTTCGATGATTAATATTTGTTTTTGTTCTCTAATTTCGAAATATAAAAGGCAGCCCTCGTATAATGAAAATCTCACAAAAGGATAATCCTTGTGCGTTGGTATTTACCAATAAATAATAAATGACCTGGTCAGTCTCGGCTTACAATTAAACTCAGTTTAAAATTATAAACTAACTTACAGACTTTAGGATAACAATGTAACACAAAAATATAAAAAAGACAGAAACCAAAGATTAATTTACATGTTTTTACTTGTTAAAAGTTGTACATATTTTTAATATCTAAATATCAATACATTTGTACCCTTGGAATAGACTGTATCCGGTGTTTGGTTTTCTTTTTTTATATAGAAAGTAAATTTATCAATTTAATCTCATATTTTTGGGCCAAGAAAGGTAAAATATCTTTGAGCTATAGTTTTTTCTGCTTTGAGTACGATGAACGTATTATTACTTTTTCTTGTGTTGTATGAGTGTTGGTTTAATCGTAGTATGAACTTATTCTGGCATTGTGTTGTCAGTATATTATGTAGGAATAACTGACGTAAATCACTTTTGTGCTAAGAAATATACGTATAACAAATTTTCTTGAAGTTGGTTAAATAAAAACAAACTGATTTGTCATTTTATTGTAAGTTCAATGTTTTTAACTTTTATTTGAAAGGAAAAAAAAACTTCGATATTTAAAAGGACAAAAATGTCTGCGATAAAAAAACTCCATTATCAGTCAAATAAAACACACTGTTCTATTAAAAATACTTGAGTTAGTTCAAGTTCCAGAAAAACAGACACCAATATTCTACAATTTTTTTAAGTTTACGTCCCTGCTGGGCATAACATAGAGCAAAACAAACGACGAACCAGACATTGTTGGAAAATTTAAGTATAAAATATCCGCTCTGAATCAAACAATCGAAGTGCTCGTTCTATTCTGATAAATTCTCTTGCTTTCAAGTACTTGAATTATCACCATGCAATATTGTATAGAGTTAGAGTTGCTGCTATGAACTAGTACATAAAATTCAGCTTACAGCTCTCTTTAAGTGAGCTCTAAGAAATAAAAGGAACGGTTCGCATTAAACGGCAGTCACTTTTCACATATCGTCAGAAAACGTACGAGTTTTTAAACAATGGAAAACTGCCACATCACCACATCCGAAACGATCATTCGAGGAACGTTTTATTGGCCATCAAAAAACTGAGTTACATAACTCTTAACTGTACCTGAAATATATGCCGTTTTCGCTAAGTTCATAAATGCGAAGAGAAGGTAATTAAGTTGAGAAATAAAGCTGCTGCCCCCGTCTCTCTTTTACGATAAGAGATTACTTTAATAGATTGCTTTCAACACAGATAAAAACTCCTTTGTACGATAAATTCTCGAACCATTTGGTGATGGCAGGAACTGTTTTCGGTGGAAACACAAAACTCTAAAACGATTTATTAACCTGTTGCCTTGCAAAAACATTAAAATAATTCATTTTGTGTCAGTGATTTTGCTAGATAAAGATTACGAGCAACAGCTGGAATCCGGCCAGATTGTTCTAGGTTGTTTGCTGACATCCTGTCCGAACTAAAACTAATGTTTAGGGAAATTTTATTCGACGTGCTAAAAATAGGTCACTCTTCGGCAAATGTTATGTACGATCACAAAATATCATCGGAATTTTGATAAATGCACTTACACAATATCACCATCCCGGAAAAACTCATTTTGATACTTGTCTGTACAGAATGAATTGTCTTGCGTTCAATAACGGTTTGAACCTAAAATTATCGACAATATGTTAACTAGAAAATTAAATACAAAAGCTTTAAATGAAGTATGTTCCTACACCCCTTAAAATACATTAAAAAATTTATAAAATAAGAACATTCATAAATTTGATTTTCGAGAGAATTAGCACACAGAGGTTCCGAATCTGGAGTTGTTCCGTGTAACTGCTGTTCTCCCTTAACTCCTAGGACAGAATGTCACGATAAAATTTTCGGGTTACTTTACTTGTCAGAGATATTGAATACTCTCTTCGAGGTGTCATTCCTTTGTACGCAAGACAATATATATATAATAGATATTGTTTCTGGTCAGGGAACCTTCATCAGTTGCGCTTCCCACAATTGAATGTCCTTTCGAACACTTCTTTATGTATTTGATACATTTCGTTAAATTTGAAGACGCGAGATGAAAGACCGACATCTAGGATTTTCGAGAGAATTAGCACACAGAGGTTTCGAATCTGCGTATAAAGGAATGACACCTCGAAGAGAGTATTCAATATCTCTGACAGGTGAAGTAACCTGAAAATTTTATAGTGACATTCTGTCCTAGGAGTTAAGGGAGAACAGCAGTTACACAGAATGGCTCCAGATTCGGAACCTCTGTGTGCTAATTCTCTCGAAAATCCTAGATGTCGGTCTTTCATCTCGCGTCTTCAAATTTAACGAAATGTATCAAATACATAAAGAAGTGTTCGAGAGGACATTCAATTGTGGGAAGCGCAACTTATGAAGGTTCCCTGACCAGAAACAATATATGCTCTATATAATCCATATTGTCTTGCGTACAAAGGAATGACACCTCGAAGAGAACATTCATAGAGTTTAAAACAATAAAGATGTGTTAGTTGCCCTAATTTCTACCCTGGTCTTACGTCTCGCTTACTGTATCCAATTCTAAAACCATATTAGGTATCCGAGATATTGAGTTCCAGTTTCTGAAATATTCGTGTGTTTTACTTTCAATGTGTGACTTATCAAGCTGATTATATGGTATCCAATTCCTTGTAATTTGAGATATTAGGAATTGAAATAAATGTTATTTTAACCATTTCATTAGCATGCTCCCAGTTGTGTATATTTTGATATAGCTGTTCCGTAATTTCAATAGTTTATACAAATGCCCAGAAAAATAAAAATCAAAATTATGTATACGGAATGTTTCTAAAATAGGATTCCAAACTTCTGATGTGTATAGAACTCATTAAAATTAGCCAAAAACTCCGTATTAAAAACGCACCCTTAGGAAGTTATATGCTCTTAAAAGAGCTCAAGCAAAACTGTTTTTTAGGGTTCCGTACATAAAATATACGGATACCGCAATAATATCACTCCGGATTTCTGCTTCTGTCACATCACAGCAATTTTCTCCTAAACTACTGGACGGAAGAGGTTGAAATTTGGTATCAATGTATAGTTTGGCGACCCGATCATGAGTACTTATCGTAAAAGAAGAAATTTTGATTTTAGGGGTACTTCTGGGGAAAAAAACTAAAAAAATTGACCGTCCCGATCTCCGAAACTACTGAGCCTAAAATTTTAAAAAATATATTCACTATAGAACGTTGCCCAAACTTTACAGGAAAAATAAGGAGAAACCATTAATAATTTTTAGAGGCAAATTATGGAATTAAATGAAAATTTAAAAATATTTTTTTTCAAACGCATCAAGTAATATATCCTCATTCTCATTTATGCACAATACCGTAGCGAGGATAATTCTTTTTGATTGGTGATTGGCTGATTAGAACTGAAAATGTATATTTTTGTTCATGTATTTCCAGTATATATAAAATTGTAAAAATATAAAATGTATTCTTGTGAAAATCATGATTAATTGGTTAAAACTGAAACCAAAAACTCCAAAATTTCTCCCAGACCATTTGTGCATAACGAATCTCCAGCTTAAAGTTGCAGGATGTTGTTTAAATCTCTTGGTATAAGCTGGGCAATAGGGCTGGTGAGAAATTTCTTCAGGAATATTCACTCAAGTTTCAAAAGTTGGAAAATGTTTCATCGCTATGCAAAAATTCAGTTATTTTCCATAGTGTTTGTATTCCCATAGACTTTTCACGAAATTTACCATTAAACATTTCCAGAATAAATGAGACTTTTGTTGAGGAATACGCTAGAAACATATGAGGTGAAAACATATACCAATTAGCAAATCATCATTTGGCAACATCCATTGAATATTAAAGCAGCAGGCACAGTTGGATCTATTGTTAGTAAAATTTTTATTTACATTTCTCATCATACCCATACGCAATTAGTTGGTACGTCAGTTCGTTTGCTTTCATATGTTTTCATAATTTTGCATATCTTTGCATTTCCATTCCCAAATGCTATGACATTGTTATCTAGTGTTCCTGATATTAAAAAGATATCAAATTAAGCATCTCTATATAAATTGGAAAAGTTAAACCAGTTTTATTTACTTGTGTTTTGTTTAGTATGTAGTAACGACCATTAGTGCACCTCAAATTCAATTACAATAAGGGTTCACTAAATTTAAAAAAAAAAATGGAGTCCATGTTGCCAACTCAGACATATAATAGTAACTGTGCCGCCAGATTGCTTGGACAGAAAATCGTATACATGGATTGACTCAACTGAAAGCCAAACTAAATTAAACAAATTTTGGCCCTTCCCTAAAGTTATTCTACATAGACCTGCTACTGTAATAGAGCTCACATAAGTTTGCATTACATATCAATTGCTGATTATTGGGCTCTTGTAAGTTTTGAACTTACGTTGCGTTGTAGTTATAGTTTGACCACTAAAATCAGCATTATGTTGCAACGGATCAATTTATTTCTGCCAATATTTTTTTAATTTTAACCTGATACTTTTAATTTATTCTCTTTTTAATATCACCGGTTAAATTTCTTATAATTTGACCAAGATTACAAAATTCAGAAATTAGTTATTTATTTTAATTTATTTTACCAATTATAGGACATGGACAAATATCAAAATAAAAGACAATTCGTTACTAAACATTTTACATCAGATTAATAGAAAAGGTGATTACGTTATTTTATTACACTTATGTATGAATTAAAAATGTCTAATTTTCCGGAGTTACAACTTTCGCACATAAAATAGAGAGGTGAAAACTTTAAAATATTAGTTCTTGGTTTGGTAAATAAAATGTATTATCAGTACACGAGCTAGGTCCAGGAACATGCAGAGGTAATTGATGTAGATTGATTTCTAAACAACTTACTTAGAAAGACAACTGAGTGAACTCTCCTCCGATCGTGCAGACTACGAAGCGAGAATCTCTTCAGTAGCTCAGATTGAGGAAAACCTAAGGGCGGATATGCACCGTCAATTTTAAAAGCTAGAAATTTCAAAAATCGTCTCTGAATATTTTTGACCATATCACTGTACTTATTATACCCTGGGTGCCAAACCAAAGCAGCTTATTCAAGCCGAGATTTCACAAAGGCGTTGTAAAGTAAAATCATAATGCTTGGGTCTGAGCAGCTTTCAGAGTTTCACCAAGATTTCTAATATTGTTCGGTCTCGACAAAGTAACACCCTCTTATCTTATAGTCTAAAAAAATAGGAGTTTACCGTGTGGTAAAAATCATAGAGTGACAGTTTAATGCATTTAATGACAGATTTTTTTTACACCAGGCATTCACATTGCCAAGACTTTTTTGTAACCTGAAACACTCATTTTCATACTTCGTAAAATTCAAGATAAATTGTTAGATCTGGCAACCCTGATTTGTCAGCGTTATCGGGAATTTAATTTGAATTTTAATATTTTATTACTTTTTAACCGACTTCCAAAAAGGAGGAGGTTATCAATTCGTCGCGTATTTTTTTTCACTTTTTTTTTTGTTGTATGTATGTTACCTGATTTCTTCTCCTGTGGTGCACCGTTTTGAATGAATATGGTCTTGTTTAATAGAGTATATATCCGGATTGGTGAAACTTAAAATTTTGGAAAAGAATTCTATTTCTAAATGAGAAAATTTGTACATTTGTGAATGAACACATGCGTGCATGGAAATCGACCAATATCCCTAATATTTTAGTCGATTTTTTGATTACTCCTTATGGATGTGTATAGTTTTTTAACGTTTAATCTATTAAGGAAGATCCTTAGGTGATGTCATATCCTATTCTGCGACGTGCAACTTGCAGTTTTGCAGAAAATCGCCGAAAATTCCAAAATTCTTATCAAAAATTTTATCGAAATGACATAACGAACATTTCCTCATAAATATTTTAATTCCAACGTAATAGTGCGGTAATTTTAGGCACTGGAAGTTTTAACTGCGAATTTGAAAATTTTCTATGTACATCTCAAGCATATAGGTAGTAAAGCATAGTATTTTCGGCTCCTTAAATCAATGAGTACCAAGCTCGTTTTGTTTATATACCAGGCAAATACCTATTTAAATGCAAATTTTTCCATTTTGCGAAGACGGTGCTTTTGGTTGCCATATTCTACCGGCCTAATAGAAAATTCAGTGACAACACAGGTCAAACTTTAAACTGCTATTTGGTACGTTTATAGAGAGGGTGTTTAGTTATAGCAAACAAAATCACAAAGTAAAGTGATAGAAGGAGTTGCATTTATATGAAGATTGAAATACAGTACTCTCTTCGAGGTGTCATTCCTTTGTACGCAAGACAATATATATTATATATAAATATAATATATATTGTTTCTGGTCGGGAACCTTCATCAGTTGCGCTTCCCACAATTGAATGTCCTCTCGAACACTTCTTTATGCATTTGATGCATTTCGTTAAATTTGAAGACGCGAGATGTAAGACCGACATCTAGGATTTTCAAGAGAATCAGTACACAGAGGTTCCGAATCTGGAGCCGTTCCGTGTAATTGCTGTTCTCCCTTAACTCCTAGGACAGAATGTCACGATAAAATTTTTCAGGTTACTTCACCTGTCAGAGATATTGAATACTCTCTTCGAGGTGTCATTCCTTTGTACGGAATGACACCTCGAAGAGAGTATTATTATACAGTGAGGACACGTAGGTTGGAAGAAATTTATTTAAAACTCATGTGTTTGTTTTTTGGAAAAACGCTCGGACAAGTCGGTTTTTTTTTGGACTGCGGATTATGTGTTGATCAACTCATTTATACAGGGTGGGCCAGAAATAAATTGCGACCATCAACTTAATTTTTTCAAATGGAAACAGTTTTTTTTATTTTATTTTTCAATTCTGCATTGGATCCTAAGTTTTTATCATGTACAATGTCGTATACCAAAAATTAACAGTTATTAAAAAAATACATTTCTTTCTAAAGTTAAAAAAACAACGGCAAAAATAAGGTGTTTGTTGGTTTGGACCTATTTATTTACGTCTGGTTTTTATGATTGTTGGCGGTATTTTAGTCGCATGAAAGGAAACACCTTTTTTTAATTCTGGAGTTTTTAACACTTGTCTATTTCCATAGAAACTGTACTAAAATTTTACTTCAGAACTCGAGGACAAGCTGAAGTTTGCGAATTGTTTAATATGAAGTACCCGGAGCGGCCTATTTCCCGATCGGTACTTAGTAAAATAGAAAAAAAGTTTATACAATTTGGCCACGTAAGAGACAATTACAAAACCAAACATCTTCCAGAAGATACACAATTAAATGTTTTGCTAGATTTACAAGAAAATCCTCACAAATCCACTAGACAAATAGCCGCAGAACAGTCAATAAGTAAATATTCTGTTCTAAAATGCTTGCATATAAATAAATCGCACCCATACTAAGTTCATGTAGTGCAGGAAGCTACTGAAGATGTTTTGGACCGGAGAGTAGAACTTTGCGAAATAATGATGGATAGATGCAATGCCAACCCGCACTTTTCAAGTAAGATAGTTTTTTCCGACGAGGTAACATTTTCTTTAAATAGTTCACTAAGTAGGCAAAATTTTCGATACTGAGCATCAGAAAACCCACATTGGATTATGGAAAGTCATACACAGTTTTCCAAGAAAGTTAACGAATGGGCCGGAATTGAGGGTACTTCAATTGTGAGCCCTTTTTTATTGGGGGAACACTTAACTCGGAAAAGTATTTACACCTATTACAAAATGACAAAATACCCTGTTTAACAGAACTTTACCCTAATGGTGAAAACTCCAATATACTGGCAGACACGGTATGTTTTCAACAGGATGGAGCGCCCCTGCACTATTCGCGAACAGTGCGAGATTATCTTGACAATATTTTTCCAAACAGATGGATCAGAAGAAGAGGTAATATCGAAGCTAGGTATCCAAATCTAAGCCCTTTAGATTTTTATCTTTGGGGTTACGTGAAAGTCTACTTCAATAAGCCAGAAAATATCGAGGAATTAAAGAATGGAATTAGGGCCGAAATACAGCGAATCCTGCCACAAACGGACAAGTAGTACCTTATTTACGTATAAAATACTTTTAGTTTTTGTAGAGGTTATGACACATGACTATTTCATTAATAAATTATCCGAAGGTGCTGTGTCGTTTATTTATGAAATCTATCAAAAAAGTCATAAAAAGTTTTAAATTTGGAATGTAAAGGACGTATTTATGTAAAAATAAATATATGCCTACAATAATATATAAAAATCAAAATAATTTGATGAAGTATTTCTAAAAGTTAGTGCAAACGAAGTAATGAGGATAACAAAGGCCTTACCTACTTTTCTAATTTAGCCTCAACTTTTATAGAGACAAAAGAATCTCAATAATGTTCAAACTTAAAAAAAATAATAACACGGTGGAACTTCGACCACTGGGCTTTCGATAGTGTAACAAATTATATAAAATTATATACAACGGCGTTCTTGGGGTTGTATCTTCCTAGGAAAGACCCACTGGAAGAAAAATTGTATGATTTTGTGATGTTATTTTCAGGTGTTCTAACCGAAACCGGGAGACCGCCCACATATTCCTGATACGCTGTATATACATGTGTCTGAATACATAAATACACATTTCCATTCCTTTAGCCTTTCCATTTATTTACCCACTGAGAGTAACTCAGTTACTGCTTTTTCACTCGAAATCAATACTCTTATTGAATACCCCAACACATTCATTCGCCATTTTAAACACCCAACAAATTACGTAAAAAGATTTTTCACCAAAGTTCCTCGAGGTCATAAATATTGCTTACTGTCTACCCTCCTCACATCGCTGGGAAATATCACGGCAAAGTAACTGTAAAACTCCCATAAAGGTGGCGCTGTTGATGAACTTTCTGAGATTTGGGCAAGTTTTAAAGTGAGCCGAAAAGCGAGACAAAGATATATTACCGTGTGGAAAACGTTGTTATGAAAGCGGAGTTTTAATTAAAGACTTTACCGAGTGATGACTGCTTGTTAAGTTTGAAACGGCTAATAAATGTTTGAAGCTTTGTGCAAAACAAACGTTGGTTGCGGGCATATAAAATCGTATAATAGGTTGTCGAATCGAAATTCGTAACTAAACTGGCTTCTATTGCGGCCACTAATATTAAAACTTTATAACTTATTTAACAGTTACACTATACGGTTAAGTTTTCTTGAAAAGGAGCTATTATTACTACAAATTGCATTTTAGTTTTTTTCTTAACGATATACCCATATAATTTTGTTGTAAAAATCTTAATGATGGAGCATCTTTTATCTGAGCTAGTAGAGCATTGAAAGCACGGATAACCTCACTCATAAGTGTTATCATCAAAACACTTTGGCTCTTAAAGCCTATATTGAATTCGTTCCTAGACTCAGAGATTCAATTGAAGTATATCTCTATACCTGTTACATCCTAGTACCAATCGCATATATTTGATTTGCAGTATTTGCAACATTTGAGTTAGTCCATTTTTTATATGTTTTTACAAAGATGTTACTCAAAATTAGAACAAATGAACTGAGGGTCAAAGTTTACTCCAGGTATTTAAATTCATTAACTACTTCAATTTGTTCATCATTTCCAACTTTGGTGCCAGATATGCTAACCTGTTTCTATTATCATGTAATTGGTTCTGTGTATTCAACAACAGTTTATTTGCATTTAACCAGCTGTGTAGTAAGCTTACATCTTCATTCAATTTGTCAATGACATATTCTCCAACAATACATATTACAGTGTAACCCGCAAAAAGGTTGACGGGTGAATATTTTATACACCGATGTAGCATTAGCATAAAAAGCGAACAAAATAGGTCCTAGAACACTGCCCTGGGGTATTCCATACAACTTTCTATTTTGGTTGATGCAGTATCGTCTATTTTGGTCATGTATGTGATACCTAAGTAGTCTCTAAATGATTGAGGAGGTAAATGATTATTTTGAATGTTAGTTTGAAGTTGGTAAACAATGTAACTAGATCCTCGAAGTTTCCTTGGACTTCCATCGTCTTGAAGTGGTTGATCTCACAACGTTTCAATAGCTGTGTATCTGCTATCGTCATCAGGTGAATGATAGGAAATTCAGAGTATCCGTCGTATTTATATTATACCCTTAACCGGTCATGCGTCGCAGGTCATGGTCATTGGGTCTTATCTGGTACAATCAGCGTCGTCGTTCCTGGAGGTTGGTTGCCGGTGATGCATAGCGGCAGAGGCCGAAGAAGAGCTCTCCAAATATTTTTAATTTGGACGCTGGGCTCGCTAATTATATTTTCGTTCGAGATTATATAGGCTGTCTCTATGAATTATCTTTTGTACCAGTGCTCCTCATTGTGAATTGCTTTAGCCTGGTCCCAGTTGATATTATGCTGTTCGGTCCATGCGTGATTAGCTAGCCCAGACTTTGTTACCTCTGCCCTTTGAGTAGCTGTGCGGTGTTCCTGAATCCTGGTCTCCAGCGGTCGCTTTGTCTCTCCAATGTAAAGATTGCCACATTCACACGGTATGCTGTATATACAGTTATGTGGTATTGCTGGTACGTCGGGCCTCGTTCTTGTTATCATGCTCCTCAAGGTGTCGTTGCTTTTGAAGATCATTCTGATTCCATAGCTGTTTGCAATTCTTCTCCAACAAGCCTTTAGTATACGGTAAAAGTAGAGTTGCTACCGTGGTGTCCTCTTCCTGCCTAGGTGGTTTGTCCAGCTCTTCAAACGCCTTGGTAATGATCCATTCGCCAAAAGGTCTTCTCTAAGTCTCACTTGTTCTTCTTCGAGGGCTTCTGGTGAAAATATTTGATACCTGTCATTTAGATCGTTAGTTTAAAGATCTTCTGTTTTAACTTAATAAATCAAACAACTGAGATTTATAGTCTCGAAGGCACGTTTCAAATCAAAAAAACCCTCACAATTGGTTTCCCCATACTTAAACACACACAAGTGCTTTCTCTAAAACCAGACTATACCCGCATACAGGAACTGATAGCCTTCAAGGTAAGCTTGTAACTAGTTTCTCAGTCAGCTTGTAGTCAGTTTATAGACCTACAGTCTTCCGGATGTAACTTGAAGGTACCTAAGGTGTTGGTACTAGTTTCTTCAAACCTGTTTATTAAAAACTTAAGAATTAAGTTGTTAGATTTGAAATCATATCTGTCACGGCACTATTTCCTATACTGTTCGATTGCTGTATGATACTTTCATGATAATACTGGTTAAAATTTTCTTCTTTTTTACCACCGTATCCTTTTTCTGTCTTTATAAAATTTTCCTTTTTTGACCCAATGTGTCAGATCTCTGGTGTGTTACTGCAAATATTGTTATTTATTTGTTAACTACGCGTCATTATTTCATATTGGGTTTCATTTTAGATATTTGGTTCAACTAATTTTTGATATTTGGAGTGAAACTTCATTGGCGCATTATGTGAGCTGTGAATGAAACTGTCTGTAAGATGTTGCGTATTCAATATTTAGTGATGGTATAACTGTAAGGAGCTATTGAAAGGAATTACTGAAATGTCAAGTTTGCGAACGAAACTATCTCATTAAACAAGAATCCGGAATTTGTAATTCTTATCTTTTTGCACTTAGCCCGATAGATACATACTAAGAATCTTCGACAACAAAAGATAAGAAACACCTGCAGTTGAATTAGTCTTGTATGCATCGCAAGATCGTAATTGTTTGATAGTTACAGTTTAACTGAAAAGCAAGTATATATCTAGCGCAGTCTCCAAACCAAAGTCAGCCACTTCCATAGCATAACTGTTCAATCTAAAAGTCAATTTCCCCGACAAAGTTTTCAATACCCATGATTTCAACATAGAAACTTCTAAATCTACACTTTAAACTTCCAACCGATTTTCGGAGAACTAAATTACAATAAAGTCGAAAATGAAGTTGAATTCCTAAATTAATAGGACAAAAATTATTAACAAAATTTACCAGAATACAAATCCGATTTTCAAAATTATTCCAAAAGTACTTCAGAATATTTTAATGCATCCTCAGATTGATGAAGTTTTCTGAAATTATCCTCAAAAGAAAAAGAACTCTTGCAGAAATAAATTTTTTCACCAACAACTCCTTACCACGATTAAAAATGCAAATATTAACTTATTAACACAAGACTTTTAGGGAATAAACTAATTAAATTTTCACGGGTTTAGCACTTGGGGGACCGGCCAAATATTTCTTTACTTCGAATACCTTTCACTACTTTCAGAGACCTATACAGGAAAATCTTTTCACCAGTTTCAAGTCTCTGATGTTGTTGATAGGTGAAAGATGAATTAGGATATATGCAGAAAAGATTTTATTTTAGTCTATTAAATTAAAATTTGATTTTTTTAATACGTAGATTTTGTTTTGGATTTTTGTATTTCCTGATCATTTTAGTCCTTGATATCTTGCAAGAATTTGTTATCTATAGATCTCTTGCTAATATATTCATCCTATTGAGGTTGTGTTATTAGTTTTATTCTTATTTTTCATTATTCTCTTTCTTGGGCTTGTTTTTCTGCTTCAGCTATAGGGAGACAGCGTGGGGGAGGGAGAGAGAGGTAAGAGAGAGATAGAGGGAGAGAGCGAGAGTGTTTGTGTAACCGGTGATGTCCACAAATGGTCTGTTCATCGAAGTGGCGACCTTTCTTAGATTTTTTTGTCCTCTATTTTGCTTTCAACTACTAATTTCTGCATAACCTCCCTTGTTCTGGCTATGCTCAATTCACTCAGTATGTTAGCGGTAATATTGGGTTTCGTTAATATCGATATATTTATATTGTAAGGTGTTCAGAGTATAACGATAGACTCAGATTTCAAAGGCTTTATGAGTCAGTTACTTAATGCTTTAAATGTCCACTGCTTAAGTGGTGATGGAAAAAACAAGTGTCCTTACCAGACATAATGTATAATGTAAGCTTGGCCCTTGCTGACCACGCCATTGCAATAACTTATTTACTCTTCACACCTTCCAAAGTTTGAGACAGAACAGTCCAACTAATGCACTCTATAGGTTTCTCGAATGTTGGTCTTGTAGCAGGTGTATTTTAAGTGATTTTTCATTGCTGACAACTGCTGTTTGTCTACTGGAATCATCTTTCCCCTTTAGACAATTTATTCTATGGTATGTGAATGAATGCCTACATTATAGGGCAACCAGTCCAATTCTTCACCAGCGCAACTGGTACAAAAGTCATCCCTTATGCTCTCGCGCACACTGGAGAGAGGCAGCACGATGTCTTGGAGTAGAGGAAAACCTTTATTTAGTTTTCTGGCACATAAATTTGCATCATGCAGTTGTCTTCGGGGTATAGGTGCTGATATGAAAGTGGACAATGAATGCTGAAGCTCCAGCACTGCGACGGCTGCGAGACTACACACGAGGGGACATCCACTGCGTAATCTGTCTTCCTCTGTAACAAATTGTTCATATATTAGCACAACAGATGATTTAGAAATGCCCAAGATTTCTAATATCTGATCGTCGGAGTCTTGTAGAGCAGTAACTCTTGCTGAATTGAATGCAAAGATTCTACGACGTAAGTTTAATCAATTATTTTTATATACGGAGTTTTTGCCAATACTTTCGACTTTTAGTGAAGAAAAAAAACTTCAATATACTCTCTTCGAGGGGTCATTCCTTTGTACGCAAGACAATATAAATAATATATACTGTTTCTGGTTAGGGAACCTTCATCAGTTGCGCTTCCCACAATTCAATGTCCTATGGAACACTTCTTTATGTATTTGATACATATCGTTAAATTTGAAAATTTGAAGATGCGAGAAGTAAAGAACGACATCTAGGATTTTCGGGGAAACTAGCACATAGAGGTTCCGAATCTGGAGCCGTTACATGTAATTGCTGTTACTCGTAACTCCTACGTTATACTGTCACGGTGATATTTTCAGGTTAACTTCACCTGTCAGAGATATTGAATACCTTCATTCTTTTGTATATTTATATTGTATAATTTGTATTTATGTTTTATATTGTATAATTATAATAAAAATACTACTTCAACTACGAGTCCGGATATTGAAGAAAGATTATCTTTTGGTAGTCATACCGAGGATCTACATCAAGTGGCAATCACATCATTTCCATTTTGAAAATTGAAACACAATAGAAACATGAGATCCATTGAGAGGTTTTAAAACTATATGATGTTACCTTAACCGATTTCAAATGCATACTCCCCGACATAGTCTGGTATGTTTATTCATATACTTGTATCAGTTCAAAACATACTGAGGAAATTTTCAAAAAATTATATCCACCCATAAAATCACCTCTTTATGTTACTAAAGAAACCCTTTTTATTGTTTCGGGGTATATCACAGAGACAACCTCAAACTTAAATACGATAGTTATTCTTTATTTCAAAATTTTATTTTTACTCTCTTCACATTTTTCCAGAAATATTATTTTAACTCTCCATCAGAAAAGTATTTTTCAATGTTTTCCCGAAAGGAGAATGCAAACAACAAGACTCAGCAAAATAAACTCGCTGAAAAATATCATCTCGACTTTTTGAAAACATAAATATCGTTGCAGACAAAAAAAAAACACGACAAAGAGCCAGTGCATGAAAACGAATACGGGCAATTTAGCGGGCAACTATGGCGATATCCTCGTCATCCATTTCATAATAGAAACACTGATGCATGTGTGAATCACGAAGCACAGTATTAAATTGTTTGTTGCAGTTAATTTCTGCTGTTCTGTTGTTATCAGGCATGTGGCGAAATTATGGATATGTGCGCTTTGTAACTGACCAATGGTACATTTTAGGATAAGATTTTATCCCTTCAAAACAGGGTTATTATAAATGATTAAAGTACAAATCCAGATTGCACAATCTTTATGGAACTTTCAAAGTTTTTTTGCAATACATTATATACGTTAAATGAGTTCAATAAGAGTTATTGGTAAAGATGGGATACAAACAGCTTTCTTAACATAACCCCATAAGAAGTAGTCACATGTGGTGAGATCAGGAGAACTTGGTGGCCAGAAGTGTAGAGCCAGGTCTTCATTTCCTCTGCGACCTATCTAATGCTGAGTAAACATGAAGGTACGAGTGCTGCCTTTTATATTTCGGGATTGGACAACCCTAGTGTTGCAATTTGACAACTGACAGCTCTATCGTAAAGTTTGACATTTTTGAGGTTATACGTACTCAGAACGTTTTGACATACGAGCGCTATGTGTTGTTTACAGTAACTTAAAGGATTCATCTCGGCCAAAAAATGGAATTAAATCGTGAACATTTTCGTGCGATTATTTTTTACAACTTTCGACGTGGATTAAGTCAGCAACAGTGCATGGATGAGCTTAATTTAATTTTTGGCGATGAAACTCCATTAGGGACCACTATTTATGGATGGTATGGTGAATTCAATCGAGATCGTAGTTCACTCCAAGACGAGTTTCGTGAAGGTCGTCCAAAAACAGTTGTTGTTCCGGAAACCGTTGATGCTGTGGGCGAACTTTTATTACAAGATCGTCATGTGACCTATCGTGAGATTGAGTCAACCTTACAGATTAGTGGGACCAACATACATTCAATATTGCATAAAGATTAGAATGTCAAAAAAAATTGTTCGCGTTGGATCCCACACAATTTGTCAATCGTTCAAAAAAAAGCTCGTGTCGATTAGTCGAAAGAAAAGATCAAAAAATACGATCGCGGTGCTTCAAAACACGTTTATGACATAGTGACAGGTGATGAATAGTGGATTTACGCGTATGAGCCCGAAAGTAAACAGCAGTCGACTATATGGGTGTTTCAAGATGAACCGATTCCAACAAAAGTTGTTCGCGCACGAAGCACTTCCAAACAAACGATTGCCTGTTTTTTCGGAAAAACTGGACATGTCGCAACCGTACCACTAGTACAACGCAGAACAGTCAATTCTGAGTGGTACACAACCATTTGTTTGCCAGTTGTCTTCCAAGAAATGAGGAAAACCAACCGCCGAAGACGGATCACTCTTCACCACGACAATGCGAGCTCTCACACATCGGCTCAAACAACTGCATTTCTGACCACTCAAAACATCGATTTGATGAGACATCCGCCGTATAGTCCTGACTTGTCACCAAATGACTTCTTTTTATTCCCGTACGTAAAAAATAGACTGAGAGGTCAACCTTTTTCGACACCTGAAGAAGCGGTTGCTGCGTTCAGAATGCATGTTTTGGAGATACCTCAACCAGAGAGAAAAAGTGCTTCGACAATTTGGTTCAAAAGCATGCAAAAGTGTATAGATCTTCATGGGGAATATTTTGAAAAACAATAAGCGATTTTCGATGATTAATATATGTTTTTGTTCTCTAATCCCGAAATATAAAAAGCAGCCCTCGTACCAATGGGGCGGAGCTCGGTCCTGTTGGAAAATGAAGTCCTGTAAATCTTCCATAACTTAAGGGAATAGCTATTAGTCCAACTGCTACAAATACTATAGCCCCGACAATTTTTGCAAAATTTCAGTAAATATTATGGAAGACGTATTTTTTTGAAAGGCCATATTACCTCACCGGATGATATTATCCTTATGAATAAACCACCGTTGGGAAGTATAAGAGTTGATCTGGGGACCCCTCAGTTTTTCAAAATATAAAGATAAATACATATAAGTTTTGAAAATATTTGGCCATTCCGTATCAATTTATATGAACGGGTCCAGTCGAAAAATTGTTAAGGGGTCGTAGCTTTTAATAAATATAATCTCAATGCAAATTTGAATTTTAAGCAGACACATATTTATATTTCTTGGATAATATGGATTTAAGTAATAAATTTAGCAAAATAGAATACCCACACTCCATTTAGGCACAAATGATAATGACGGAGCAAACATAATATGCAAAATGCGAAGGCTGTTGCAAACTATTTTTCCATTTGTAAATGTTTCAATAAAAGATCAATACGCATATATCTAAAGACATTTGGCTTGCCATTAATTAGTATTTAATAATTAAAAATTGCCTTGTTAACTAATTGAAGAATACCAGTTTTTTCTATTATTAACTATTATCAGTTTGTATAAGCGTTTCATTTCTATATAATAATAAAATATGAAATGCACTGAAAGTTTCTTATTTACCTATTTTAAAAGATCAGTGAATACAGAAGGAAAATTTTTGTTTTTGCATATTAAAAATGATTGCTCCATCATTATCGTCAGGGTCTTTCTAAATGGAGTTTAGGTATTCCATTTTGCTAAATTTATTACATAAATCCATATTATGCTAGAAATATAAATATTTGTCTCCTTAAAATTAAAATTTGCATTAGGATTATTTATTGTACGGATATAGTTACACAGGTGCCACCCCTTAGCAATTTTTCGAATGGACTCGTCCAGAAAAACTAATATGAAATGACTGAATATATTCAATATTAATATGTATTTATACTTTAAATTTTGAAAAAGTAATATGGCCTTTCAAAAAAATATGTCTTTCTTAAGATTGACGGAAATTTGGCAAGAATTACTTGGGCTGCAGAAGATCTATCGCTTCAGTTAATAAGAATGTTTTAGCTATAAAATAAAAAAATATATATAAATAAAGATTCCATTATCAAAGAAAGCAATTAACATAGATGAGCGTATCGTACGTAGCTCATTTTGTAGGTTTGTTTTGTCAGTTCTTTTCAACATTGCCCATAGTAGCAAACACGGTTTTATTAGGTGGATTTTATATAAAAGTTAAAAAACAGTCTACAAGAGCCATATTGGTAAAATCCTGATAGAGTTCACCGAAATTATGGTTTTGGTGTCATTCGATTCGGTTTGACGTCTAGACCCTTTTTGAGAAAATTGAGAGGCGCCAGTCCTGGATTTATGAATAGGCCAAGTAGGCGGCGGCCTATGGGCGGCAGCGTCCTAGGGGCGGCAGATTTCAATTTCTGTGATGTGATAGCCGAAATAGACCCGATATTTTGCCAAAAAATGATTAAAAATTTCGATGAAAGACTTTTCTTCTGTCAGCGTAGTCTTGGTTGGCATTTGCCAGATTTCATTTTTCATTCATAATTGCCGAAGTTTCCTTTTTGTAATACAATAAAAATTTGAATCATCGTCATCAAAATTTTATGTTTTATTTTGTTTTAAAATTAAAACAAAGGTCTTGTTGAAAGACCCTTTATTTACCTTTAAGGCCTTCTTTACTACAAAAGGAAATTATTGTTTTAGAAAGGTATGTACATGGGGCGGCGGAATTAAAGTGGCCTACACTCATAAAAAATATAAATCCGGCACTGGATGGCGCTAATAAAAATTGCAATGGTTATAAACAATATACTGAAAAAGATCGCAAAAACAAAAGATTTTTGAAACTGGAAAAGAGAAGGAAATTTTATAAAAATGTCCCAACTCCCGAAACTACATCTCCAATATTAATAATTTTACAAGAGCCCTAAAATTATTGCTAAAACGGGGAGTTTGGCGTTCACCTGTGTCGCGTCATTCAGACACGGTAAACAGAAAAAATATTTGAACATATTAAATATGAATATTAAGGAATGAAAAGAATTACGTACCTTCGGCATAGGTTAATAAATAAGCTGCACACAAAAAAATATTTGTATTTATCCCCTTTTATGCATTTGTTAATTAACAACATTTTTGAAAAGGAAGGTTAACATAAAAATGTTAGGCTTCGTACAGTCAGAAAGATAGAAAATTTTTAATTTTCCACTTATTTGTCATCAATTCACTGCATTGAAAAACGAATATTAACGACATTTTTTAGGTATGTTATCAACTACAAGTAATAAAAAAATTGCTTATTATTTAAATTTAAGTAAAATATTTAAAATATTCTAAAAATAAAAAAAATTATCAATATAGTGATACATATTTGTTTTTATTTATATTTGCAATGTTTAAAAAAATAAAACATAAAAATTTATTTGCTTACAACACATTTTTCATTAAATAAATAAACTAAACGTTAATAAAAAAATATTTTTTATTTGGAATATAAAAGGACAATAGAAATAATTCTTAAATAAAATGATTCCTTAATATTAATAGTAAATGACAAAAAAGTAGTTAATTAAGAAATGCATTTTTAAGCATATTTATTTATACAGATTTTTTAAGAAACTGTTTTTTATAAAAATCATAATATTTTTTGATCCTTCGAATCATGAAAATAATGTTTCATTATCCCATAAACAATGCAATTGTTTATAACAATACTTTAAACAAAAGAAGTAAAAAATAAAAAAATATATTTTCAGGTGGCGTTTAATGATTAAAAAAACGAAATAAAAATAAAACAAAATTGGAAAAATAAAATTTACAAACGTATTATTGTTATTGCTCGTTTTTCAATGCAGTTGATTGTTGATAAATAATTAGAAAATTAAAAACAATCAATCTGTTGACGGGTATCTATTTTTCCACCTCTTTAGAACAACAGTATAAAGCCAAGAAAAATTGAGGTTTTGAGTTTAAAAAGTTTTTATATTATAATATGCATAAAACAGGGAAAAATACAAATATTTTTGTTGTGTGCAGCATATTATTTATTAACCTTAGCCCTAAACTTATGTTTAGGGCTCTTGAAAATTATTAATAATGGAGATACAGTTTCGGAAGTTCGGACTTGTGTTTATAAAATTTCCTCCTCTATGCAGATCTTTTCTCCAATTCCAAAAATCTTTTATAGTTTTTGAGATTTTTCAAAAAAAACCGAAGCACTCTTTTTTTCACTTTATTGTTTATAACTATTATAATTTTTATCAGCGCCATTTCAATTTTTTCAAAAAGTTTCTAGGCGTCAATCCGAATCGAATGACAACAAAATCATAATGTTCGGTTAACTCTATCAGAATTTCACCAAAATGGCTCTTGTAGACTAGACTATTAGTCATGTTTTATCATTAGAACATATTGATGTCGATTTTGGTCTACTATTGATTTTGTCACCAAACGGTCTTTTTCTCAGCAAATGACCTGAGCTGTATGTGAATAATAAGAAATCACACCAAAAGCGGGAATTATATTGATTTCTTCGTTTCTGAAGAAACTGAAACACATAACCAATCTTGGACAAAAGGACATTAAATGAGTTATCAGATAACGTGAAAACAAATGAGGGTTCCACTTAAAATAATCTATTTATCCATAGTTAAACTTTTGAAAATTGGAGTTACAATACCTGCCATAAGAAAACGGCCCCTCTTACTCTTGAGAAAATGGATAGTTTCCCCCATTAATGCCTGCTATGATCCCAGAGAGCTCTAATATTCACTTGTTTCTAGATGTCATTTTGCCAAAATATCGAATGACCTCCAAAACATGTAATGCGGAACAAAAGTCTTAGTAAAATTGACAAAAGAATACAAATATGTAATTTAGAAAAAAAATAGCTTTAATTTGAGTCACCCTGTATATATCCCGGAATTTCAGTGCAAGTGTTTTTAGTTTGTATTCTACACCCTTCCCTGGTGCAGATTTTTAAAATATATATCAGTATAATCTTCCGTCCACGCACTATTGGCCCACCCTGTATACAGGAATACTGGTTGATATTACTGTAGACATCTCTTTCTCTCAGAATATTTGTGAGACATAATTTCTGGTCAAACTACCTGTAAATAAGTTGCAAATTTCACGTACTTATCTGTTGCGGGAAAAACGGAGGAAAGAAATACCCATGTACAGGGAAAATAATACTTCATTCAATTCTAATATATTTTTCTTTACCACGTATAATCTCTAGAACTGAATTAGAGTATTAGACTTAACAGTATAAAAAGCAATCGAAATTTAGGGATCCTCTTAAACAACTTTACCCATTATTTTTTCACGGAAATAAGATTAAACTTGGGACTCACCAAACTGAGTTGTCTCTACTTACCTAATTTGTTAACCAAATTTTCTCAATTCGTCACTAAGATATATCATTACAACATTAAAGTAATCCTCATACATTTATTAGCATAACAAACGATTACAATTAAAGCTAATCCGCTTAGGTTAATGTCCACTAACAAAATTGTTAAATAGGGGGGCTTAGTTTCAGACAACTTTAGTACTTTGTGGAACAATTTGCTTGGGGAAAGGCTTGAGGGTTAAGGAAAATATTTCGGAAATTGTTACTAATTTGTGGAGATAGTCATTAAATTTGGGCTTAGATATTTTAGTTACCAACAGAATTTAATTATACAGTAAACTCAAAACAATTATACTTTCACGACAACATTTTTCAGAATCTGTTTCAGATAATCTTAAAATTCAATGACAAAGGTTCCAAGCAACGAGAAAGACCACTATAAAAGTTATTATTTCATGGAAGCAAATATAAGTACACAAGAATCATATACAAATAAATGTATCCATGTATTCCATATAAGGAAAAGGTTTATCTAGTAAGATTTTCGAAAATAAAATAAATGTATTCTGTTTTTGTGTAAATGACATATTCGGAACCTCTTTCTAATCTACAAAAATTATTACACTCTAATCCATTAAGAATCATATTGCAAAAAATTAATGAAATTTAATTATTATCACTATTAATCATTAATTTCGGTATCCATGTTACTTTTCTCAATGGTTTGTTTTTTATTAAGGATCTTTTCATAAAATTCTTTGCTTTAATGGTAGATTTTGAATAAAATCAAATGTGAGACATTTTACTGTACCTGCTTGCGCCTGGATTTGGTATTTTCCCATTATAATGAAAATGGGTTCTTTGATTGTGAGTGCAACTCATTACATATTTATGCATAACGGTTTTATTGTTGAGAATTAGTGTATAAGTACGACATTTAGCATATACAGGTTGGGTTATTTTTGTTGATCAGTATGGGGATCTCGGAAACTAGCGAAGATAGAGCAATGGTTAAATTGGGAGGGATTTGCAGTTTTACTGGCTCAATTTAATGACACTTTCGGATTTTTGTAAAAAGTCATGGCTTACTAGATATTTTGAAAAAACGAAAATCTGTCGATTTAGTCAAATCCCTCTAGCTCCTTTGTTTTTGATTTTATGAAAAAAGTGTAGATATCAAAATTGAAGGGAATTTTGTATCCCGAATATGACTGTCATGTCCTCATTTGCGTGACAACTCTCCTTTTGGAGATATGACACAAACTTACCTTTTTTTTTGAATGGAAACCATAGTTGGCTATGACCTCAAAAAATCAGAGTTTTTAGAGCTTTTCAACGATATAATACTCGATATAGTTATTCATAAAAATGGATACTTTTCTCTCTTATTTTCACTTTTAACGTAGTTAGCCATGAAATAGATTGATTTATTAATAAGTATTCCAAAATACATTGAACGATTTTTTTATTAGGTATATCAGATAAAACGAAAAAACTAAATAAGTAGGTACATACTAAAAACTTAAGAAATTAAAGTACATAATAATGGTTACAATTTATGTTCGAACACCATTGTTATTTAGACAAAAATTGCATCTTTTTAAGATTGACATTACCGCTTTCCTCACAGACCGCCTTTCAATTTCTTCAATTGCTTGTAATACCGCCTCCCTTAGGTCACCAACTGTCTCATACTTTTTTTGTATACTTTGTTTTTTAGCGCACCCCATAAATAGAAGTCTATAACTGCTAAATCGGGACACCGCGGTGGCCTTTCGCGTGGGCCATTTCTTCCCATCCAAGAGTTTGGATAGATATTATCTAAGTGTTATCTTACTAATAACGAGTTATGAGCAGATACTCCATCATGTTGAAACCACTCAATTTCTAAACGAGTTCTCAAATTCATGCTAAATGTCTTGAAAAGAGTATTGCAAGAAATGCAAGTAGCAGTCCCAAGTAAGTGATTCGTCATAGATAAAAGGCCCCAGAATAGTAGACCTTATGATACCAAACCAAACATTAAAACCAAATTTTATCTGGGGGTCGTCTTTGTTCTACATGGAAAGGGTTTTCTTTAGCCCAGATATGCTCATTGTGACTATTGAACATACCGCAGTTAGTAAATCTAGTTACATCTGACCATAACACCTTTAATGGAACCTGTGGATTATCAAGGCACATGTCTCTACACCAGCAAGCAAAATGTGAGAAACTGAAAGTTTGTACGGGTGGAACTTGTGCGCTTTCAGTACCTTAACTACAGTTCGCTGAGATGTGCCAGCTTCTGCCGCAATCTCACGAGTTGATGTAGATGGATTTTGATTTACCATTGCTAAAACATTTATTTGTGCTGATTCGTTAATTTCATTACCTTCTTTGGTGGTTTAGTAAAAGATCCATATCTGCGTAAACTATGGTAAAGCCTCTTAAATGTACATAGAGCAGGTTGACGACGATTAAAATATCTATGAAAGTATTCCTCAGCTGCACGAACTGAATTTGTATGGCATATGATATAACATTCCACCATATTCAGTTTTTCTTCGTTAGAATATTCCATTTCATCACGAAAAATTGTCAATATCGACTGTCAGATCAGCACTACTAATGGAATTACTCTCAAATGAGGAAACGTCAAAGTGAAAACAATCTTTTCATGGCTACCTACGTTAAAAGTGAAAATAAGAGAGAAAAGCTTCCATAACTCCGTTATTTTTGTGAGTAACTATATCGATTATTTTTGTGTTTCTTTGGGGAATAACACCACAATAGAAATAAAACTACGTATATTGCAGGAATACCAAACGTTTCAAAGTCTATTCTGACTTCGTTGTCAATGGCTTTATATTTTATATATATAAATATATAAAATTTATATATAAAATTTATATATATAAATATAAAGCCATTGACAACGAAGTCAGAATAGACTTTGAAACGTTTGGTATTCCTGCAATATACGTAGTTTTATTTCTATTGTGGTGTTATTCCCCAAAGAAACACAAAAATAATCAAGAACATGCCACAAACAACGTTTAGAAGACAACTATATCGAGTATTATATCGTTGAAAAGCTCTAAAAATGTCGTATTTTTGAGGTCACAGCCAACTGTGGTTTCCATTCAAAAAAAGATAAGTTTGTGTCATATCTCGAAAACGAGAGCTATTACGCAAACGAGGATATGACAATCATATTCGGGATACAATACCCTTCAATTTTGAAATTTACACTTTTTTTATAAAATCAAAAACAAAGGAGCTAAAGCGATTTGACTAAATCGACAGAATTTCGTTTTTTCAAAATATCTAGCAAGCCATGACTTTTTACAAAAATCCGAAAGTGTCATTAAATTGGGCCAATAAAACTGCAAATCTTTCCCAATTTAACTATTGCTCTATCTCCGCTAGTTTCCGAGATCCCCATACTGATCATAAAAAAACTCACCCTGTATATCTGAAAGAGACAAAACACATTTGTACATTTGTTTAAAAACTAAATTTAATTGCACCAATGTATATATACATAAACATTGTCATCTGAAATGAAGGTTGGAACCACCTCATTAGGATATTTGTTTGGTCTGTTTTGACAAATCCTTTTGCAATAGTCGTGACCCCAGTGTCAGATCTTGGAAAAATGATGTATGTAGTTACATATAGACGTCTACTATATATTCTTAAATTTCCAGCATGCCTACGATTGAGTTAATAGAGATTGCGAGAGTTTGTACGGAAAAGTGCCCAATAAGGATGTGAATCACCCTCTGACGTCAAATGCCATTGAAATACATTTATGTTTCAGACAAATGGTTCTTCTTTTCCACTACTCCTTAACTTAGTCTTAGTATATGTGATCAGGCATGCCTTCCAAGATTAACATCAGGATTTGCTGTAGAAGGCTCACAGTAGACAGAGGGTATCGACACGGTTTCTCCTCCATAAACCCCAGATTATAAAGAGGACAAAACATCTCAGTGAATGACTGCAACTTTCAAATCATAAAAGAGCTTAACTATCTTGGTACAATCAAAATAAACAAGTTGTAGCTACCAGAATAATAGCAGCAAACAGAATCTTCTCTGTGCTTCAAGTTTCCTGAGATTAAACAACAGTAAATCAATAGTCATCTTTGATAAATGTATGTTTTGCCATATCAGGGGTATCAGTATGAAGACGCCGTAACAATTAGCTAAAAGCAACTGGTCTACAATATTCGGGACACATTATCAGGAGCGACAACCAAAGAGAGTTAAATATAATCTACTACGAAAAACAAAAAGGGTAGAGGTCAGTGGGCTGACCAAGACGGAGATGGAGAGACGCAGTCAACTCACTTAAGATCAAGTATTGTCATAACACAGTTGTAAATAGAAGCTCACGATAAAGCTGCTGGATGGGGAAGATAGTAAATATTGCCAAAATTCACCCAGAGAGTAGCAGCTAGAACATAATCTTTTTTCCATGAGCAGAAATGACTACAAAATTTTTCTTGGGCCTCTGAAATCTCATTTCTTCATAATTTTTCTTTGTGCCATTTTTGAACATGACCTCCATCATAATTTGGTGTTTATCTCTGTATTGCGGCTCTATAATCCACATGAATCATATAGTTTTAGATCCTCTGTCCATCATATCAAAGTGCCTGGATTCATTTTTATTCTTTATCTCTTGCAGCATAGGTAACAAATTTTCATTTCAATACATCGATTGCCTTGGCAACATATTTTATTTTCGTTATGTTTTTTATCCAGGCAATGTGATCTTTAGGTGTCATCTTGAACAAATGAGTGCTATTGCCCTTTATATCACTCTCATTATGGTCACTTAGTGATCGGTAAGAGTAAGAGTTCATTATGTCAGATCATGTAGAACGCATTGATTGGATACTCTAGAATTCAGGCGCGTCATTATCCGTGTACTGTTTAATGTAGAGCTTAATTACTAATAGATATTCTAGGCTAACAGAGGCAAAAGGACAACCACTAGGACATTGATAAAGGAATAGCTAGACAAAAAAATGGTAACTAACGCCAAACGTACTTAAAACAGAATCATTTTGTGCCCATTTATATAACAGACTTGCTGGAACAACTCTAAAAGTATGTCTGAATGGTACTAAGCTTCCCTACAACTCCTACCCGAAATACCTCATATAAAAAACCTCTGTCAAACCTGGCCGCAAAACTAAAATCCCAAAACACCATTCTTTGCAAATTAATGGGGACAACTTGTTAGGCTGATGCAGAGACACTTCGTACCATTTCACTAAATTTGGTCTACTCACTGGTGATAACTGCTCCACGGTTTGGCTAAACCGTTCCCACTTGTAAAAGTAGATGTGGTGCAAAATCAGACCATGCGAATAATTTTGGTGCTATCAAAACCACTCCATTTTGTTGCCTACCAGTTCTTGGTAACATCCAACCAGTTAAAATTCAAAGATTTATAAATGAGTTTAAAATGATCTCAACAATTGAATTTAAAATTGAAATACAGATATTTTCTTGTGGGGATAGCACTACAACTTCTGAGTCAGGGGCGTCGAAACCTGAAGAACAGACTGAAGGAATGAAGTCCATCCCAAATGATACATTCTGATTAAAGCTCTAAACCAGCTAGCTCTAAACCAAGTGCGGACAGGTAATTTCTGATGTTTACCTTCGCTCTATAGATGAAACAAAAGGACTGACCTAAACTGCGACTGTGGAGCTCTAGGAGAAACAATCTACTACATTGTTAACAAATGTCCACTTAGGGCGTTTCCGGATGAGGACTTTCTGAGGGAAACACCACAGGCAAAGGAGTAGGATTGGGTCGTTCGTGAACTATTCATTGAAAACAATCAGCTTGCCTACATGTGCCATAAATGAGGGGCACTGTTTAACCAACTAGCTCTTCAAATCGCTATTCTAGAGAATCGATAGTGTCTCATCGATCAAACAGTTTAAAGCAAATGCACAGGACGATCGGCTAGATTTGAAATTCGGTTGGAGAGTTTCCAAGAAATGTAAAGCAAAGCTTGTATCATCATATTAAATTTTGTGAGACTGGCACAGCGCTGTTGCTTTTATCCTTTACGAATGTTGTTATAATTTTGCGATGTTGTGTGTTGTGCGGGTTGAAAGTTTCAGTTTATTTTGTTTTACAGGAAGTCATATTCATGGCAATATAGTTTCGACTACTTTTTAGAGGGAGTGTGCTGCCACACATTCTATGGTCAAGTCGGGGATATGACGTTAGACATTTTATTTGGTTAGAGCGTTTAGAACGTTTACATGTTGATATTTAGAGTTTATGTTCTCATTTTTGTTGCCAAATATTTTTTGTGGTAAATTAGCATAAATTATTGATTCTAAAATTATGAAACCTCAATATTAATTTTAATAGTGAACTAAAAATGCCCATGCACATGTCTAGAACAACAGTTTTGCACCCTAACACCAGACCTTTATTTAAAACACTCAACGCCGTTTCAACAATTCAAAGTTGTTACGTTGATGGAGTAAACCAAGATAAAAAAAGTTTTTGAATTTGATCTTATCCATGAAGCTGATAACTTAGAGTTGTTGAAGTGACAGTGAGTGCTTTAAATAAGGGTATGGAGTTAGGGTGCAAAACTGTGTTTTTGGACATTAATGACATCCCAAATGTTCCTCAGCTGAACGGCCGCTTGTTTTAGGATGGTCCTCGTTCACATGAACGATTTTTTGAAACTCTGAAGGATGAATAGACTGAACTTTAAAACATGAACAATTATATGTCATGCACATATATACAATTATTGTTGTTTGTTAATGTCATTGTTTAATTTACATTACTTTGATTGTACTTTATATTCTCAAGTTTTATACTCCTGCTGAAGTTTTTATAGAGTTTGTCATGCTATTAGCTACAAAAACTGAATTTTGCCCTAGAATGGTTTACATTTTTCAATGAATCCATGCATACTATTCATCAGAAGAATAGCTGCCGTGCAAGTGTTAAACAATACAATTGAGACAAGAGGATTCTCTGTACAAACAATGTTTCTTTAATATCATTTTTCATTTGCTCAACATTTACTTCTACATATATTTAAATATCTATAGTATATGTAGGTCAATGCTGCCGTCAGAACCGGTAAATTATAGGGCTAAACCCTAAACTAACGTCAAAAAATCATCATTTCACTCAATATTCGGAAGCAAACACGAAATTTCATAGAAGCCAACCGAACCCACATGAAATTACAAAATTACATGTCACGTCTTTGTAATAAAAATCAAAGCAAAAATCAATACAGGAAGAAACCGTCCCACAACATAACAACGACCGTATATCGTGTAAGTAAAGCCGCGGGATTGAGTCTCGAGAAAAAAATTAATGTATGAAAAATACCTTACGAGTTGCCATGGAGACAAAATTCAAAACAAAACCGAGAAACACGGGAACTGGTATGCCTACAGCTTATCTATCAAATAGCGAATCAAAGAAAAAGCGATTGTGGAAGGAATAGAACAAAAAAGAGCAAAACGTAGAAATGAATACTGACCTTTCTGTTTTTTTAGTGCTGTTTTTTTCACATGTGCTCGAAACAATGGGTCACAATAATTCCCGACTCATTTTGGTCGCTCTGGCAGTCGTTGTCGATTCATAGCACGTACGAAATTTGAAATTGACCTAAATAGTGGAAACAACTTGTATCGATTCTGGGAAGAAAATTGTAGTTGTTTTGTTTTTATTTATAATTTACACGAAATCTTAGCGGGCGGTCGACAAACAGAATTTTCGCGGAACGAACTTTGTGGAATCTGTTTTTTATGATTAGAACAAACTTAAGGGATCACACAACCAAATATTCTAATTGCACAAGTGAAAAGCCGTTTTCCGGTGTCGGTTAACGAGCGTTATTCCGAATTTCCCAGATGATTTTCGCGGAGAATCAACGTCTCGACGCGTCGGTGTTCCGGATCGTACTGGCCATGTTAAGGGCTGTTTGGCGCATAGGCTACACCCCTTTTTCCACGGTTGTTGCGTGAAAATCCCTGAAATGAATGTTACATACACCGAGCTTCGTTGGTTCACAATAAATATACCTTCATGTATTTTATAAGAAATACATGACACTCCTAAGAGGTACACCGAAACCAATATTCTTTGACAGCTGTATTCCCAATCCAATCAGTTTGAAGTCACGCTTCAACTGACCAATGCTTAATGAAAATTTATGATGTCAAAAAGTATTTGAATTCAAATTAAAGGACCCCGCACATTCCTTATGGAAAGTGGCCCCCGGTGGATTAGGCTGAAATTTTCCTATTTTGTAGACCTCAACGAAATGAATAATGGCTGCAAAGTCCGATGGCCGATAGTTTTCAACTTGTGGTTAATTTTATATTTAATGTCAGGGTATACCAGGATGAGCTGAGTCGATATGTATATCAGAAATTACCAGGACTATTTATCTGAAATTGGTAATCAGGGGGTTTTCGAGGAGCTGGTTTCAGTTAAAACACCCTATTTTTTAAAGCTTTTTTAGAATCTACGATGAATTTCAATACAACTTTATTAAAAATATCAATTTTGTACAAATGCAGTTTTCTAAAAAAAATTATTTTTTGGAAACAAAGAGGGTCAGGTCGAAAGTTACCAGAATTTGCCTGAATAAAACGTGAAGGTTCCTAAATCTTTGGAAACTTTTCAAAAGAATAAACGGAGTGTTCAGAAATTGGCCCCGATTTCGGCTATATATATATTTTTTTTCAAATGGATTTTATGTTTGAATCCCCATACCTAAATTAAAGGATTTTTGTGGTTATGAGAGATATTTGAATTATCACTAGGCTTTTTTGAACGAATCGACAAGAAACAAATGCTGAAGTATCATCAAACAATAATTTGCTAATAATTTGGTGTTAAAGCACAATTATATAGAAGGCATTTATCATGTCCCGTTTAGGATTTAGTAACCGTTCGCGATACTCGGATAGACCAACACCCACTCATGACACGCTGATGGGGCCCATTTACAATTGTAAAACATATGGACAGTTTGTGAAAAAGCAAGAAAAAGAGAAACCTGTCGAAGATAATAGAGAGAATTAAGTTACTGTCTTCGCATACTTAAGAGCATATCCAGAAAATTCCTCAGTAGATGCAGAAAGAGATTTGGGAATATCTATGATTAGTTTTCAGAGGATCCTAAAAACAACATAAGAAATATATTGAAATTTTAGAAAATGGTGTGGTGTGGTCTCAACACGACCTCATAATATTGCACCTGTGAATAAATTTTAGACAATCATTTTGAAGATCGTTGGATAGAGAATAATGGACCTCATCGACGGCCTCCTCGTTCTCCCGATATCACTCCTTAGCTTTTTTTATTTGGGGTCGAATAATAAATATTGACAATGCTGTGCCGCCAACAACAAAGGAAATGATCTGCGTCATGGTCTTATGAGTGTGCTTTGGTCTATATTGAGATCGCTATGGAAAGGTTTCAGATACTTTTTTATAACCATATCAAATTCCACATAAATGGTTAGGAAAGTAAAGTAATGTATATACGTCTCTTGACGGTTCCTTCAAAAAAGTATACTTATAATTCATATATCTCTAATAGCTACACGGAAATTTTATTTTTTCCAAGTGTATATAAAAACTGTTTCATTTAGTCTTGTAAGCATAAACTCCTACTTTTTCGCCTAGATTCCAATGGCTTTGAGGAAACATGGAGTTGTTATTTGAAAAAAAATGAATTATACGATTTTCGGATTCAGTACCAATTTCTGAGCTCTTGTTTTTTTTGAACAGTTTTCAAAAATTTAGGAAGCTTTAAGTTTTATTCAGGCAAATTCTGATAATTTTTTATCTGGCCGTATTTGATTCCATAAAAATAATATCTTGTGAAGAGCTGGATCTGTCAAATTTTTCAAAAGGTTGAAATAACTTTCAACCGGACCCCTTCAGACATATGATGTTTCCAATAAAGTTATCATAAGAGTCATCATAGATTCTAAAAATGCTACAAAAAATGGATGTTCCATTTAAAAAAACAAAGTTTGGGTCCCCTTCCGGTAGAACCGGAAGTTGTAGACAATTGAAAATTATGTAACTAAAACCGGCTCCGCGAAAACCCCCTGTATACTAATTTTCACATTGATACTCCCAGTAGTTCCTCATGTACATATCGACTCAGCTCTTCGTGGTATCCTCTGGCCATAAATATAAAATTAACCATAACTTGAAAACCATCAGTCATCGGACTTTGCGGACATTTGTTCATTTTGTTGAGATCTACAAAATAACAAAATTTCAGCCAAATTCACCGGGGGCCACTTTCCATATGGAATGTGCTGGGTTCTTTAACTTTGTTCTTTGGACATTCCGTTTGAATAGTATCTATCTTATTCAAAAACTGAATGGCTGTTGAGGTAGACTTTGTCTATTTTGCTTACGCATTTAAGTATTTCTCTTCTCAGCTTTTTCTTGCCAGAGATAAACTGAGAAAGAGATCTCTACAATCTGATCAACCAGTATTACTATGTGTAGTGTTTGCCTATTGCGTGATATAGATCGGTGTTTAGCGATGTTTCTACTACAAATTTGGAGTAGTTATCGATGATATTATACGCCTTTTTTAAATTTTAGCTTTTATATAAATTCTGTTTTGTGTAAAACAATATATGAGTATGGTACTGAAATCCAAAATTGCATTTATTTCTAAACTTCATACAAAACACACTTAAATGCATGTAGTTAAAATACAAATTCGAATAGAAAAAATATTGTTTGAGTACTTTTCGAAACTTTTACATAATTCTAAATCATTTTTTATCGATTTTACCAATGTTTATAAAATTTTGAGAGAGAATATTGCCGATTCCTAAAAGCAAATAAATTTTGTCAACTTGCCTGCTTAAAAGGGACACGTTAGTGAAAAAAATTAGATGTTGTAGAACCAAATCGGTAAAGAATTGGCTTTTTGATGGGTCTTTTAAAGATGGTTGTTTTAGTAAAAATATATTTTTATTAACTAAGTAAATGGTCAGATACATAAAATATAGTAAATATACCCTAGTGCAAAAAAATTGATTTGACTTTTTTGTTTTTGAAAGCAGATTTCTTGAAACTAGGCTAAAAATGATGTTTTTAAACTTTAAACATTTAAAATGCAATTCTTGCTGCTCTATGCCACATAGAGAGCTAAAGCTTGGTAGAATGTCTTCGATGGCACATTCCATAGAGAATATTCAAAAAAATTTATGAATTAGATGTTGCGGTTTTAGTTCAATGCTGGGTCAATGCAAGTATATAATTGACGAAGGATCTTTAGCGGAACAATCAATAAACACATGCCGTCACGTAAATTAATTCACCAAATAAAAGTTAGTCACTGACCTTTTACGTCGAAGCTCTGCAAAGGGTGTTTTCTTGGTTCTTCTTTCTTCAGAGGCTAGCCACGTAACAGCAGGAACAGTTTTTTGGAGCTTCGTCTGGACAACACGTTACACAAAAAATAGCGCATACAAAAAAATGCGGGTTTAACAACAAATGATGCGCTTTTGTAAACACAAAAGAAACAAAATGAAAGCGGTTTAGCGGTCATTACGAACGGAGCTAAGAACTCGCGGACTCGTAACACTATAACAACAAAAAGCGGCGACGGGATCAAAGCGACCGAAAAGTTCGGAGCACAATACACGAACCTCCCAAGCGTCCTAACAGCTAGGGAACCGAAACACAAATTGTCAATACTGTCTATATTTTACACGCAAAAAACACTTACAATTAGCATTAGCACGACGGAATGTTTTAAAAAAGGTGCAGAAGTTTAAAAATCAATGAAGTAATTCAATCAAATTGAAAACAATACACTAAACAAATTGCGGATAGGCACCACTTGCTTTATAGGGATTATCATTAGACTACTTTCAGATTTCATGTTTTCATCAAAATCTGTACTTTTCAACACTAAGGACTATGTTCACAAGATGAATTCTTTACTCTACACTCCAGACTTCGAAATAATTAACAATAATCCTACTACTTACTTAGAGAAAAAGACCAAGGAAATCATCACTAGAACACATCTTCCTCTTGACTTCAAAAAAATCATCATTCCTCGTGAAAAATCTTCTAAAATTTCGAATATTTACGCACTATCCAGGTACAATCCCCAACCCAAGAATTAGCTTGCTAGCTAAAACCCTTCAACCCCTAGCCGAGCAAGCATCCTCGTACGTAAAGAACTTTTCTTTCTTCCTAGATATGTTAGGCGGTTATAGAATTTCAGATAATGATATCCTATTTAACTTCAATGTTGTATCTCTTTTCACCAATGTCCCCATTTCAGAAACTTTAGATATTCTAAAAACAAAACACAATATCTCTTCTGACATCATCAAACTTGTACAACACTCTTCTTCTAACACGTATTTTTCATTTCAAGACACTCTGTTCAAACAAGTACGTGGGGTTACGATGGGTTCGCCTTTTTCTCCAGTGCTTGCTAACATTTTCATGGAACAAATCGAAATTCAGGCCCTAATCTTGTCTAATTTAAAACCTTCCCGTTGACTTAGATATGTTGATGACACTTTTGTCATTTGACCTCACGGCAGAGTCTCTTTAGACTTCTTTCTACAACATCTCAATGGAATACATCTTAACATTCAATTTACAATAAAAATCGACACTGATTCTTCTCTACTGTTTCTTGATGTCTTCATAACAAAAACCAATACTGACAGATTCTCACATACCGTCTATAGGAAACCCACCCATACCAACCGATACTTAAATGCCCAATCACACCATTACCCTACCCAACTGAATTCTGTAATGAAATCGTTGGCTCTTAGAAATATTCAGTTAGCAGCTATTGACAATAGACAAAACGAACTTTATAATCTTCAACAAATCCTTCGACAAAACGGTTATCATCCGGATCACATTGCCCGCATAATTCGTCAATCTCAACAACCCCAGAATACACCAACCCCGTCAGAAACAGACCAACATCACCGGAAAGACCTCCTTCTATATATTCGAGGGGTCAAAGTCTCAACATAAAACATCCAAATTAAAGACAAACATTTGAAATTGTTTTAAAAAATTGAAAGCTATTCAACATCAAGAAGCTCCTTGAGTACCGATGCTCAACCTAAGGAAGAAATCGTTGCTAGCAAGGTATCGAACAACTTTCAGTGTGATTAAAGGAAGAAAAGGAAATCTCATACCTTTGCTGACCATTTGCTTTAGCCAGGGAGAATGTAGCAGACTTCATATTAGGCTCACAAGAGGTACAAAATAATTTCGAAATGATTTTTGAGGAGGTCCTTGATTATTTTAAGTGCTTATTCGAGTTTTATGCCCTGACTTCTTTTATTTTATTTTAAGATTAAGAAGTTGTAATGGTCAAAGTGTATTAAGAGCAATTTCAAAAATTGCCCGGATTGCTGGTTGTCTCTGACAAAAATTCTTAACCATTCTTCCTCTGTACAAACATCTCTATTGTGTATTCATACAGTTATCTATTATTAAGACGTTTCAACTCCAAATTTTGAGTCGTGAGGAGTCACTGTATGTTTTAATTTTGCTTTATATCTCAGATTTTCGCTGAGAAGAACATTTTTGCCATTTTAAAATAAATAATTATAAAAATTCAGTTTCTACCTATTCAGATACTTGAGGTTTATCTCGATTAGCAGTAAATGTCTCCAACAAAGAATCCACATTTGTAGGCGAAGCTCTGATATCAGTATTATGCTAGCTTCATCTCTCTACAGATCAGGAACCTTGTTGGAAAAAGCTACGCTAACAGAGTAAAAAAGTGGAACCCACAGAATCACGTGATAGAATATCCAAAAGCAGTCTCTGTCAAATTTTTTAATTGTTAAACGGATAAATTGTACTAGCACCCAAAAATGAAAACATACAGCGACTGACATCGACAGATTGGAGCTGAAACATCTTCATAACAAATACTTGTACTCAGGAAAACTGCATGGCTTGGTGCATTACAACTACTTATTATCTGCTACACAAAAGAATTGAGAGAGCAAGCCTTAAAGAGCAGCCAAAATGAAATACGAAAAAGTTCAAAAGTGTTCCTCTGACGTTAATCACATCCTTTACAACTTTTCAATTAATCGCTTCTATAAGAAAATCTAAGTTATTGTGTGTGTTTATTGTTTAAATAATTTTTTTCTAATAATTCGCTGTTAAAGTCATGACTGTTATTTATTTACCTATAAAGTGTTTCTAAGCAAATGTTTTAAGAAATCGCCTGTTAAAGTTTTGTAAAAAATGCCCTCAATTTTGTTTCATTGACTGGTATATTTGACAGCTGGAGACTTTTAATAAAACAGTTTCTGGTTGCTTGTAAATATACTCCAAATCCAAAGTCGGATGTTTTATTTGACCTTCTAGTCAGAAAGAAAACCATTTCTGAGGGAAAACACCTCCAGAATAAGATATACGGCAGACGTTACCCGAATTTTCAGGGTTGGAAAAAAAAACTTAATCTTCACCTTTGACATATATTTAATTTGGGAAACGATAACCTATCGATTTCGCATTAAGGTCATCAGATTAAAGACGCGTTCTGGTAGCGAGTTCTGTTAAATAACATCAGATTCCAAACATTAATCAGGAACGTGCGTTCGAGCTCGTATCGGTGTGTCATCGACATGTAAAATTTTTGTTTTGCCACTTTGTAAACGGCCCATTAATTGGAGAGGATATGGCCATCAATAACGATATAATCTACTATCCATTATACTACCTCTGTAAACACATCCATCGAAGTGTTATTACGTTTTTACTGTACATAGGTGTTTATGGTGTATATGATATTAATTACTTACATAATGTAAAAAAGGAGTCATTAAATCTGTATTTCATGAAGCAAAGATAGTTTCATCAACATATGTTTTGACATTTTGACATCTTCTTTAAAGTTAATAGTTTCTGAGATTTAACCGTTATAAAATTCGAAAATAATAGTACAGTGACTGGGGAATTTACCTGGAAAATTTTTGCGAGTAAATCGATTTGTCTGAAATTTTGACAGTAGGTTGAAAATAGCATAAAAACAAACTTATATTGTAAAAATTAACGGATACTACAATTGCAATTTCCTCAATTTACGTTTTTTAAAAAACTGTCAAACGCGTTTCTACTAATGTCTTTGTCAAGGACCTAGAGTAACTGGGTACTTCTTGTAGAAGTTGTATTTATATTCCACAAGTGATATAATTACCCGGTACTTTATTTTGAAAAGGATTATCTGGATTATTTAACTTTATTATAGGTGAAAGTATACCTCTTTAGATTAACTAAAGAGGTTTATTAACAGGGAATTATTTATTTCTGTCTGGTCGTTTAACAAATTACCAGTATTTTTAAGTTTATTAATCTCCAATGATTCTAAAAGGTTTAATTTATGCCTTTATTTTCTCAATGTATTAATTTAAAATTTTCCTCGAAATGATGATTTTCTTTTACTAAATGTTCGGCATAATTGGAATCTGTTTTTTGATTAATGAAAGAATTACGGTACTCATAGATACGTTTTTTACCCGCTCTGCCACTTTGACGGATATAGGCTTTAGGGCATAACCCACATGATAATTTATACACTCCCGATTTATGTTTTTTATCGGTTTTCCATTTGTTATTTTTGAATAATTTTCCAAGACTATTATTTGTTTAGAATGCAACGTTAATATAACTTGGTCTACCAAAATAAGTTATAGTATTATATGAATCATTATTGGTTCTGCTGTCTGGATAAACTGCTCTTAGTGCCTTTTAGTGTTTTTGATTTCTAAGAAAATTTTCTATTAATTCAGTTTCAAACCCGTTATTTATTGCTATCTGTTTGATTATGATTAAACATAATCTTGCTGAAAATTATCTGGTGATTGTTTTATGGAAAGTAATCTATGAACCTTATTGTAAGCAGAAAATTTTTGTTGATATGGTTGTATAGAAGTGCGGTGAATCGTTAGATCGGTCTGAGATGGCTTGTGAAATATTGAAAAGTCGTGTTTGCCATTTACCTTGTTAACTGTTAGATCTAGGAAATTGATTTTATCATCTTGTTCACACTCTATCGTAAATTTTGATATTTAGATGGATATTGTTTACAAATTTGAGAGACCTTTCTAGTTGTCTATTTGTCCCTACGAAACAAGCTAAAATATCGTCTACATATCTATACCAGTAAATATTTTCTTTTAGCCAATACGTTTTGGTGAATTTTGTTTTCAATATTAGCCATGAAGATTTCTGCTCATGGAGCTCATACGGTTCCCCATAATCAATCATCCGTAATTGTGTAAAAAACATGATTGAATTGAAAATAATTTTGTTTTTATTACTGAGTTAATGTTGTTTTTATCTAATATGTCGGAAATTGTAGTGATAGTGTCTGATGGAGGTATACTGGGGAATAAATTCTGAACGTCAATAGAGATTAATTTAGCATTGGACGGTAGACTAACATTTTTAATTTTCTCTACAAGTTCTAAAGAATTTTTAACAATGAATTTTGAATGAAAGTTGCAGGAATCTTTAATAACATTTATTAAAACTTTTGAAATTTTATAAGCAGAAGCTGTCATATATGATACCACTGGACAGATAGGGTAATTTTGTTTATGGAATTTGAATAATGAATACAGTTGTGGTGGTTGTGGGTTCATCTGAATCAGTTTAAATTTTGAGATAACTTTGAATATTGTTGTATTTTGTGTTAAAGATTTTATTTACCTTTGAGAAGATTCTGTGGGGTGTTTGGTAAGGATCTGATATGTGCCTGAATTGAAAAATTTCAATGTTTTGTCTATATAACCGTGTTTTTTATAACAATTATTTTATTACCTTTATTTTGTCTTGTCCGGTTTTGTCTTTAATTGATTTTACTATTTTATGATCATGAGTATAAGGGTTGTATTTAATAAATTCAGATTTTATAATGTTTGCGGAAATATATTTGTTACTAAAATTATCATAAATTTTCATATGCTTTTTTGGATGGATTGATGTTAATATTGTGTTCGAAACATTTTTCTAGTAGTGACTGTTCGTAGGAAGTGAATTTTTATTGAATCTATCGAAAAATTTGTGATCTATATATTTTGTTTTGATTCTTAGTGGTTGTTTAGGTTTTTTTTTGAAATGATCGCATTAAGTTTATGTTTTTGTATAGAATATTTTTGATGTACTCAATGGTGAACTTTGTCTCGTGTTTCTGTATCGTAAATGGAAAATTCAATATAGTGTAATCTAGATAATAAATCAGTTTTACTTACCTTTAAATAGATGTTACAAACCTTATGTTTTTGGTATTGGAGTTTGCGGTCATCGAGCATCCATTTCTGCATACCTACTTTCATCCCTTTTTGTGCTGATAGACATCTGTTTTGTGTTTTTATTTGGATGTATCTTGGCATAACTTCATTTTCTATACATTTGTTGTAATACCAGATGTTCTGGGTGGCGAATCAATTCATTATTTAAACTTATATTGTCCCAATGTGTGATCTGGCACAGGGGGTGAAAGTCAACCCTACTAGGGGGTGGAAATTAAACAGGTAATAATAAGTGCAGAAACCGATAGAGTGTTGAATCCTAAGTAAAAAGCTTTCTATTGACATTTTTCGAGAAAAGAAGGTAGCAGTCGAGAGTGGAGACCATGTTTTTCAATCACTTTAATCTTAAAAATCTCGAAAACGACGCGATAAACATTAATAAATTTGGTTTGAAGTAAAGTAAGTGTTCGACCTGCTATTTGACCTGTGGCTTCATCTTGTTGAAACCACATGACATTTAAGTTGAAATTGTTAGTTTAATTGAAAAACAAGCTGTCTTCCCAAAAGCATACACCTATGATTCTTCCAGTCATTAGTGCACACGAGACATTGCATTTTTATGGATTCATTAGTTTTTCTTGAATAACATGGGGTTTTCACTATCCCAGATACGACAATTTTGGCGATTCACTTAAACATTTAAATATAAATGTTCTCTAACGGACAATATGGATTAAAAAAAAATAAAATAATTTAACAATAAAGCATGAAATAATTTTTTGCTACCACAATTAAATACTTTTTATGAAGTCGGTGCGAAGCTAAAGTGAAAATATTTTGAGAAGTACATTTATAAGTTATAATTCGCAACTTTGCTGTTCAAATTGGCACCGACTCCAGAAAAAGTATTTAATTATCGCAGCAAAAAATATTTCATGCTTGTTAGTTAAGTTATTTTTTAAGCCCTTTTTTGTTTGTTTTACAATTTTTAGTGATGCAATGGCTTAATAGGATGCAGTTTTCAAATCTAATAACTTTTTCGATATTACCTAAAATTTTAATTTTAAGCACCATTTATTATATTGACTAGACTCGTTTACTGTTGAGTAGAATAACTTGTTTTCTAAATATGTATATGTATTAAGAAAATTTTTTATATGATTGTAAATTAGGTGGATCCACTATATGGTAGACGATCTGAGTATCATCATTCTTTAGGTATGTTAATTATACTGACATTCATTTAATAGTCTCCTCTCCGTGGAATTTTATAATAAATCATTATACTGTTTTAATTGTTATACCATAATAGGATCTAGTTTTCAATTCTATAAACTTTGTCTGATAACAATTTGAGTTGTTATTAAAAATAAAGGTACTTAACTTAAACAAAATTTATTTATATTCTTTATCAAACCTAGTACACAATTTGGAAAAGTGATATAAAGATTTATTTACAATTTATAATGATGTGGCATAATTAGATGCATTTTAAAATTCCTATTACACCTGTTTGATAAGATTTTTATATATTATGAGGAATAACTTTTTCTGAAAATAGTATTCATATGAACGGTTTCCATTTCAATCCAACTTATGAAGACACACTGTATATAGAAACCAACTGAGAACCTCCGTATTGATATTTATTTCGATTTATTTCCAATCAACTTTCAATTTATTACAATTTTTAATAATACAGTACAATTGGATTCAGTTTTCAATCCTAATAAACGTTGATTATAATTTAAACACAATTGATATATTTTTTGTAACCTAGTATATAGTTGGAAAAGTTACAAAATTACTTATTATACAATTTTAAAGATACTTCACTTTTAATCAAAATCCCTATTTGATGATAACCCACTTCTACAGTTGAAAAAGTGACATGGAATGATTACAGCGTAAGTTTTAGAAGTTTTAGAACATGCAAATCTGTTTATGAAGAATAACTTTTTTTAATTAACAATAAAAAGAAATCGTTTGATTTAGGAATACACACTATATAACAGACAAATCGAAAATCTTTGTTTTGAAATTGATAATTGACATTTATTTTGATTAATTCAATCTACTTACAATTTATGCAAGTTCCGAACAGAAACTTTGTCTATTTTTTTAATACCAGCAACCCCACCAAAGCTAACTGTATAAGAAGTCGTTAAAAAAATTTCCTATTTTTTTAAAAACTGTACGAGCTATGTTTAAGACAAATACGGGACCACCTGGGGATCCCCGGAACTAATCCAATTCCTTTTCAAATTATCCCATGTTCCGAATAGAGAAATTTCCATATTTTTTATAGCATCGACTCCACCAAAGCTTACTGTATAAGAAAGCCGGTAAAAAAATTTTCCCGATTTTCTACAAAACAGTACAAGCTGTGTTATTGAAAAAAATATTAGACCACTTCGCGATTCCTCGGAACAATATCCAGTATAAACGGTCGAACAAACATAGATACAGACGAATTGAGAATCTCCTTCTTTTTGAAGTCGGTTAAAAATATAATAGTAACTGAAGGCCTGTTTTCATAATACATTTGTATGATATGTACGTTGCTGCACAGCACACGGCGCCATAATAATTTTGCTATGTGTTTCAATACCAACAGTATAAATATAAAATCCCAACATTAACACAACGAACATGGAGCGTAATTTAAATACTAAAGTATATCACGGATCACCCTATACACTCAGAATGGTAAGTCTCACTACAATTAAACGGCCACCGCACTAACAAAGCTACCTATCTGAACAGGAATATTTGTGAACTAGGTTATTTCAATACAACATACACGCGTCAAACGCCATACAACCAACAAACTATGTTCATACCTAATTAGTTACGTAAAAAAAATTCAATCGACGTATTCAATATGACAAAATTTAGCGAGTTATTTAGTGCATGCCGTTATTGTGAAAGGGAACTGTTGCTCAAATTTTTAGCTAGCTTTGAATAATTGATGCATTAATTGGTATTGCTGTTGTTGTCGTCCAAAACTGTCACCGAAATATTGATGAAAATATGAAAATTATAGGGCAATCAGAGTTTCCTTGTTCTCTGTAACATATATTTTCAGCATAGCTTTATAAAATAATGTAGTAACGGTACATGTATGGAATACATTTTTATTTTCCCTTTTTAACCCACTTCCAAAAAAGATTTCCATATTTAATAATACAGCACAGTTGGAGGCAGTTTTCAATCCAAATAAACTTTGTTTGATTACAATTTAAACAAAATTGAGATATTTTTTGTAACCTAGTACATAGTTGGAAAAGTTACATAATTACTTTTTATACAATTTTTACATATATAACGAATTCTCTTGCAGTTTTATTTCATATAAGGTATTCTTGTAAATTAATCTTAACATGTCATCTCAAATGTTAGCTGTCAATCAAAAATGTTTAATGCTTTTTTAATGAAAAAAAAAATATGCTGCAAATATTTTTATGTAATAATATATTTCATATATTTTTTTTATTTGTATACATCTTAATAATATGTAATTAAGGAATCGAAAACCTCAGTAACGATCACATAACGATTTTGTCAAAATTACACCATTTCGGGGTTTTGGCGACTAGAAATCGATTATTTGGGAAAAATCGTATTACCGAGAAAGAACGATTGTGACAATTAAGACAGCTGAGTTTTGAAATTACAAAAGTTTCAAGACAGGGTGATTTGGTAAGCTACTCTTGAAAAATTGTTTTAATACAAATCGATGTGTAGGATCTTATAAGAATTTTAACACTATTTGTTAATTTTCTAGCATATCATTTTTACAAATGAACTCTTCAAGAAGTTAAAGTAAAAAGTGTTGGTTAGGTAATTTTTGGATGGCTCAAAAGTTATGTGTTCTCAAGTCATTTGAGGCACACAATGAAGTGGTCTTGAAAGCCAATCGATATGGTTATACTATATACAAGATGTTCTTAAATTTTATATGTAGCCCACAGCTGTTACATATGCATATTTAAATTTACTGAGATATAGGGCGGTGTACATTATAATTATACAGGGTGATTTCAGATATGTTAGAAACAAAATGTTTGTAGGGTGGCCCATAAGCAGCTGAATATACAGAGTGTTTAAGAAATAAGATAGAGTGCAATTATAATTATAAATCATTTAAAAAAATAATTATATAGTGTAGCCCATTAGCGGTTAAATTTACAAAGTTCTTCATATAAAGGACGCACTATAAGTATATTATGCATATACAGGGTGCTGGATATATATGCTAGAGTAGAGTTATATTTAGACAATGTGATTTAAAAAAAATATAATCAAAATGCAACATTTCTTAGTCCATAAGCAGATGCATATATAGGACAGATGCACTATAGGGTGATAGGAATTATATTTATACAGGGTGGTGGAAATATGAGCTGGAGTAGAATTATATTTATACAGTAGTAGTTTAAAAATATTACAATAAAAATGCAACATTTCGTAGCCCATAAGCAAATGCATATATAGGAGAGATGCAATATAGGCTGATAGGAACTATATTTATACAGGGTTATTATAAAAAAAGTAAAAAAAAACGTTTATTGGGTATCCCACTATGCGTATATATCATTACTGAAATATAGGACAGAGTAAAATTATAGTTACAGAAGATAGTTAAAAAAATTTAGAAACAAAAATATTAAATACTGTGGTTCTTAGGCAGTCGCATATATAGAACGGTTAAAGTGGAATTATAGCTTTACAGGGGGCTCAAGAAATTTTAAAAAATAATGCGTGGTCCATGAGCAGTTGCACATATACAGGGTACTTAAAATACAGTCCAGAGTAGAATTATAGTTACATAGGGTAATTAAACAAATTTTAACAAAAATTTTTATTTTGGGTAGTCCATTAGCAGTTATGTATGAAGTGTGGTGGAAATATAATATGAAGTGGAAATATTATAATGAATATTTTAATAAATTAAATTGAACGAAATCATTTCATCTTGAGAAAAATTAGTTTATACAGCAAATATCTGATTATATGGTTATATGTACCAATATTTTGATGTGTAAGCTCGGTCACCCATGTACTGAATTAATTAAATGTACAAATGGAAATTGAATAAGTATTAATAATTAATTAAAACAGATTATTTTGCAATTTCTAAATATATGATTTGTACTCCATAACTATTCATACTTTCAGTTAGAATCGACCTTTATTCTGTTCAACATTTTTCTACCTCTTAATAGCTGAATTATTTATTTTAAAGAAATTTCCTGGTAACAAAATTTTTATATTTAAGTTCCATTTACTCTTAAATATAGAATAAGGAATTTTAACACAAATAAATCTATTAATTATATATATAAAAACGAAGTTGAATGTCATTAGGCATTGACCCAATAGTTCAAATTTCGACCACTGGCGATTCTAGTTTTTTTATAGTTATTTACGAAAACCGTATGAAAACGTTTTTTTTTTTGGTTGAAAAACCTATACTAGCACTTCCGATTAACTCGAAAAGAACTGACTCTCAAAAAAAAACTTTATGGAACAAAGGTTGCTTAAAATCAATTATTTTACTCACTCCCGGGCTTTTTTTCAAATAATATTTTTAACCCCCGAGAAGGAGTAGCACCCCCCCCCGGAAAAAAAGCAACCACCGGCACAGGGTCAACATGTAAGTAGAAATTAAATCCAAATTTTTAGGAAAATCGGTGCTGCTTTGACAAATTACCCAGTATTACCGTTTATTGCCTTCATTGGCTAGACTGATTGAAATAAGCTTAACCATACTTAGTTTTTTATATTAATCAGACGCAAATAAGCATTAAACAAATTGGATTTTTATAAAAAGTATTAATAGAAATCCCTTTCAGAGGAGTGCGCTTTCATCAAAAGCAAAAAATTCCACCGATACGATTTCTGGCGCTTTCAACATTAATCTCAGTAAAAGCCGCCTGCCTAATAACAGCTATAATCCGAATGTCGGTAATAAGCATCCCTCTGGAAAAATAACGCTCGCAAATGATGAAAAGTACATAAAATTCACACAGCTGCATAATCAAAGGCGAGCGATTCAGATTAGTCGTTTGTGTTTTATTTGGAAACGTTCCAGACGACTCGACACCACATCCAGAATACATCCGGCGAGATCCCGTTATTTCACACAAAGTGGTATTAAGTGTGTACAGTGTCGAGTCTGATCTCGTGTTTAATCTGTCGAGATGCAAGAGCAGGGAAATGTTCGAAATTGAACGGCGTGACAATCCAGGAACTAAGGACACGCTCATCGCACACGAACGTACAGGAAGTAAGGGATTATAGGGCTCGCGTGTGTGTTGGAAGGTCAGTATTGTGCCGAGGTGGTCATGACGTTGTTCTGAAGAACTTCATCTCTATTGTGAATTGAGTTATGAAAACTTGTCAAGTTAATAATAACCAAGAGAAATAATTTGGTCAAGTGCGAGTTGGACTCGCATACTTAGGGTTCTGTACCACCTTCAAGATTCGAATATTCCAGTTTCAGACAAGCAGGGAATGAGTGCATTTTCTTATACTTATCCTTATTTCTTTTAATGGAAGCGTTTTAAATTTATAAAAAATATACACTTTGATTTTCCACACATAGACATTTTATTTTATCTGCTTTAGGATTCGCTTGATTTTTATCACAATACATATGTATTTAATTTTCTAATTTGGCCCCCAAAAAGTAACATTAGAGTTTTATTTTACTAATAAACTTTCAGAAATGCCTTTTATAATCTACTGTCTGAGTTTTGAGGCTCTGTAGATTGGAAGAAAAACGGCAAAATAGGTCAAAGTTAAAATAATAAATTATTAAATCTGTTATTCAAATTATTTAAAAATATAAATAAAATATATTTTTCGATTTTTCAAATTTTAAATAGTGTAGTTTCTAAAGTGGGAATTAAGTCCATGTTTAATATTTTTAATATCTTTTATACAAATGATTTAAAAATATGATATATTTGTAATTCACATAATGAGCCTTTTATCTGATATATTACATGATGCGTTTGAAAATTGAAACTTTATTTTCCATTTAATTGTATAATTTGTCCCTAAAATTACTATGGGGGCTTTCTAGTAATTTATTTTACCTTTAATTCTATTATTTGGAGGCCAAATAATAGAATTAGTTTTTTTTCATATTTTTCCTATAAACAAAAAAAATGAGGTCTCAGAGTTTGGGGAATAACGGGGAGAATAGGTAATTTTTTTAAAACATTTTTTTAATATATTTTAAAATATTCTTAAAAAAATATATTTGTACCTTTTTGTCATAATGAGCCCTGGGATTTGATGTATTACATGACCCGTTCGAAACAATTATAATTTTTTATTTTCTCTTTATTTCTATAATTTGCCCCCAAATGAATATTAGGGGTTTCTTCTTATTTTTCCAGTAAAGTTCAGGTAAGGGGCTATACTTCCAGTTTTTCAGAATTTAATTTAATTTAATTAATTTATTCTATAAATATGGAAAAAATATATTTGTTTTCTTCAACATGAGCCCTTTTATTTGATATATAACATGCTGGGTTACAAACAATTTTAATTTTATACTTTCCATTTAATTCTATAATTTGCCCCCCAAAAAAAATGTTATGGGTCTTTCCTTATTTTTCCAGTAAAGTTCAGGTGAGGGACTAAACCTCCATTGTTTTTTCAAAATTTTCCAGCTTAAGGTTTCGGAGATAAGGGGGGGGGAATGGATAATATTTTTATATTTTTGTTAATATATTTTAATTAATTTATTTTAAAAATATGAAAAAAAATATATTTGTTTTCGTCGTCATGAGCCCTTTCATTTGATATATAACATGATGGGTTAGAAACAATTTTAATTTTATTTTCCATTTAATTCTCTAATTGCCTCCCAAAATTAAAAGTAGAGGTTTCTCCTTATTTTTCCAGTAAACTTCAGGTCAGAACCTATAAATCTATTTTTTTTCAAAACTTTACGTTGTATAGTTTCGGAGATAAGGGGGGAATGGGTAAATTTTGGTATATTTTCGTTAATATCTTTTAAAATATTTTTTTTTAATATGAAAAAAATATATTTGTATTCCTCAGAATGAGACCTTTCATTTGATATATTACATGATGCGTTTGATAATTTTTTTATTTTAAATTTTTATTTAATTCTATAATTTGCCCCCCAAGATTAACATTAATGGTTTCTCCTTAATTTTCCTGTAAAGTTCGGGCAACGCTCTATATTTCCTATTTTTTCAAAATTTTAGGCTCAGTAGTTTCGGAGATCAGAGGGGGGGGGAACGGTCGATTTTTTTAGTTTTTCCCCCCAGAAGTACCCCTAAAATCAAATTTTTTTTCTATGTACTCCTGATCAGGTCACCAAACTATACATTGATACCAAATTTCAACTTCTTCTGTCCAGTAGTTTAGGAGAAAATGGCTGTGATGTGACAGAGGCAGAAATCCTGAGTGATATTATAAGGGTATCCGTATATTGTATATACGAAACCCTAAAAAGAAACAGTCACGCCAGAGGACTTACTTGCTCTGTTAATCCCTCTACAGAGTGTGGACTGTATTTGAGTGACTTGACACGCACTTTTATGTATTAGTTGGGTCCTCTTCACAACCTGTCGGATTTTTCAATTAAACCAAACAACTGATGGAGATCGGGAGCACTTGTTTTCCACGAGCGAGCCAGTACCGACAAGTTTGTTAGCTAGTCAATCTCTTTTAAGAGTGGATGCGCGAAAAAAATACCCGTCTCTTGTCATCCCCTGTCTCTGTTTCTATTTTCTTGTGTTATAATTAGTAATGTTTATACATTTCAAGAGAATTAAAATAATTGTTACTATTTTGTTCTGACTCAACTATTAATCCTAATGTGTAATTTAATTCTTAATTTCTAGGCCATATTATTTATTTATGTAAGTTTATGTTTCATGTATATACTGTTATTTACTGGCAATTTCTTTCCATTTTTACACAAGTGCATGGTTGCTTGATTCAATAAAATAAAATTTTAAATAGTAAGCTAGTATTTGTAGCTTGTATACCCTTGAATTCCTTTTTAAACCGCCTTTAAAACGAGGTGTCACTTATGGTCATCCATAAATTACGTAAGATTTTTTAGGGTGATGGGTGTCTGCTAATATCTTACATAGGGTTAGGTGGTTGTTTGAAATTAGTAGTCTTGAACATCAACAACGGTCAGTCAGATTCTATATGTTCACAAACTGAAATTTTGCTAGAATTTTAACATACTTTTAAAATAAAAATATATTTTAATAAAATATGTAATATTGATAATCAAAGAATGTTTACTTCGTTAATATTATGAGTTACACACTTTATTATTATAATAGATATATTACATTATACAATATTTGTACATCATTTTCTTAAAATGAAGAATTTTTGAGGTGTCATTCTTTTGTACGCAAAGAAGTGTTCAATATTTCTTACAGGTGAAGTTAATCTGAAAATGTTGTTGCGACATTCTAACCTAGGAGTTTCTGGATAACTACAATGACATGGAACGGCTCCAGATTCGGAACCTCTGTGTGCTAGTTTTCTCGAAAAATTCTATCTGCCCTCATCAGGTCGGTTTGCATAATTCTCGTAGCCTTCTGCTTTCGCTTCTAGTTACTCGAATACTAAGATTTTCTGAAGCGAGCGCTCTGTTATTTAGTCGCGGCTCGGCGCCTATCGGTTGACACCGTGAACGGCTGCGTGTGATTGGCCCTTGGCGCTCAGTGGGCACGGCTCCATCCTGCTGATTTGTTATTTCCGGTTGAGTTGTTATTGGACGGGTCCGGGCCGGTACGGTGTTTAATAGGATTTTCCAACAATTCGATAAGTTCTGGATTTCATTGCGTGCGTTTAGACTGTGAAGTCTCTTCGCTATTTCAATTGCCTCTCTTACGAGTCTTGATTTCGGGTGTTCTATATTTGCCAGTACTCTGGTGTTCTCAAAGTCTATTCGGTGTGACATCGTGGTGGCGTGTTCCGCAATGGATGTTGTTTTTTCCTGCTTTCTTACAGCGTTCTGGTGTTCATCACGTCTAGCTTGAATTCTTCTATTAGTTTGCCCACCTAGTTTTATGACAGTCTGCACATGGAATCTCGTACACTCCCTGTTGTTCTAAAGGGATCCTCGTCTTCGGAGTCCTCAACACCGTGCCTATTTTTCTGTCTGTATTGAAAATAGTATCGATATTGTGTCTCCGTAGAATTCTTGCAATACTGTCCGTGGTCCCCTTGACATACGGTAAATAAGCCTTGGTTATTGGTATCTCATGCTCCTCGTCTGTTTGTCTCGGTTTTGACTTTAGGGCTCTTTGTATATTTCGGTCTGTAAATCCGTTTTGTCTCTGAGCTGTTTTTAAACTGTCCATTTCCTGTTTGATGTTATCCTGGTCAGCTAGCCTTTGTGATCTGGTTACTAAAGTCTTAACGACGGCTTGTAGTTGGGCTGGGTGGTGATGAGAATTAGCATGAAGGTATCTGTTGGTGTGAGTTGCTTTCCTATATCCCGTATGGCCAAGGGTTCCATCTTGCTTCCTATATATGAGAACATCAAGGAATGGCAGTTGATTGTTGGCTTCAACCTCGATGGTAAATTTTATTTTGTGATGGATGCCATTAAGGTGATCTAAAAAAGTATTGAGGTGTTCCCTCCCATGAGGCCAAATCACAAATGTATCATCCACATATCGCAACCACAAACTGGGTTTAAAAGTTGTTGTTCTTACTGCCAACTCCTCAAAGTTCTCCATAAAAAGTTTCGCTATAACTGGTGAGAGTGGCGATCCCATTGGAGCTCCTTCCACCTGTCTGTATCGTTGGTTCTCGTAAACAAAATAGGTGTTCATCAGACAGTGCCTTGTTAAGTCTACAAGGTGTTGAGGTGGTTTGTATTTTTCTATTATGATATCCAAGGCTTCGTCGATAGGGATGTTGGTGAAAAGGGATACTACGTCAAAACTTACAAGAAGATACTCTGGTTGTAAGACCGTTTTTCTAAGAATTTCGATGAAATGTTTCGAATTTTTTACATATGAATCTGCCCCCTCTGCAAACGGTTGGGGATCCAATTGATCTTACCATTGGCCTCAAAGGTGCACCTTCTTTATGTACTTTTGGCAACCCATAGAATTTCGGACATCTCGATAACTTTTCACGCGGAATGAGTTGCAGTTGGAGATTTTTGTCGATCCTACTTGCTTGGATTTTGGCCTTGGTTGTTTTCTCTAGATAAGTTGTTGGGTCAGTAGTAATTTGTTTATATGCTGGATCTTGTAGCAATATTTGAATTTTGTTTGAATAATCCGCTGTATCTAAAATTACAGTCGCATTTCCTTTATCAGCAGGTAGAATGACAATGTCCTTGTTGAGGCTCAGTTGTTTCAAGGCCTCATTTTCTTCTATAGATAGGTTCCTTTTGGGTGGTTTAGACTTTCTTAGAACATATGACACATCTTGCCTAATTATTTCAGCGGTGTTCGCATCTAATTTTGCAACTGCTGTTTCCACGCCACATATTATGCTCTCTGTTGGTATGTGAGAGGGAGCAATGGCGGTTTTATTCGTTTCCAATTGCCGTGAGGTTAGACTGTGACCGTTATTTTCCGAGACAAATTCTTTTTTGGGCTTCTGTTGGAGCTTCAATTTGTTAAATTTTGCCTGTTGTTGCATTGTTGTTAACTCTGCATTCGTTTCGGCCCTAAATTCGCTAATCTCATCGAATTTATCCCATATTATCGGGTGCAGTGTATTGCTTACCTGTAGGTGGATATCTAGGAGTTTAGTATTAAGAACATCCAAATCTATTCTGACATCACGTATGGCTTCCCTAAGTAGGGCACAACTAGCTTTCCATAAGATATTCTGTGTTTTTCTGTTGTTCTTTCTTTCAGAATATATATATATATATATATATATATATATATATATATATCAAATACATAAATAACTGTTGAGAGGACATTCAATTCTGGAAAGCGCAACTCATGAAGGTTCCCACCCAGAAACAATATTTATTAAACATCTTGACTTGCGCAAATGAAAAGAGTGGTTACCCGTCTTGTTGTAGACAGATCGTCATAACATATTGCTATGAAATTCCTTTTGCGCTCTCGGCTTTATTTTCGCACCACCTTTCAATAATGACTATATGGTTCCTTAAATCTAGTTGACTGATTCTAAACGACTGTCATGATCAAACTCGACGCCCTACTGTATTTTGTTTTAGTACTTAGATTGACGCTTCTTACTGTCTCGGCTTTATCTCTTGGTAAATGATTTGAACACATTTCCGCCCCACCTTTCAATAATATCTATATGGTTCCTTAGATCTAATGGAAAGATTCTAAACAACTGTCATGATCAAATTCGACGTCTTAGTGTACTTTGTTTTAGAAGTTAGATTCGTGCTTCTTACTGTCTCGTCTTTATTTGTTGGTAAATAATTTGAACAAATTTCCACACCACCTTTCAATAATGTCTATATGATTCCTTAAATCTAATTGACAGATTTTAAATAACTGTCATGATCAAATTCGACGTCCTAGTGTACTTTGTTTTAGCACTTTGTATTTTATTCTCTCTAGGCTTTATTTGTTAGTAAATGATTTGAAATTTCCTTGGATCCAATTAAAACATTCCAAACAACTTTCATGATCAAATACTTTGTTTTAGTAGTTAGAATTATACTTCTTACTATCTCTTATTTGATGGTAAATGATTTAAACACATTTCCTCACCAACCTTCAGTAATATCTATATGATTCCTTAGATCTCCTTAGATCTAATGAAAAGATTCTAAACAACGGCCATGATCAAATTCGACGTCCTCGTATAATTTGTTTTAGTACTTAGATTGATGCTTCTTACTGTCTGGGCTTTATTTCTTGGTAACACATTTCCGCCCCACCTTTCAATAATGTCTGTATGATTCCTTAGATCTGATGGAAAGATTCTAAACAACTGTCATGATCAAATGCGACGTCCCAGTGTACTTTGGTTTAGTACTTAACGTAAACATTTAAGCCGGCTAAGGTAATAATAAAAGGGCATCTAACGCAAGATCGAATAGAAATTTCGAAAAGATTCCGGCAAAAAGCTAGGCCAACAATGATATAACCATCGAAAAATACCAAAGAATTTCATGCTAATTATAAAAGGATAGTTGTACATTTCAGTTAATTAGTTTATATTCCTTGTGAATTGTATTGATCAGCTGTAGTAAATAAGTAGTGTATTATTTTTGGTGTAAATAAAGAAATCGAAAGTGAACGTGAATATCTCTGATAACTAATTTTTATCTCCCGAAATTTATTGCAATATCCTCCTACTTATGGAAAATAAAAATGAAATCAATAACAGCCGAACTTAATTACTTCAGTAATGATAGTCTGCAACAATATGAAAGACAAACAATGCATGGAAATAAGTTCATTCTACTCACAGTTGAAGGGAGACAAAACAAATTGAAAAGGAAAAACTGGAAGGATCTGTGGCGAATACAACAGACAAATAACTAGGTAAATTTTCTCTGAATTGGCTCACATATAACGTTGCTTCCGAATTTGCCCTAGAGAGATTTTGGACCTACAAGACATCAATTTAGATGTTGACTACGTCGAGGAAGGCATTAGATTAAAATTTTGAGGTTGGAGCTCACGGCCGGTTGAACTAAAAATACTGGTGATATGTCCAGAATCTTTCCCAGGGATATAAAAATCACCGGAACCGAGCGTTTTTCTTTTAAACGATCGTTATATGAAATACTGGGCATGTTCCGTTTTTTTTTTCACACAGTATATTCATTGATACAGTTAAGTTCTTACTGTTGATAGATGATAAAAAGATGGCAATACCAATTAAATATTTATATAAACTGCCACTCGATTGTCGTTTGCTCTATAAATACACTTGCTTCTAATTTATCGATACAAAATTTAAAACCCTTTAAGGAATTTTCCCTCTAACTTATACTCACTAATGCAAATGCCTAAGTACAACACCATTTATTATAGACGAATTTAAAGCAGTCAGGTAATCGATACTACTCTATTCGGCTCTTAAATGCTCTCAAAAATTTACACTTTCAACTTAACTGTTCGAGGCTATATTTCTAACCGATCAATCACTCAAGGTTTCCTCTACTGGTGTGAGACTCATGAATTTTTGATACGCGAAAGATGTTTCACACAATATTATGTGAGTTTTCTCAACTCGTATATGGGGAACTTATGTCAAACACTGAAAACGTTTCTGTCGTAATAAAGACGGATGAAAAATAAAGTAGAACGACTTCAAGATCATTCCGATAAAACTTCTAATCACATCTTCGTTTTTTTTAGAAACGCTCTCTGATTTCGAGAAGTTTGATTTTTGTTTTACTGTTCGGTCTCAGATTGATTCTTAAGAAAGTATAATGTCATCAGTTGGTAACAAGTCCTGTGTTCCGCTGTATTAGTTAAATATAACTAAGCCTCTTTTTTGAAAATGAAGTTGTGTCAAAATATATTTAGAATTTTGTATGCATCTGCCTCAGGAAATAGACACCAAGTATAGGATTCTTAATAGAGAATTAAAATCTGGGTTAAAAGTATATTTTTGTTAAAATCGAAATGCAGTATAATGGAAAACCTAGATAACATTTAATTTACTCTGATAAACAAGATAAAGTTAAAAATTTAAATAACCCCAGCCCAGAAAACCTCTAAAAAGTAGACTTATACTGCGGACTTTCAAGTTTAATTTCAGATCTGAGAATAGTACTCATAATTGCGTACATGCTTCATTTGAGTAGGTCCAGTATTTTGGTGCTGCTTCTACCATGGCCTACTCACAGGCACAAAAAATTTAATCAAAATGGGTCCAAGTGTTTTGATGTTCAAAGTACATATATTTGTATAATTTGACCGTAGCGCCCTCTACCAGACACTTGTGAATTTAAACCATTCAGAAACCCACTCAAATATATAAAAAAATTTTTATTAAAATTGGTCCAGCAAACTAAGACTTCGAAAAGTTCTCCTAGACACCGATTCCTGCGCCATCTACGCGGTCGAGTTATGCATCTAAACCATTCAGGGACCCCGTCAAAGACACACAAAACAATTCATCAAAATCGGAACAGTTTTAAAATCAAGTAGGAAATGAGCTGAATATCTTCAAACCGCTGAACAAATCTTCATAAATTTTTGCCAATAAACATCTCGATTAGGTCAGTCGCTTTTTTTAGTTGAAGATGCAAAAAACCGCTCAAAATCGCTCCATTCGCTTAGGACCTTATAAGATCCCTCTTATTGCTTCTGAAGTTAATAAAAAAGTTTACATAACAGAAAAAGTGTATTACAATCAATAAACTACCACACAAAGTATCTGTCCCAGAGATATGGTTTATGGTTTTCGGAGTAACATTGCACCCTGAGCAAGAATCCGAGGTAAGTTTTACTCCAGTAATCACAAATTTTCAGTAAATTACAGAAAGTTAAAGAAAAAATGCTTTATACTCCTTGTTAAATGCACTGTTGGGATTTTATCATACTTATGTCATTTATGTAGTAGTACTGCTCTGAAACAAAGTTTTGAAGAACTCAAAAAATTATACCTTCCTCATCTTTGGAAATATTCGAGCTGTAAACCTTTCTTCTCAGAATATAATTTGAAGAACAGTTTAGCACGGCCTCTAGACATGAATATTATCGTTCTTATACTTAAGAGACTTTCTGCAGTTTTTCAGTTGAAAATTCCGCTCAATCCTCTGGTACAGTTAAATTTCTAATGGTATTTTTAAGTTCTTGTATTGCATTATAAAGCAATTACACTTCTATACTTTCTCCAGATAAGTGTACAGACTCTTCTCATTCTTCAAATTGAACACATTCCTCACTAGACAACATTTTCATAACGCCCTGTATAACTAAAATTCCCCTCCACTTCTAACAATTTTTTAACCATCCGCCCTATAATTCGAATATCCTTAGTGCATGTGGTTATTTAACCTTTGTTTAATTTTATTGATCCACTATGTATACTACAGTTATTATCTTATTTTAACCACCTTGTATACACAAGTACTTGTGTGCCACGCAATATAACATTTTTTGAACCACCCTGTATAACTTCAATTATATTCTACCTTATATTTCTACCATCCTATACGAGGTGTGTTCAAAAAATACCCGATAGTAATTTTTTATTATGTTGGTATACATGCCCCTGAAGTATGATAAAAATTTCAGCTGTATTCGTTGTTTACTTTGTCTGTGGCAGCCGCTAAGGTAGAGTGTTTTTATGAGCTCGGCGATTTTTGATTGTTAAAGAAAGTGAATCAAAAAATTTGTATTAAGTTTTGCATAAAAAATGAAATAAAGTGTAACAAAGTGTACGAAATGTTAACAAAGGCTTATGGTGAGTCTGCTATGAAAAAAAAACAAGTGTTTAGGAGTGGTATAAGCGTTTCCAAGATGGCCGTGAAGACGTTGAAGATGACGAACGCCCCCAGACGCCCCAGCACATCAATAACCGATGAAAACGTGAAAATAGTGAAAGAAAAGATGATGAACATTGGCCGAATCGCAATCAGAGAAGTCCCTAATGAAGTTGACATATTTATTGGCTCATGCCATGACATTTTTGCCAACGTTTTGGGTATGAAGCACATGGCAGCAAAATTTGTTCCAAAATTGTTGAATTTTGAACAAAAATAGCGGCCTATGGAAGTTGCTCAAGAGTCACTAAATGAAGACAACATCGACTCAGATTTGCTCAAAAGAGTAATAACAGGCGAAGAAACATGGATTTACGGATTTGACGTCGAAAGAAACGTTCAATCGTCCCAATGGAGACATTCTGACTCTCCAAGGCCGTAAAAGGCTCGGCAAGTGCGGTCGAACGGCAAGGTTATGCTTATGTGTTCTTTTATTTTAATCACAAAGTGCATAATGAAATCTTGCCACAAGGTCAAACGATCAATAAAGCTTACTATCTACAAGTTCAACGCCGTTTGCGTGAAAGAGTGCGAAGAAAAGGCACCTCCAACTTCCATATTCGCCAGACCTGGCTTCTTGTTACTTTTTCCTGTTTCCAAAAATAAAAAACCTTAAAGAATCGTCGTTTTACAAACATAGAAGACATTAAAATTGCATCGCTGAAAGAGCTTCAAGCTATCCCAAAGTTCCAGTTCCAGAAGTGTTTTGAGGATTGGAAAAACGCTGGCATAAGTGCATAATATCTAGTGGGAACTACTTTGAAGGCGACGACATCGATGAATTTTGAACACACCTTGTATATCGAACTGCTTATGTACCACCGAATATCACATTTATTTGTATAAATTTTTGAATCCACCTGTCTAAGTGTAATTTTACTTCGCACTAAATTTCAACTGTGCACATTGTTTACTGCTTAAATTTCGATGCACGCACACCCACACCTACACATACCTATCACCGTATACTGTATAGAAAGGTCTCTCACCTAACATTTTTTCTTTTCGATACCCTAATGGAATATTTTGTATGATTTCACTCGCCTACAAGCCCTATAAAGTGAAAGCCGTTACAAACACCCGGTACCTACGATATACTTTCATGGCATATCCTGACATTTAAGCTAGATATTTATGATGAAAACTTGACATTTACATTGATGTTTACCATTATTTGCACATATTTTCACAATTTGCAGAAAAATGGTTTGTTTTACGTTATAGAAAATTATACGAAGTCAAGCTGGAACATCTCTTTGTAGACTACAAGTTAAAATATTTAAATTCAAATTACGTCGTTTTATTTCGATTGTGGTGTTATTGCCCAAAAAAGCATAAAAGTAACCCTTAATAGAATTTGAATATTTTCGGATTTATTTTTACTAATGTAATTATATAAACAAATTTGATAAGGGGCATTTATTTAGGTCTAACTGGTCGTTAAGAAAATTATGGGAATTTTTAATCCTATTAATTTCTATACATTCTAACATATTTAATTTTATGCCTTTATTTTCAATGTGTGAAATTTCGAAATTATTATTGAAACTATGGTTACATTCTATTAGGTAGCGTAATTGGAATCCTTTTTATTTTTTACATAAGATGTGTGGTGTTCTTTGATTCTTTTTATAAAGCTTCCAACCGTTTGGCCTATATAGGATTTTGTACAATCGTTGCACATATTTATTTTACATTTTGTAAACTCACGTTATTGTCAGAAGAAGCTACAATGTAGCGAAACAATTGTCACAAGTGTGTCTAAATATAGTGGAATTCAATAATACTGTGTATTATTTCATCATGAGTCTTAATTTCCACCAAGTAACGGCCAACTCCATTCAATGTAATGCAATGTCGTTTAAATCACCAAAATGGCCCAATATGTTTTTGAATAATCACTGAACTTACATAAAATAAAATTTTTTTGAAAAAATATAACTGACTTCTACCTATAACTAAAAAGCTAAAAATAATTATAACAAAATACCACTCTAGCAAATAAATAACACATTCAATGTTGTTAGGTACCTACCCAGGAAGTAAAAAATGTAAACATTAAAAGGTACTCATTCTGTACAAATTAATTACCTACCAATCTAGGATATTTTGAAGCCGGTGCCAAGCAAATCTAAAATCCTTCATTGCGTACTTATCTACTAATTCATCAAACTTGATTGTTGCTTGGCACCGACTTCAAAGATATACTAGATTTTTACGTAATTAATTTGTACAAAATGAACACCTTTCAATGTTTACATTTTTTACTTCCTGGGTAGGTACCTAACAACACTGAATGTGTTATTTATTTGCTTGAGTTGCATTTTGTTATAATTATTTTTAACTTTTTAGTAATAGGTAGAAGTCGGTTATATATATTTTAAATGTTTTATTTTCAACTTTTTAGTATTTTTGTACTCAGGTAGTTTTCATTCTTTATTTATTATTTTGTATGTATAACCTTAATAGACAGAACAAGGTAACATCCAAACCCTCAACATTACACAATGATACTTTCCGATTTAAATTGACAGGTAAATCTTTACGAACAAAATGTACTAGTACGCGTTGACTTAATAAGCCCAAAATATATTTATGTCTTATGGACTACGCCATGTAAACTTTTTTCAACTTTTTTTGACAACCCTGTATAACTATAGATAATTCCACTCCAACCTATGTACCAATCATCCTGTACATACGACTGCCCACGGACAAGCATAAATTTGTTAGCTGCCTTCTATAGGAGTGAGTAGAATTCATCCCATATTTACGGAGACAAATCCGTCCTATATTTCTACCAAAGTATATAACTCCTTGTGGGCTAGCCCATAAATTAGTCCATTTTTTACATTTTATATTATCGTCCTGTTTAACATTAATTCCTCTCCACACTTTTGCAACTTATTATGGGCTATAAAATTTTTTTTAATCACACTGTATAAATACAATTCAACTGCAGCATATATTTCAACTATCCTGTATATGATTTGCTTATGTCCACATCATATAACAGTTTTTTAATCAGCCTATATAATTTTAATTTCATATTTTTTCTAACATTTTTATACCACCAAACGTCCAGTCCACCCTATATTCCACCCATCCGGTATATACAGCTGCCTACGGACTATCATTCTAGTCCATGCTATATTTCAGTCTTTATATAAATGCAACTAATTCTATCACTTTACTTTGTGATCTTGTTTTCTATAACTAAACACCCTGTCTATAAACGTACCAAGTAGCAGTTTTAAGTTTGACATGTGTTGTCACTGAATTTTCTATTAGGTCGGGAGAATGTGGCAACTAAAAGCATTGTCTTCTAAAATGGAAAAATTTGCATTTAAATACGTATTTGCCTGGTATACAAACAAAACGAGATTGGTACTAATTGATTTAAGGAGCCGAAAATACTATGCTTTACTACCTATATGCTTGAGATGTACATTGAAAATTTTCAGATTCGCAATTAAAACTTCCAGTGCCTAAAATTACCGCACTATTACGTTGGAATTAAAAATATTTATGAGGAAATGTCCGTTATGTCATTTCAATGAAATTTTCGATAAGATTTTTATAAATTACTGCGATTTTCTGCAAAACTGACCATATTCATTTAAAACGGTGCCCCACAGGAGAAGAAATCAGGTAACATACATATAAAAAAAGCGAAAAAAAATACGCGACGAATTGATAACCTCCTCGTTTTTGGAAGTCGGTTAAAAAACTTACCGACGAATTAATTACCTCCTCCTTTTTAGAATTCGGTTAAAAATTAGAGGAAAAAGCCCTATTGTATAGTTATGGATTGAAAATAAACTGAAAATTTAGGAATAAAATAACTCCATTTAATCACAACAACAATATTACATATAAAAACACATTAGAAATTCAAACAAAATATCGTTTTGATTCTCTCTCAATGATCGTATCACAAACTGTATCGTTCTCGTTGGTATCCTTATTCTTAGCCGTTTCGACTTTCACGTCTTCGACCGGAGTCGTTTCCACCGTCGAAGTAGTGAACTCGGTACTAGGAGACTTGACGTTGTCCAAATCCGGGGAGTTCTTCTCTTCGATTATCGGCGAGTACATGGGACTGAACTTCACATGGCTGTCAATGATGCCAACGAGAACATCCGTCGAGCTTTCTATAGCTTTAGCTGGGGCGCTGCTTGTCCCAAGTTCTGCTTCAGCGAAATTACTTGCACCTGAAGTAGACTTGGAGGACATCTCTTGTTTGCAGTTGGTATAATCGTGCGTTCCTAGTAGCTCTCGAGGTTCTGAACGGAACTCTCGTTCAAATTTTGGAAGAAATTTGGGGTGTAAAGGTAGGAGATCATCATTGCCAGTGGTTGCTGGTCTTGGTTGAAGAGGCGTCGATATTCCTAGAAATTAAATGTACATGTAGTTGTTAATTTCAGTTGTAACTTAAACAAATAATCTAGTGCAACAAAAAAAGATGATATTTGAATGCAAATACACTGAAATATATTATAATTCCTTAGTGTCAGCAAGAATTATTTGTAAATAAAAAATAAAACTTGTTTAACAATAATTCACTCAGATCTGTTCAATAATTTCTACTGAATTAATGGAGTGAAATTTATGAGCTCAATACCGGGTTTTTTTTATGTTAACTATGACGCTAATGTAAGTCAACGATTTTCGTGTAAATTGTCAATTTAATAAATGTAAGTTGTTTGGGTTCTGAGGAGCGAGCCCGAATTACATAAAGTTATTTGACCAAAAAAATAATCAAAATGATTATATTATATTTTCAACACTATTCTAGCTAACTTAAGTGCGTCCTATAAATAGGCAGACAAATTGAAAACACTCGTCTGGAGGTATTTTGATGAATTTCCAATCTATTTTCAATTAATTTCATTCTAGATTTCGAATAAGAATAACTAAAATGTTTTAATACCAGCGCATTCACCACATATTATAATAAATTAAGAAGTCGGTTACCAGATTTTTCCCAGTTTTTGCAGAGTAATTAGGTAATAAAGTCGAAAAAATATACAATCGAATTGAGAATCTCCTTCTTTTTATGGTTCCCTGTATACAATATACGGAACCCCTTATAATATCACTCCTAATTTCTCCTTATCTCCAAAAAACAAAATTTTGAAAAAAAAAATTAGATATATTGCGTTACCTGAATTTTACCGGAAAAATAGGAAGAAACTTCTACTATTAATTTTGGGGGGCAAATTACAGAATTAAAGAAAAAATATAAAATAAAAATTGTTTCTAACACATCTTGTAATATATCAAATGAAAGGGCTCATTATGGCGAAAACAAATATATTTATTTCATGTTTTAAAAATAAATTATTTTAAAGATATTAACAAAAATATAAACATTTTTACCCATTCCCCCTACCTTATCTTCGAAACTATAAGCGGTATTTTAAAAAAATATAAGGATATAGCACCTTACCGGAACTTTACTGGAAAATTAAGGAGAAACCCTTAATATTAATTTTAGGGGGCAAATTACAGGGATAAATGGAAAACATAAAATTAAAATTATTTCTAACGCATCATGTAATATATCAAATCAAAGGGCTCATTATGATGAATACAAATATATTTTTTCATATTTTTAAAATAAATATTTTAAAAAATATTTAAAAAATATTTAAAAAATTAAACATTAAACATCCCCTCCTTTATTCCGCAAACTATAAGACCTAATTATTTTTGTTTACAGGAAAAATACGAAGAAATCCCTAATATTAATTTTGAGGGCAAAATTATAGAATTAAACGGAAAATAAAAAAAATATTTTTTACAATACAATACATCAAATGAAAAGGCTCATTATAAGGAATACAAATATATATTTTTCATATTTTTAAAACTAATTGTTTACAAGATATCAAAAATACTCGTTTTTCGCTTTATTTTCAAAACCATACTACCTAAAATTTTGAAAATAATTAGGGGTACTGGGGCTCACTTGAAACTTATAAGAAAAATTAGTAGAAAACACCCATATTAATTTTGGAGACAAATTAAAGAAAAAAATGGAAAATAAAAATTGAATTTTAAAAGGCATTATGTAATATATCATTTTGTAAATTACATATATATCATATTTTTAATTCATTTGTTTAAAAAATATTAACAAAAATATTAAAAATCGACTTTTTTGTGTCTAACAGATTAAATAATTTATTATTTAAAACTTGACCTATTTACCCCTTTATCCTCCAATCTATAGAGCCTAAAATTCAAACAGTAGATTATAAAAGGCTTCCCTGAAAATTTATTAGTAAAATAAAACTTTATTGTTAATTTTGGGGCCCAAATTAGAAAATTATGTACATATTATACTAAAAATCCATGATTGGCTTGATTTTTATAAAAATATATATTTAATTTTCTAATTTGGCCCCCCAAAATTAACATTAGAATTTTATTTTACTAATAAACTCTCAGGGAAGCCTTTTATAATTTACTGTCTAAATTTTAGGCTCTGTGGATTGGAAGATAAAGGGGAAAATAGGTCAAGTTTCAGCAGATAAAATAAAAAGTCTATATGTGGAAAATAAAAGTGTATATTTTTTATAAATTGAAAACGCTTCCTTTAAAAGATATGAGGGTAAATATAAGAAAATGCACTCATTCTCTGTTTGTCTGAAACTGGAATATTAGAATCTTGAAGGTGGTACGGAACCCTTAGTATGAGAGTCCAACTCGCACTTGACCAAATTATTTTTCATCCAAACTATATACTGTTACAAAGTTTCTTTTGGAAATACATTTACAAATTAGTTAAAATTAACTTCCAAGCTTTGATTACACATTTACAGATGAAGAGATAGAAAAGTGTTAAAAAATTTTAGAAAAAGTTATTCCAACTTACCATGAGCGTCAACACTGTATGGCCCATTATGGAATACCGCTAAGCTCGGCATTGAAGGTCCCTGTAGTGCCAGGCTTATCACATTTACACCGTTTGCATTTCCTGAAAAAAATTAACTTCAATTTAAAAGCTACCAAACGAAATCAACTTTAAAGGATTTTATTATATAGAAAAATAATCAATCGTCTGCCATCTGTCCGCAAGCACAACAACTTCATCAAACTTCACTAACTCTCTGTGAAATGGCTTTAAGGTGCTGCCGGTTATAAAAATCAATACTTACAGGCTGCTATATTGCACCAACAGATGGCGACAATAGCAACGAAGGCTGATTTTTCCCGAGAGTTAGTTTTGTATTCTACAAGAATTTTGTCTTAATACAAATTGTTGTGACCCAATTTATTTAATAAAAAGGTTCCCTACAAGAAAATGCCCTCAGGAGATGAAGCGAATCTTATTACTTAGTGCGGAAACTTTTAGCAGTTCATTTTCAGAGTTCTACTCGTATCAATATTAAATGAACGATAAGTATGTGTAGCACGAACTGAATACTCAATCACCTAAAGAAAATAATATTACTGCAAAGGTACAGAGATGGAAAAAATTGTTTCTTTGCCTAGATGAGCTTTATACTTTTTTCTTTGCTGCACGCAACATTTCTTTTTGTGATTTCAGAGTTTATAAAAGGAGAACTGTAGATGGACAGTAGTACTACATCAATCGGTTAAGTGGAATATTACTGCGAAATATTATCGAAAATTAATATACAGCAGCAGGCTGGATTAAGATTAATATTTTCAGTTTAAATCAGCTAACGGCAAAGGAAACTGCTGCAAATAGAGAAACCAATTTTTTATTTGTAGGTCCACCTACACAAAAATAAAAAAAGCTACAAAGAAATTCTATTTAGGAAGCACATCACAAATATTAAAATTTTAAATCAGCAGTGAGCACCGGAAAGTATCCTCATTAAAAAAGACTAAAACTGCTGTTCTTTGTCCCCAACATTATGCAAAATATTCCTCAACATTAGTATTGGAGAAGGACCTCACTAGGCACCACCACTTTTAGACTTGAAATATCTAGCGAAAAAACTTGTCTAACGAAATTGTCAGTGATTTCATAAAAGACAGAGCATCTAAACATTGGTAAACAATATGAACTAGAGACAGACATAGTAACAAACTCGAAGCACGTAAATGCTATACAGAGTGGTTCATTAAGGGTGGCCACGGACGGCATTTCAACACGTAAAAGTCCTAAAGCGTTCTGAAAAAAGTTAATGTAGGAAAAGTGGTCAACAGAAATTACTCGAACTAATTTTTAAGTTATTCACTCTAGCTCTAGGATTGTAACCAATTTTTCGAATTTTCGCCCGCCTGAATTTCAAGAACTGCTAGTTGTTGAAATTATATACTTTTTCAAAATTCAACCCTTACCAGAATGAAGGGGTAAAAACAGATATTAAACTTTTTATAGTAAAATCTATCTTGATTATCTTCACTTATAATGAGAACTTATATATGCAGTATGTTTAGCTATACATACTGTGTCAACATTGTCCTATAAAGAGTTAACAGAAATGTCTGCAAAATGCATAAAAATGTTTAATGTGCCAAAATATCAAACAGAATGTCAAAAAGTGTCAAAAATGTAAAAAACATAAAAAATGCCAAGAACGTCAAAAACCTCTAAAATGTTAAGAATGTCGAAAGTATCAAAAAAATTAAAAATGTCAAACAATCCAAAACTTTCAACAAATATGTCAAAATGTTAAAAATCTTAACTCTCATGAAATGTCATAAAATGTCAAAAATGTTAACTGTCAAAATGTCAAAAATATCCAAAATGTCAAAAATCTCAAAATTTTCTAAAATATCAAAATGTCAATCATATCAAAAACGTTTAAAATATCAAAAATATCAAGTATATAATGTCAAGAACGTCAAAAATGTCCAAAAATGTCAACACTGTCAAAATTTTCAAAAATATCATGTTAAAAATATCCAAAATGTCAACAATTTCTTAAATGTCTAAAATGTGTTAAATGTCAAATATGTCAAAAATGTCTAAAACACCAAGTATCAAATTGTCAAAAAAGCCAAAACGTCAAAATTGTCAAAATGTCATAAATCTGCAAAATAGTAAGTGTCAAAAATGTCAAAACATTGCTTACATAATTTTCAAAAAGGCTAACGTGTCGAAAATGTGGAAATTGCTGAACATTTTAAAAATGTCAGAAACTCCAAAAACATTAAAATTGATTAAATTGTCCAAAAAGTCGAGAATCTCAAAACAAACTAATGTGCCAGTAGCAAACTAATAATAACCAGTTTTTTTTAGATTTTCTGAAAATCCGTATGTCTCCTAGCATGGACAAAATGCGGAATCATAGAATAAAGTTTGAACCAAGAATTTTGCGAGTAATTACTGAACACATCTAAAGAATAAATCTATACAGATGAATTGGATAACATATCCTTTTTTAAGTCGATTTAAAAATTAGTATGAAAACATCAACATGTCATTAAAACGTTTGACCAACAAAGCAAAATTGATTTTCATGACTCGCGTCATTCGTTTAAGCATGCACGTAAACAAATTGAAATTGTTGTCAACTTTTTATTCATCAACCCGAAGCCATCGACGCTGTTGTTCGCGAACAACACACTACTGTTTAATTCGCAAAAGCCTCTCAAATATGAGTCGCACATCAGCGGAACAATAGCGCAATATCACTTAAATTCTGGCCTTAATGAAAAATTCCAAAAGAGGAAAATGCTTTTGAAATATTGATTGAAAATATTTTCAGAGCGTTTCCAATTCACCAGTTCGCTCTCACATAAGGACAATTTAGGCCTAATGAGGTGGGCGGGGTTTTAAGTGCAACAGGGCATTCTCTGCTTATTTGTTGTGATGTCCAAATAAAACCCGTCGAGAAAATATGGTTAATGCATAAACGTTCTTTTGGCCACAATTTATCTGAAACATTTTATCAAAACGCTCATGCTGGGTTTGAATTCTTTAACAGCCCCCCTGATTAACAAAATTGTATAAAAAAGTGCTTATTAATTTTGAAATATCGTGCTACCGCTATTATCAAATTATTTTGATAGTTCATCTGGGTTTTCCTTACTCACAACGATTTCTGAACATCAGGTTAAATAATTGAAAAGAATTGAATATCAAATTATAGTAAGGGCAACCTGCTATTCTCTCCAGCGGGAAGTGATTGAAATATACAAAGACCCTAACAATTTTAACAGGAACGAAAAAGGCTTAACACTCAACAAAATTTGGTATCCCGCTCTCTGAGACGCAATACCGAAACCCTCTACCAAGGTTGTAGACTAGGCTCACTCACTTCACCCTGGCCAATCAGTGCAGACTATGGTCCCACCGGTTAGCATAAATACCAGCGCTCCTCCACGAGCTTTGAGCATGCAACAAAGTATCAACTACGCCCACGCCGCTGTAGATGTCTGCCGCACTTGCAGATGAAACGTTGGGAAGAAATTCCACTAGGCCACGGCAAAACCAAAGAAATCAACATTTTGGGATATTCAACGTTAATATTACATTTTTAGGTGGGTGCGTATCAAAATTAATTTCAAATAAAATTCATAAAAAAAAAAACAAAAATTAAGTAAAAAATGTATTATTAGTGATAGACTTTTAATACATAGTGTAAAGTATAAAATACAGATTTTACTATAAAATTTTTCCCTTTTATATCAGCATAAGTTTGAAAATATAGAGAAATTTTGCTCACGGCTTAAGCCTTCCTTGAGCCACATAGTGAAATAAATTAATATCTACCAAGAAATTTTGAATCTACTATCCTTATACCCGACTACAGAGGCCATCTCGTATGACAGCATTCATAAGACACATATGGTCATTGAAGACCACATGTTCTAGTGACAGTCATTTGAACGGGCCAATGAAGACATGACAAGAGGGCGTGGCTTGCTGACGTCAGGGTCCGTGTAGGCGCTGGTTTCAATTGCCCCTTTTTCTATGAAATAACATTTTGGAGTCTCAATTAAAGGATGGAATGTATGGCTACCAACATACAACAATTTTTCCTTTTTATATGAGCAAAACTTTAAAAATATGGAGAAATTTTGCTCATAGCTTAAGCCGGTCTTGAGCCACATGGTGGAAAAAAAAATTATATGTACCAAGAAATCTACTATCCTTGCCGATAACCGAATACAGAGGCCACGTCGTATGACAGCTTTAATAAGACACATATGGTCATTGAAGAGCAAATGCTCTACTGACAGTCATTTGAATGGACCAATGAGGACATGGCAAGTGTGCGTAGCTTACTGACGTCAGGACCCGTGCAGGTGCTGGTTTCAATTGCCGCTTTTCCTATAAAATATCCTTTTGGAGTCTCAATTAAAGGATGGTATGTATGGCTACCAACTACAACAATTTTTCCCTTTTATATGAACATAACTTTGAAAATATGGAGAAATTTTGCTCATGGCTTAAGCCGGTCTTGAGCCACATGGTGATAAAATTTTATATCTACCAAGAAATCTACTATCCTTGCCGATAACCGAATACAGAGGCCATCTCGTAAGATAGCTTTAATAAGACACATATGATCATTGAAGAGCACATGGTCTACTGACAGTCATTTGAACGGGTCAATGAGGACATGGCAAGAGGTCGTGGCTCACTGACGTCAGGGGCCGTAGAGGCGCTGGTTTTAATTGCCGCATTTCCTATAAAATAACCTTTTGGAGTTTCAATTAAAGGGTGGAATGTATGGCTACCAACATACAACTATTTTTCAAGCCTGCCTTGAGCCACATAGTGAAGAAAAATGAATATCAACCAAGAAATCCTTGGCGATACTCGACTACAAAGCCCATGTCGTATGACAGCTTTCATAAGACACATATGGTCATTGAAGACCACATGTTCTACTGACAGTAATTGAAAGGGGCCAATGAGAACATGGCAAGAGGGCGTGGCTTGCTGACGTCAGGGACCGTGGACGCGCTGGTTTCAGTTCCTAAAGAATAACCTTTTGGAGTCTCAATTAAAGGATGGAATGTATGGCTACCAACATACAACATTGCTTTCGACAGCAGCAGGAGGCTTGTGTTTACAAAAAGAATAACCCATCCGAAATTAGTATATCAATATGCAACCCAAAGTAACAATTTATTTAACTTGCTCTATAAACAAAAGTGTACTCACCTAACTTTGATTCTTCGAACGCACTCTTAAATATAATTGGATTATGTTTGATGGCATTCATTCTTCTCGTAACACCTTGCTCTATTTTTTTCCTTCGGGGCTGTTCCACAGGCAAGACACTCCGACGTTGCTTCGGTAATTTGGCTCTGGCCTACGAAACGAATTATTTCAGTTCACACCACAGCTAATTAATAATAAAAAAAAAGAAAGAGAAAGGAGTATAAAATACCAACCTGCGTGTGTGAGTAGAACATTGAAAAATTAGAAACGATTACTGGAACAGGTAGAGCGATCGTTAAGACCCCTGCGAGGGCGCAAAGGGCCCCCACGAACATGCCGGCATACGTCCTCGGTGCCATATCCCCATAACCGACTGTCGTCATTGTTACGATGGCCCACCATAATCCTTCTGGGATGCTCTTGAAATTGTTTTTCTCGTTGTCCTGAAACCGAAAGGATACACTTGGATCAAAAAATGGAAACAAGAGGAATTAAGGTAATACTGGATTACTATTTGTTATGAATTTTGTCGTACGAACTAATAAGGTTACACTTTATACAATTTTGTTTCAATGTTTTACGCGAGTGGCATTTTAAGTATTTACCAAATTTATGATTTTTTTTCAGGGCAAACTGTTCTACTGAGTTTCAGGCTATTTGCCTTTATGAATAATGTTACAGAAAATAGGTGTGAGATTACCTATTGAAAGTATATATGATGAGCATGTTGAGACATGATCATCAGTGTCTCCAGAACTATTATTTGAATTGCTTTTTCAATTTATAAACTATAACATATATTGAATAAAAGAAACTAACTTACTTTATGCGTAAGTAATTAAGTTAAATGATGTACTTCGAAGATTCGACTGTATATTATCCCTTTATATTGAACTATGTCTACTAAGGAGAAGAATATTAACAGCACAGAATAGCAGTTAAGGAAACATTGCTTTCTAAGGAAATAAACTACGCTGTAGCTCCAAAAAAGATGTCAATACTAGATATCACCAGTTCAGTGGAGATAAACCGCAACTAGAGGAATTCCGATGAAAAGTCATATCAAACAAAACATCAACGAATCCGAAAGGAGGATCATAAAAACACTTAAGGACGACAAATCTATTATCATTCTACCAGCCGACAAAGGAAATGCCACCATCCTTATGGACAGAATGGAATACAACAAGAAAATCGACGAAGTACTGTCGAAGAAAAAATACAAACCACTGCCTACTGATCCAACATCCAAAATAGAACGGAAAACTTACAACACTCTCAGAGATCATGCTTAATGCATTCTACCCGAGACAAAGAGAAAATTGACGCCACATCACAGTAAACCACCACATCTTTATAGACTACCCAAGATACACAAGACTGGAGTACCTCTCAGACCGATTACAAGTTCAGGCAACTCATTAACAGCAGCACTATCGAAATTCCTTTGACCAATCATCCAAGGACTGAAAGCATTTTGTCAAAATCATCGGATACATGGAACTTGGGCCAGAACATCGCTTAGTAACTTTCGACGTTGAAAACCTTTTCACAAAGGTACCACTAGACGAACCTCCCAACATAGTGAGAAAGAAACTTGCTGAAGACGACACCCTGATGGAGAGGACGGAGCTGCCAATAGACTCAATCATGCACTTACTTCAATGTTGCCTCAAGAACTGCTACTTTCAGGAGAAGGACCGGTTCTTCATGCAAGAAGATGCATTGCCTATGGGTTCCCCGTTATCACCAACCATCGCCAACATCTACATTGAATGGTTCGAAGAATATGGTCCGAGGAGGTACGAGAAGCAGCCTAAGCTATAGTTGGGTGTCTCGACGACGCCTTCATTATTTAGCAACACGGAGAGAGAGAACTACAGGCATTCCTGGAGCACCTGAACCAATCCCAACCTTCCATTAGATTCACCATGGAAATGGAAGACAGTGGGTGCCTACCATTCCTTGATGTGAAGTGCCAAAGGACTAGGACCGGAATCCAAACAACAGTCTACAGGAAAGTTACGCATACAGGATTATACCTTCACTACAATTCCAACCACCCACCAGCAACGAAAACTGGCGTCGTCAAAACTCTAATCCATAGAGCCAAAAATATCTGCAGCACTACTGAAGCCCTCAAAGAAGAACAAGTGAAACTTAGGGAAGACCTTTCGGCGAATGGATATCCGGAAAACATCATTACCAAGGTTTTTGAAGAGCTGGACCAACCACCTAAGCAGGAAGAGGACACCACGGTAGCAACTCTACTATTACCGTATACTAAAGGCTTGCCGGAGAAACTTAGACGAATTAAACACAACTGTGGAACAAAAGCAACACCTTGAGAAGTATGATTACAAGAACGAGGCCGGACGGACCAGCAATACCAAATAACTGTATATACAGCATGTGGCAATCTTTACATTGGAGAGACAAAGCGACCGCTGGACGCTAGGGTTAAAGAACACCGGATAGCTACTCAAAGGGAGGAGGTAACGAGATCTAGGCTAGCTAATCACGCATGGACCGAACGCCACAATATCAAATGGAACCAGGTCAGGGTAATTCACAAAGAGCACTGGTACAAAAAAAATTCATAGAGGCAGCATATATAATCTCCAACGAAAATATAATTAGCAAGTCCAGCTTTCAAATTCAAAACATTTGGCGAGCTCTTCTTCGGCCTCTGCCGCTTCGCATCACCGACCAACCGCATGACCGGCGACGCATGACCGGTTAAGAGTATAAATACTACTGATAGCAAAAGCAGATGCAAAGCTATTGAAACGTTGTGAGATCAACCACTTCAAGACGATGGAAGTCCAAGGAAAATTCGAGGAATTAACAGAAGAGTTCAGTACTTACATCTCTTACCGTACCTGAGGAAAAAACCTAACTTTCACGCCATTTTCACGACAAAATGTCTCTCTAATTATAGATTGTTTACTGATGATTTTATTAGAAACTCCCATTAATTTTTAGCAAAACATCAAGTTTTTATATTTGTTCCGAAACATCTCCTGTAGAGGGATACTGTGTGAGCTTAATAGCTTCTTTCTCTGCCAGTTTAACGATAACTCCAAGCTTGATGTTGTACTTGTGTGCTTAAGGTTAAAGATAATGTATGATTAAACAACTCCGAATCTTCATTTCGCTATTATAAACAACGAAAACTTTGCTTAACTCAAAATGAGTTCGCCGTTTAAACTGTTTACTAACTCAGCTCGATATTATAACACTAAAGAGCTTGGAGATTGTAATAATTATACAACTAACAATTAATTTATATAACGCAATGTTGTAGGCTTCAAAGATAAGACGTCGGGTTTGAAATGTATATTTTAATGTAACACACTTAGAATTTAGGGCGGTTTACAGTTATCAACATATGAGTACCAAGCCTAATGTTGAGGGCCAACGGTTATAATGTTGAGGGCAATTCTAAAATGCATTGACATTAGTTTTAAAGTAGAAAGAACTTTTTAGCAATATTGTTAATGAATAATACATCAATAAGGGTCTAGAGTGACTAGGATGATACAGTCCTGCCTACTTAAACAACCAGGAATATAGTATATGACACCATTGAAAATATCCTGAAATTTATGATTATCTCTTTAGATGAATCCGTAAAAAAGCTTATTATGCGTAAAAAATACTACCGATTTACTTGAACTATTATTACCGATAAAAAAATATGTTTCAAACACTGGTGACGTCACACGCCAGTAAACTGGTAATTGTACTTAGCAGTTCTATGATGTCGTCTGTGATTTTCAATTTTTTCAGCTATATATTTCACCAAAAATTGATTATAATAACAGAGTGTGCTAACAACCGATTTAAAAATTGAGAAAACTCCTTAATATATCAATACAAAAAAATCAAAAGTCATTCAGAGTTTTTTAAATCTTATTGTGGAATTTGTAGTGTACGTTGATTACACAAACAGTCACACAGTCACCTTTTGCGATTTGAAGGCACAGCTTCTTTCGCCAAATGTATTTTCTGACTCAATTTGATTTTGCAGTTCATGCAGTTTTCATTTGTAATTCAACTTTTTTATAGTTAAGATACGTACAGACTTATTAAATTTAGAACACTAGTATTATAATACGTGCATAGGTATTTACATATAAAAACATTTAAAGCAGATACATTAATACTCTTTGGAACCCTTCTTAGTAATTGCAACCACTTTTGCCATCTTTTAGGGCTGGTAGGCATATAGAAGCAAACGCATTTTCAGAATAATTTATAAATACATTGTGACACTACAAACGACGTATTTATTATGAAATTAAATTAGAATACTAAAAATTATTGTTTAAAAAACTAAAAAACACGCTTTAATAGCAAATTGAACTAAAAAGTAGAAAATAATTTTTAATTATGAAGAGTTTGTGTTACAGCAATAGAAAGTCCAACAATCAATTATGATTAATTAATTTGGATGTGGATTAAAATAAATACTGAATTATTAACAAAATAATTCAAATCATCAAATCATAGTAAAATAATTTGGTCAAGTGAGAGTTGGACTCACATACTAAGGGTTCCGTACCACCATCAAGATTATATTATTACAGTTTTAGACAAGCAGGGAATGAGTGCATTTTCTTAAATTTACCCTAATATCTTTTAGAGGAAGCGTTTTAAATTTATAAAAAATATACTCTGTTATTTTCCACGCAGACTATTCAGACTATTATAGCCTGCCTATTCATGGGTAACCACAATATTTCCTGAAATTCCATATTCCTTAATTTCCACATGGCGTCACAAGACCAAAGTCACTTAAAAGTATTATTTCCTTCCTGCAGAAAGCATTAGCTGATGTTAACCAGGTGTTGTCATTTATATCAGATCTGAATCCCAGCAGGAACAGAGGTATTTGCTCTCCCAATCCCTTTGATGACTGTCGACCATTTTGCTGCTGCTAATCTTTTCAGAGTGCCATCCGACTGTGAAGGACCAGCATAATCATGGTTTCAGTACCCATTAAGTCGCAGACCGGAATTAATTCAATTCAAAATTTCTGCCTTGGACAAAATATTGTTCCATCGGCCCCTTCCTACCTGCGTATACGTCACATTTACGGCACCATTCTCTTACATCTTCATAATAGTTGATATAATAAAAGCGTTCTTGTATCAAGCGTTTTATTGACGTCCAAATAATTTCCAAAAATGTCATTGTGTAACTTTTTCAGAATATCGGGTACTCTTTGCTTTAGCACGACTAATTGAGATTTGGTTTCCTTCCCGTTCTTTGTCAAAATTAATTCGATGTCTCAATATTCCAACTGTTTTTTGTTGGCACTGCTCTGCAGTCCAATCGTATTTGCTGTGACTCTATGCTGTTTCTAAAGAATCTTAATCTTTTGCCATTTTTAGGGTATCAATTATTTATTCTACTATTCTTAGATGAAATGATTACTTATGGACAGGAATGCGAGTATTATTTAATTTTTAATGCAATTTTGAAATAAAGAAACTACTATAATATAAATTCCCCATTTGAGCCATAGTGTAGTTTGTCAATTTTGCAGTTGGTGCATTTTTTATTATTTTATTATATCGCTTATATTTTAGCTTGTTATAATGCAATAATGTATTGTATTTGAAAAATTAATTAACCTGCTATAATGGAACTACATTATAGGTAACCTGTTGGGTTTATATTATCGTACCTTGTCAAGGGTTTAATTCCCGATCAAATAACTTCCAGGATTCTCTTTTTGTACCATCAGAATAATCGTTACTATTTTCTTTGGTACGATTAATTGAGATTTGGTTTCCTTCCCGTTCTTTGTCAAAATTGGTCTCAATTTTCTAACTGGTTTCCTTGCCACTGCTCTGCAGTCTAATCGTCATTTGCCGTTTAAGGGGCACTTCATTTCTAGAGAAAGTTATATTTTCAATCTTAGATTCTTGCTTTCTCTTTTGTGAGTTTTAGGGTACCAATTAATTATTGTATTTAATTTATTGTATTCAAAATAATTACAATCACATAGACATCATCTTATTTCGTGTTCTAATATGCTTAGATGAAATGATTACTTATGGGCAGAAATGCGAGCATTATCTAATTTTTAATGCTTATTTGAAATAAAGAAACTACTATAATATAAATTCCCCATTTGAGCCATTGTGGGGCGCACAAAGAACTTTGTCAATTTTGCAATTGCTGCATTAGTTATTATTTTATTATATAATAATATATAAATGTATCATATTTGAAAAACTAATTAACCTACTATTATGAAACAACATTATAAGTAACCTATTGGGTTTATATTATAAAGAATCTATTAGTTTTCCTGTGAATCGATTTTACGTGATTGAAACATTTCGAGCGTTGATTTTCGACGAAATTCCACACAGATTTCAGAAACATCTGATCGTATTTTTGGAAAGCGGAAATTAATATTCGACAGAGCAATTTCGCGAGTGCTACGCTTAATTTTCAAAGAGTTTCCAGTAGAATTACTCGACGATTATAAATTCACAGTAGATGTTTAGCGGGTGAATTTTCTCTTTGGAAATTTTCGATTATGTTTTCCCTATCTCGGTAGAATAAGATTTATATTTAAGAATGCTGACGGGCAAATTCGATTAACAGATGGTGCCGATCGGATTAGAATTCGATTAATGAATACAGTGAAAACAGAAGCTGTAATTCACTTAACAGAACTCTGGTAGTTTGGTTAACACGTTGGTATGAATTAATAGTAACTTGAATTAAACTTCACTTTACTTCCTTCATTAAACTCATGACGAAGTATAAAAATGGCCTCAATACAATTTTAAAAGTATAAAAATATGTTATGATGACAACAAATTTCTATAGTGCCTTCTACATCATTAGCTCAAATACAGGTAATCTATTTAGAGCGGAAGTTGACACGGATGAACTCTAACGCCCCAGTTTCAGGGCAAGGGATTGCTTTATGACAGCAGCTTCAAGAACTATCAACTGGCTGGAATACTTATACAGCCCAATCTAAGCCCCTTGTATAGAATATACTCTCGCCCTTGATAATAATGTACGCATTAATTACAACTTGCGATATGTAAGCTTGTCACCCTTTAGGTCTGATAATCTCTGCCTGACATATTTCCTTGATCTTGAGGCAGCTGAGCTAATAAGTTTCATCAAGATCACCGTCGAATCCTACTATAATCTTCTGTGAAATCTAAAATTCTAAAATCGCTTTTGCCGGGATCACCGTCTACATATATCTCCTTCCTTATCCGGACTCATATCTCCCCTAGATTTTAATCTCTCTCCAATTCAGTAATTCATTTCAGTAATTATCAATGTCCCTTCTCATGTGAATGATTGATGCCAAAATTGCTGAAACCCTCAATGGAGCCACGGAGTTGTTGGTAGTTCTGGACAATACATGTTCCGCATCCTAGAATCACAGATCGTTAGTTGTCAGCTATTGACCCATGCTCTCTATTTTAAATTATGACCACTGTGAAGTATACCTAGTTATATCTGCACTGTTATCTTATGCAAAAGGCTGAATTTACAGTACAGCAGTTCGTCTACTGTCTCCATCTGTACTAGCAACTGGTTGAACTTCAGATGGCTTCATTACGGTAGGTTTGGCAACCTTTGTCAAATACTTTGTCGATGCATTTGTCATGGATGTTACTGTAGTGATGTGGATGGTTCCCGGATGTCCCAAATTATTGCAGTTCACATTGCCGTTCCGTCAGATCCGAAATGTATCAGTCATAAAAAATATTGTTACCTCAAAGTTAATTGATGTTGTCTGCTCTAAGCCAGTGCAGTCACGAATAAGAACAGTCAGTCACACTACTGTTCTGGTCAACAAATGTTACGTTTTTTTTTTTCAATACATGAAAACGTGTTACAAATAGTTGATGATACAAATTTCTAGTGTATTGTGTAATATTTTAAAAAAGATTTCAATAATTTTGAAATATTGTTACGTCTTCAATACATATTGTAAATAATGTGATAAACTTTTTTATTTTACTTTGTTTTCCATGCCTCGTGAACCAATTTACATTTCTTAAGTTATTTCCCCTATTTCTCTAAAATGAATTCTGTAATTGCCAAGCAGTTCTCCAAAAAAAAATCATCACAAATATACAGCCAACCTATTTTATAAACATGTGTTTATAAAATAGGTTTCTGCTGTGTATAGAACTCATTAAAATAACCCAAAAAGTCCTTGTTGACATGTGTTATAAAACCAGAGAGTTTTTGCCTTACTTTAATGAGTTGTATACACAGCAGAAGTTTGGAATCCTATTTTAGAAACACCCGGTATGAGTGCACTACAGTGCACACTAACACTTTAAAAAAATCTGGCAGATAGATGTTAGTACAGCGGCTATTTTGACTGAGCCTGGACGGTGACGGTTCAAATTCGTGACGGTGACTGAACAGTGACGTGTCTGTTGTGTGTGAATAGACTTTAACTTTGCAGTCTTTGTTAATGTCTGCTCTCAAATAAAAAATAGTAATTTACAAATTAACATAAGTGTCGTAATCGTAAACAAAATACAGTGTTTATGTTTTAATTACATATAATGGAGTCATAACTAATATAAGACAAATATCCAAGAGTTCTCATGTATGAGCTGTTCAGTCAGCAACAAGGTACCATAAGGCTCGAAAGAATCCGACCAATGCTTAAAATAATATCACATTCAGAAATCAATAATAATAAAACAGTAATAAAGTAAGACTGACATTGAACAATTACAACGAAATGTTCGAGTTTTACTAACCAAGCTCAAAAATCACCATCCAAAGAGGTCTGTCGAACGCACAACTTTGCCACGGTATGAAGGAGGAAGAGGATAGACAGATCTAAGCAAACTATTAGATCAACAAATTTATATTTTGCGTAGTCATTTCCAGGAACTCGTAGAATTTTGTGATCTACACAGAGTCATTTGCCAAATTGATGACTCAACACCACTGCGACTGACACAACAACTCATCCAATGACACCATTAGACCACTGATCAGAAACTGTTGAAATGGAAAGAGAAGCCCCTTCATGGAAGACAATAAAAATTATATTATACAGTACTATAAAGGAATTGTTAAGAAATTTAACATAATTGTATTCAATTTCGAACATAAACCAGTAACATAATTCTACAAAATTGGAGAAGCAACTTTTATGTTTCTGGGACTACATAAAGGCGCGGAAAGATATGAAATATTGCAAGAGTTCCTTTAGTTTTTACGGCCATAAGTTCAGCAACGACTAGCAAAATTTTACAGCAAGGTAATCATATTGGAAATGCCCCGCTTTACATCCTACGCTGTAATGGGAGGTTCCTGTTTACAGATATGTCAGTAGAAAACATAATTAAAGGAGTTATAATATTTACTCTTATTATGATACAGTTAGAAACTAAATAATCCGTCAGTCTCTATTATGCCGGAGGTGAATATTGATGTTTTTGGTATCTATGTAATCAACAAAACATAACAAAAAAAATTCAAAAATTGCAAATTTAGACATCACGTATCTTAAGATCAGATAACGAAATCAGTAAGCTGTGAAACAATTATTTTCCAATTCTAACAAAAACATCTTCTATACAGGGTGCCTCTATTAACTTGGTACTATTACTAATTTCGTTATTATTACAGGCATGAGGTCGGTTAAATTATCAAGATAGTAGCATTGTTTTCTCTGCTTAATATGGCAACAACCGAAAGACAATTAAATACATCGTTTTGTGTTAAACTCCATTTTTTTAACTAGATCACCAAGAATTTTTTAAAGACAACATTTACAAATTATTCAAAGAAGAAAAAGTTCGCACTAACCATCGAAACTTAAAAATGACGATGTTATTACATATTTTACTTTCAGTAAAGTTGGACTTCAAATTCCAAAGTAAAGGCAACTAATTTGGAAATTTGGCGATGTGAAGACACATTTTCCAATTCTAACAAAAACATCTTCTATACAGGGTGCGTCTATTAACTTGGTACTATTACTAATTTCGTTATTATTAGAGGCATGAGGTCGGTTAAAATTTTCAAGATAGTGACATTGTTTTCTCTGCTTAATATGGTAAAACCGAGAGACAATTAAATACATCGTTTTCTGGTAAACTCAATTTTTTTAACTAGATCACCAAAATTTTTTTAACACAACGTTTACAAATTGTTCAAAGAAGAAAAAGTTCACACTAACCACCAAAACTTGAAAATGACGATGTTATTACATATTTTACTTTCAGTAAAGTTGGACTTCAAATTCCAAAGTAAAGGCAACTAATTTGGAAATTTGGCGATGTGAAGAAACATTTTCCAATTCTAACAAAAACATCTTCTATACAGGGTGCGTCTATTAACTTGGTACTATTACTAATTTCGTTATTATTAGAGGCATGAGGTCGGTTAAAATTTTCAAGATAGTGACATTGTTTTCTCTGCTTAATATGGTAAAACCGAGAGACAATTAAATACATCGTTTTGTGGTAAACTCCATTTTTTTAACTAGATCACCAAGTTTTTTTTTTAACATAACGTTTAGAAATTGTTCAAAGAAGAAGTTCGCACTAACCACCGAAACTTAAAAATGATGATGTTATTACATATTTTACTTTCAGTAAAGTTAGACTTCAAATTCCAAAGTAAAGGCAACTAATTTGGAAATTTGGCGATGTGAAGAAATATTTTCCAATTCTAACAAAAACATCTTTTATACAGGGTGCGTCTATTAACTTGGTACTATTACTAATTTCGTTATTATTAGAGGCATGAGGTCGGTTAAATTTTCAAGATAGTGGCATTGCTTTCTCTGCTTAATATGGTAAAATCGAGAGACAATTAAATACATCGTTTTGTGGTAAACTCAATTTTTTAACTAGATCACCAAAATTTTTTTTAACACTACGTTTACAAATTGTTCAAAGAAGAAAAAGTTCACACTAACCACCAAAACTTGAAAATGACGATGTTATTACATATTTTACTTTCAGTAAAGTTGGACTTCAAATTCCAAAGTAAAGGCAACTAATTTGGAAATTTGGCGATGTGAAGGAACATTTTCCAATTCTAATAAAAACAACTTCTATACAGGCTGCCGCTATTAACTTGGTACTATTACTAATTTCCTTATTATTAGAGGCATGAGGTCGGTTAAATTATCAAGATAGTGGCATTGTTTTTTCTGCGTAATATGGTAAAAACCGAGAGACAATGAAATAATCGCTTTGTGGTAAACTCCATTTTTTTAACGAGATTACCAAGAATTCTTTTAACACAACGTTTACACATTATTCAAAGAAGAAAAAGTTCGCACTAACCACCGAAACTTAAAAATGACGACGTTATTACATATTTTACTTTCAGTAACGTTGGAAGTTTGGAAATTCCAAGGTAAAGGCAACTAATTTGGAAATTTGGCGATCTTAATAGCACTTATCATAGAGTACTTTTTTCTTGTTTTTTATGACCTGATAACCTCTGGGTCGCTATAACAATATTTTTGAGTGATGTCAACTTGACTACACTTCTTCTAGTAAAATGGGTCCCCACCTCAGCAATTTGGTTAACTAAGCATACTGCTGCAAAAATGGATTGTCTTGCTATGTTCACTTCAATTTCGTTTTTACCATCTTAGTCAGCCCAAAAAATGTTATTCAGTTGCTAATATAATCGACCTAGTACCACTAGTAATAGCAAAATTAGTAATAGTGTCGGCTTAAATTAAGGCACCCTGTATACCGCCCTAGACAAGAATCATTTTCCAAATTAATTATGTAATATCTGGAAGCATAGTTATTTCTATTTCTCTAGCCATGAAATATGTGTTGAATTACCACACACGTCAACAACATTTTCTGTGAATAATTTCAATTACTTTTTATGGATAGCCAAGAATATTTTGTTACCCGACTCAATCTACTCACAAAAACATCCAAATGAAGTAAGCGACGTAATCATGAGAAATAAATGCAATTAAGGTGTGGCACTGAGAGATGTGACGACAATTCCTTTTGATTCTGCTGAATGAATTTGTGTAATAAGTACAAAAAGCACTTGCGATGTCTTGAGATTCATCAGCACTTAGTTTCACATCCAGGAAATCCTATTCACTGACTCCATTTTCTTCGTAATAGTTTATATTGCTCAAAAGAATTAGTTCTGCTTTTATTTTATCGAATAACCATATGCTAAAAAGTAACAAATACATTTAAGTAAAATGTGTCTGTGTGTCTTATACGGGGTGAGGAAAAAGTATGGAAACCCCTGAATGACTAGAGTAGAACTCATTTTCAAGAAAAATGATAAATAAATAAGTTGTAGCATTTTCTCTGGCAATTTATTGCTGGCCTTGAATTTGACCTTGAGCATGACCTTGAAGGTCATTAACGGGTCAACTAGAATTTTTTAAATGCGAAGTCCTACTTTTTATCACGAAAATGAAAAGAGCAGAAAATTCCACGTCCAAATATGTCCTTGACCATGGCCTTGACCATGACTGACCATGCCCTTGAGGTTCATTACTGGGCCAAGTTGATGATTAGCATCTTGCCAAGAGGTTTAAGTCCAAAAATTTGAGAACTTAACATAAAATTTTATTGCTATTATTAAGAGGTTAAAAGATTAGAATTAGAATTTAAAAAGTATCCTGATAGTGAGAGGCTAGAGGACTCACTTCAAAAAGCAACCCGATAGTGAGAGACTAAGGGACTCACTTCAAAAACCACCCCGATAGTGAGAGGCTAGAGGACTCACTTTAAAAAGCACCCCGACAGTGAGAGGCTAGGGGACTCACTACGAAAAGCACCACAACAGTGAGAGGCTAGGGGACTCACTTCAAAAAGCACCCCGACAGTGAGAGGCTAGGGAGCTCACTTTAGAAAGCACCCCGATAGTGAGATGTTAGGGAACTCACTTCAAAAAACACCCCGATATTTAAAAATGTTAACTGGCCTAACTAATGACCCTCATGGTCATGGTCAAGGTCATGGTCAAGGGCATATTCTTTTCATTTTCGTTATAAAAAGTAGGCGTTCCCATTTAAAAAACTCAACTTGACCCGTTAATGACCCTCAAGGTCACGCTCAAGGTCAAATTCAAGATTAAATTGCCAGGGAAAAATTCTAAAACTTTTGTATTTATCATTTTTCTTGAAAATGAGTTCTACTCAAGTTATTGAGGGGTTTCCATACTTTTTCCTCACCCCGTATGTATGCGGTAGATATATTCTAGGTTGAGAATGACTTCTATTTTGGTAGCTTAGCCATCATAACATAGGCGTATGTAGATAGGTAAATTATAGCGATGTATATAAATCAAGATATGTTCAATATAAAGAAAATATATACATTTAATTAAAAAGCCAGAGGCGGAGTCATATACATGTCTCCCGCTTTATCAAGAATTCCAGTTTACATTTGTGCAGTTCTAGAGTTTAGAATATTTTTCTTTTGACGTTTGTTCCATGTTGAGATTCTTTCCATCACAAACCATTTCCAGATGATGTCACAGTAGCCCCAGGTATATTACTCCTTTACGACTTGATCCTACTAACAAAGGCTAATTGCTTTACATTCCGCCCTTCTCACACTCAAAGCGTCTTACAAATATAGGAAACTGTAGATATTACGTTTTAAAGGAAATTTTTGTAAAATTTGATTACAATTATAAAATATGTATAATTTTATTAATTATTCACTACAATACTATTAACAAAAACAAGCAGAATGTAATAATATGGTGAATAAAAGAATTTTTGAAGACTAAAATTCAAACTACTTTCATTAAATACCATATAATTCAATATCTAACGTAAATTGAATTAAATTAACAACCAAATAATTCAGAATACAATACGAACTTAAGAAAAGAAAAGACAACCTTAAAATGCATTAATTTAAAAATACAAGTTTGAATACATAACATATACAACAGAGCAGAAAATCCAGTAATTTTTAAGGCAAATTATTCAGACATGTTTTGACGGATACCTCCTAATTTGAGGCAAAGCCTTTGAGTACGAGGGCTGCCTTTTATATTTTATATCAAATCGATGTTTTGAAATGCAGTTGTTTGAGCCGATGTGAGAGAACTCGCATTGTCGTGGTGAAGAGTGATCCGTCTTCGGCGGTTGGTTTTCCTCATTTCTTGGAAGACAACTGGCAAACAAATGTTTGTGTACCACTCAGAATTGTCTGTTCGGTGTTGTTCTAGTGGTAAAGTTGCGAAATGTCCAGTTATTCCGAAAAAACAGGCGATCATTTGTTTTGAAATGCTTCGTGCGCGAACAACTTTTGTTGGATTCGGCTCATCTTGAAACACCCATATAGTCGACTGCTGTTTACTTTCGGGCTCATACGCGTAAATTCACGATTCATCACCTGTCACTATGTCATAAACGTGTTTTGAAGCACCGCGATCGTATTTGTTTTAGACACGATCCTTTTTATGAACGATTGACAAATTGTGTTGGATCCAACGCGAACGAATTTTTTTGACATTCAAATGTTTATGCAATATTGAATGTATGCTGGTCCCACTAATGTGTAAGGTTGATCCAATCTTACGATAGGTCACATGACGATCTTGCAATATCAGTTTGCGCACAGCATCAATGGATTCCGGAACAACAACTGTTTTTGGACGACCTTCACGAAATTCGTCTTGGAGTGAACTAGGACCTCGACTGAATTCACCATACCATCGATAAACAGTGAACCTTGTAGTTTCATCGCCAAAAATTAAATTAAGTTCATCCATGAACTCTTGCTGACCTAATCCACGTCGAAAGTTGTAAAAAATAATCGCACGGAAATTTTCACGATTTAATTCCATTTTTTGGCCGAGATAAATCCTTTAAGTTATTGTAAACAACACATAGCGCTCGTATGTCAAAACGTTCTGAGTACGTATAGGCCTTTTCATCAGGTGATTGCGCAAGCGCTGCAGCCATTTTGAAATAGCCGTAATTTAAAAGTTTCGTACTGTTTTAGTTAACAATGGCTGGGAATGCAATAATATCTCTGCCAAATAATAAATTACTTGAAGAATTAATTGATGGTGCTTCACTTATTTATAACTCTGTGGAAGCACATAGCTGTGAGCAATTAAAAAGATGGTTAAAATGTCACGGACGTTCACAGCAAGGAAAAAAAAGTGTGCTGGTTGAGAGGTTAGGTATCAATACTTGTATTTACTCTTGTAAAAAATCAGAAAAAATAAATAAAAATCATGATTTCATTCGAATTTGCATGTAAAAGCACCTTAATTAATATAAAAATTAACAAATATAACTAACGTCATAATAAAATATTTATAAAATCAACATGACATTTAAAAAGGAGTTGAAAATTCTAAGACTAAAATAATGTTCATATATGCAAGCTAAATTCAATAATTGTCATTAGTTATATCTTATAATTAATTAAATCGAAGATGTATTCAATAAAAAATAAGTATGTTGAATATAAAATATTAAATATTATTTTCAGGGTAAAAATTGGTATAAGAAATAATATACCTGTCGATCCAAATGTTGATAAAGGATCAGGATTTTGTTCACTTGGACCACTTTCTCCAGAAAAATGCAATGAACAAATATAAGTGTCCTTATCAATATCATCAATAGATTTAAATCCTCTGTCACTTCGGCCACATTTTTTCACCCACGAATCACATTTAGAACATTTTTGACATGTTTTAATATGTATTTTTTTTGGATGACTTAATTACTTTCCAGGCAAGGCTTTGGAAAGTTTATAAAATAATAGGTATTTGTTTTAAAAGATTTATACCGTGTATCACTTTTGCATACTCCATAACAACACCGCTTTGTTGTACCTTTTCGTACAGACAACATAATTATAGTTTACAGCAAAATTGCTGTATTGAATCCTGACACTTACTACTTTACTTTTATTACTTTTTTAAATCATAAACACATTTATAATAGTATTTATTAATTTTAAGTTTTAGTACGTGGGCACTTTAACACGTTTGTTTACAAATAACAGTACGAAAAAAATGGCTGATGCGAACGCATGCGCACTGAAAATGAAAAGGCCTATTACCTCAAAAATGTCAAACTTTACGATAGAGCTGTCAGTTGTCAGATTGCAACACTAGGGTTGTCCAATCCCGAAATATAAAAGGCAGCCCTCGTATCAGTGAAATAAGCGATTTTCTTATTTCTAATACTACTAAATTTAAAAATTTATATTTAAATTACCTGTAATTTCTCCGCGTAGTACACCAAACTAGCAAAAACGACGATACCCAAAACCAAAAAGAACACCAATAATCCTAGTTCCTTCGCCGAAGCTTTGAAGGTGTGTATGAGTATCTTCAGTCCAGGCGAATGCCTCGTCAGCTTAAACAATCTAAATATCCTAATGATGCTAAAGAAGTCCAATAGCTGAGACTTCGTTTCCGATATCAGGATCATGTCTATGTAAAAGCTCAATGTTGCTGCAAAGTCTATCACGTTGACGGGGGACTTGATAAATTCTATAATATTCGGGGCTACCTGAAACATAATAAGTAATACTCTTGTTAATTTTTTTGTAGCTTTTCATATACAGGGTGTTTCAAAAAACAGCATTCGGTTGGAGATTTCTGATTCAAAAATAAGTAACCAAGTCTAGGAATGCTTAGTTCTAATGATTTTTTGGAAAAAAATGACATATTTATTTTTGAAACCTTTAACAAACAATTTGCTTGTAAAAGGAAAGATCAAAAAGAAGAAAGTGAGCACCATCCACTTCATTCCACACATATAGTCCTACTCCCTCAGAAATTACGCATTCGATTTCAAAAATAGCGATGGTGTTAAATACTTCAGTTTATTTCTTGTGTTCGTAAAATACCCTTTATTCATTAACCTATTTTAAAGTCTGATTATTTGTATGGCAAGCTTAAAATTATGCATAAATATGCGTTTTGGGGTTTAGTTTTACCTCTTGAAAGCAAATTGAGATTAAAAATAATTTTACAGGCTTGTATTTGCAGTGTCATAATCATAAAAAATAATATTTATTGAATAAATAGGACGCATTTTTGGGACTGCCAACTATGTGAATTTCTCCAGCCGAATTTGACCCCACGAATGCCATACACCCACTATAACCTCGACCTGAAATAATAACAGATTTCGTTTTTAAAATGCTCAATAAATATCTAAAATGTAACTTGTATTCGGGTTAAGTTTATAATAATTACTTCCATATTTCTTTGTTTTCTATATAAAAAATGCATTGTTTTCTGTAATAAAACAGAAGAAGACCAATTCTTTTTTGGTGAAACGTTTATTGGAAATTTGTATAATAAATAATAGTTATCTGAAAAAAAGTTCGGTAACAAATGGACATATCTTGAATATATTTTTCATTTGGTAATTTTCACATCTTCTACATTTTAAGATTTTTATGTGAAAATCATTTTAACGTCATCCATCATTCATGGGCGAAATTTATATGGCTATAACACCTTCTAAAAATAAATTATTCTAGTATTTAATATGATTAGCTAAATATATTTGACTTGTTTTGTCATTTTTGGCAATTATTGTCAATGTGATTTTTGCCATTTTTGACGTTTTTGAGGTTTTGACATTGTTGGTGTTTTCACATATTTGACATTTTTGACAAGTTGTCCATTTTTTTAGTTTTTGACACTTATGACTTTCATGACATGTTTGGACATTTTTAACATTTTTTGCATTGTTGGCATTTTATATTTTTTGACACTTTTGACGTTTTTGGCATTTTTGACATTTTTGATGTTTTTCACATTTTTGACAAAATGACCGATCATGTATTACTTCGCATAGATAAATGGGTAAACCTGTTAATTCTCATGCTGCTTTATTTTAGGTTTCCCCATCTGTCCTCTGTGAGATAATTGAATTTGTGAAATATGATTAAACTCATTGAAAAATGATTAAACTCTTTTTTATTTATTTGAGGAGAAGAGTATATACACCAATTTTTGCTCCTGTATGATTTTTTGTTTTAATGATATTTCATTTAAGTTAAAACAGTAATCAAACATTTTATCAAAATAAAATATAGCCTATATTTCTCTCAGATAGTGGAGCTCTCTATTAGTGAACGAATTGGTTGACTACTTCCGAACATTACCCTCTACAATCAAACAAACAAACACACAAACAAACAAATTTTACCTCTTCATATATTAGTAAAGACGTGTAGAAGTATATATCAGGTTCGTTTGCGCGTGAAGGTAGTTTTTTAAAATAGTTTCAAAGGGTGACATTTATTTAATAGAAAACAAATTGAATTAGGGACTTGGTAAACTGAATAATATTTAAATTCGCCTGAAATATAATGGGCTATTAATACATATTTTGTTTGCTAGTTCTTAGATAAAATATTAGTTTGAAAATACATATTTTAATACAGAACACACTCTCTGTAAAACGGCAGGGTAATGCAAATTCGACCCTCGCCATTTTGAATTTTATAATAACATAATTTTGTAAACAATTATTATGGATAATTCAAAATATAAAAAAGTATAAAACAATAAAAAATATATATAACCGACTCCCACCTATAACTAAAGAGCTAAAAATAATTTTAACAAAATACAACCTTAGCAAATAAATAACACATTCAATGTTTTTAGGTACCTATCCAGGAAGTAAAAAATGTAAACATTGAAAGGTGCTCATTCTGTACAAATTAATTACCTACCAATCTAGTATATTTTTGAAGTCGGTGCCAAGCAAATCTAAAATCCTTCATTGCTTACTTATCTACTAATTCATCAAACTTGATTGTTGCTTGGCACCGACTTCAAAAATATAGTAGATTGATAGGTAATTAATTTCTACGGAATGAGCACCTTTTAATGTTTACATTTTTACTTCATGGGTAGGTACCTAACAACATTGAATGTGTTATTTATTTGCTAGAGTTGTATTTTGTTATAATTATTTTTAGCTTTTAGTTATAGGTGGAAGTCGGTTATATTTTTTTTAAATGTTTTATTTTCAACTTTTTCGTTTTCTGAACTCAGGCAGTCTTCATTCTTTATTTTTTATTTTGTATGTGTAACCTTAATAGACAGGACCGGGTAACATCGAAAGCCTCATCATTACATAATGACAAATTTCATTTAAATTGACAGGTAAATATTTACGAACAAAATGTAGCACACGTTGACTTAATAAGCCCAAAATATATTTATGCATTATGGACCACGCCATGTAAGCTTTTTTCAACTTTTTTTGACAAATCTGTATGACCATAGATAATTCCACTCCACCGTATGTACCAACCATCCTGTAGATACGACTGCCCACGGACAAGTATAAAGTTGTTAGCTGCATTCTGTAAACTATAGGAAGGAATACAATCCATCCCATATTTACGGAGTCAAATCCGTCCTATATTTAAACTATATTGTATAACTTCTTGTGGGCTACCCCGTAAATTATTTCATTTTTAACATTTTATATTATCGCCCTGTGTAACATTAATTCCCCTCCACACTTTATGCAACTTCCTAAGGGCTATAAAATAAATATTTTTTTAATCACACTGTGTAAATATAATTCAACTCCAGCATATATTCCAACCATCCTGTATATGATTTGTTTACGTCCACATCATATAACAGTTTTTGAATCACCCTCTATAATTTTAATTTCACATTTTTTCCAACATTTTTATACCACCAAACGATCACTACACCCGATATTCCAACCATCCTGTATATACGGCAGCCTATGGACCACTATCATTCTACTCCGTTCTATAGTTCAATCAACTTATAAATGCAACTCCTTCTATCAGTTTACTTTGCGATTTTGTTTGCTATAACTAAACACCCTGTTTATAAACGCACCAAATAGCAGTCTAAAATCTGACATGTGTTGTCACTGAATTTTCTATTAGGGTGGGAGAATGTGACAACCAAAAGCACCGTCTTCGCAAAATGGAAAAATTTTCATTTAAATAGGTATTCGTCTGATATACAAACAAAACGACCTTGGTACTTATTGATTTAAGGAGCCCAAAATACTATGCCTTATTTACTACCTATATGCTTGAGATGTACATAGAAAATTTTCAAATTTGTAATTAAAACTTCCAGTGCCTAAAATTCCCGCACTATTAGATTGGAATTAAATTATTTATGAGGAAATATCCGTTATGTCATTTGATGAAATTTTTGATAAGAATTTTGAAATTTTCGCCGATTTTCTGCAAAACTGCAAGTTTCACGTCGCAGATAAGTGTATAAGATCACCTAGAGATCTTCCTTAATAGGTTAAACGTTAAAAAACTATACACATCCATTAGAAGTTTTTCAAAAATCTACTAATTTGTTAGGGATATTGGTCGATTTCCATGCACGCATGTGTTCATTCACTAATTTCATCACTTTACCAATAGAATTCTTTTCCAAATTTTGAAATTTCACCAATCCGGATATATTCTCTATTAAACAAGACCATATTCATTCAAAACCGTTCACCACAGGAGAAGAAATCAGGTAACATTGATTAAAAAAAAAAACAAAAAAAATACGCGACAATTGAAAACCTCCTCCGTTTTGGAAATCGGTTAAAAACTGAATTTTGTTGTCAGTTTACATTGCCATGCAAGTTCCTCTATGTAGCTTCTCCTACGTAGCAAAATAGCCACTATATTTGTGCCAACACTTTTATTAACCTCGCCCAACACTCAACACATCTTAACTTTAATTCGATCCAAGTTGGCATTTTTATGGAAAATACTTGAGAACTTCTGCTACAGCACATTACGTCACAACATGCGCAACCGTCGACAAAATAGAAAAAGAAAATAAAAAAAGTTCGCTATAAAATCTACATAATATAATAGTATGCTTATGACGTGAGAATATTCCCGATTCAGCCTTTCTGAAATAATTCCAGTTCAGGCGACTTTATGGGTCGTAAAAGCGACATTTACACTACAATTTAATGGATTTCCTTTTCGGTCAAGTATGTGCAAGAGCTCCAGCATAATTGACCGTTATTAATAATTCTGAACAAGGGTTGCTTAATTGTTTCAAAGACATTGCAATGGCTTTTATAGCAAATTAGTTCTCTATTCCTTTCTTAGTACGACCGAACGAGGCAAATTATTTTCCTACGTTCAATTTTTATTTTTTAAAGGAACCAATATCTTAATGCTACATTTTGTAAGTTTATTGATTTTTTCAAAAAAAACATTTTTAATCGACTGGACATGATATAAAATACATAAAAGTGTATAAAAATAAAGTAAATTATTCTAATTCACAAACACACATTTAAATTGAATACATAGTCACTCGAAGCGTCGGTTGCCATTAGGAAGTCGTGAAAGTTTCCCTCATGTGCGGTATTTGGGCATTCCATTACCATATGTTGAACGGTTTGCTTTTCCGCCCAGCAGTCAAACCTCGCAGCGCCCTACCCCATTTGTGTACTAAGTTCGCTCATATGCCATGGTTGATGCGTCTTCTGTTCAGTGATGTCCATATTTTACGGGGCTGATCAAAGGCGGCAGGTTGTCTTCTTATGCACGGAATGTTTCTGCCTTGAGGGGAGCAGTTAACTGTCATTTCCGCTCCCAAGAGTCTATGGGGTCGAACTGTAACGCGTGAAGTTCTCTAGCAGTCCTTATAGTTGGTCTTCTGGATCGTTGTCTGTTTCTGCATGATTTATACGAATCCTAGAATATGGGATATTGAGGGTTGCCTTGTATACGTTTATATTCTCGGAGTAGATCTGCTTTGCGACAGAGATCTGGAGGAGGTATATGGTTCAATAATGGTAGCCACTGTTGTTGTTCCGAGCTCGTAGTTTCGCAGCCATGTTCTCAAAGTGCCTCCTGTAGGTCAGTGTCCTATCTCGGTTGATACCAACATATTTCGGGTGCGTATTGTGGCGCAGTAGGATATCCTCAAAGTAAACCTGGAGCTGTCTATTCGCTGCTCTGTTAGAGAGATGGAAGCACGCCGTCTCCGTTTTGTTGGGATTGGGCCTCAGTCTCTATTTACGGAAGTATGTCTTTTATTAAAACGAAACTGAAGGACCGCACTAATGCAGGGGAGAAAGAACGATATTTTTTCTTAAATGAGATTTTTTGCTAAATGAACTCCACACCGATACCTTGACCTCAGTAAATCATGCAAGATAGAAAAAAGCAGGGGGCCATGGGGGGTAGGTAAGAAAAATTCTCTATATCTGAAAATCTATAGTAGAACGGCAAATAATAAATCGACTTCAAAACAGAAGAAAAATTTTAAAATTCGCCTTGTGTTTCCACCTATCATGACATTGAATTGCCAATTTACATTTAAAATTAATTTATTGACAACCAAATTTGGATCAGGTTAACCCTCAAGCTGATAGATATACGTGTGAATTGGCTAACAGTTCATTTTTAATTTTGTCACTAGCATCTTCAAAATTTCTATAATTTCCCAGGAAAATCGACAAATTATATCATATATCAATACTTAAGGTTATTCTGTAAATCATGATCAAATTCGACGTCCTATTGTACTTTTTTAGTACTTAGATTGATACGTCTTAATGTCTCGGCTCTATTTATTACTAAATGGTTTGAACACATTTCCGCACCACCTTTCAATAATTTCTATATAGTTCCTTAGATCTAATGGAAAGATTTTAAACAACTGTCATGATCAAATTCGATGCCATAGGGTACTTTGTTTTAGTAGGTACTTAGATAGATGATTTTTACAGTCTTAGCTTTATTTGTTGCTAACTGATTTGAACACATTTGCGCACCATCTTTCAGTGTGTCTATATGGTTCCTTACATCTAATGGAAAGATTCTAAACAACTTTCATGACTATAATCGACGTCCTACTGTCTTTGTTTTAGTACTTAGATTGATGCTTTTTACTGTGTCAGCTTTATTTGTTGGTGGACAATGCCATAATCAGCTTAGTAATTATATAATAATGGCTTCTTCAGAGTTTAATTTATGTAGGATATTTATCTTGACTCCTAAAAAGATGTGCAAATAAAATTTTGCTTTGTCAAAGAGCTTCTTGGGAAATAACACCACAGTTTAAAGAAAATTGCTGTATCTTCCAAACATTTCCGGGTCTAGATCAGACCTCGTTGTCAATGGTTAAGAAAGTACGGATTAAAAAGGCACAATTATAAGATGTAAAATTAAAATATTTGAGAATATGTATTATTTGATTTTTGACGTAACTAAGAGAATTTTATTTGTAATATACAGGGTAGCACAGAAATTTCTAAAGATCATATAATCATAAAGTTGCTTTCAAATTGGAAGAATTTGAAAGGGAGATCTTCAGAATTTTGTGTGGCGCTCCTAGGTGCGACTTTGTTATAAGGTAGTACATTTGCCAAAAATACGACCAAAGAACTTTGTTGATTCAGTGATCCCATTAAAATCATAAGGGAAAACCTAGGAAAAACCTTATGAACTATCCCGATATTGGGATGTTCCAAGGACATGACCATTAGCAATTTCTTCCTTAATCATCGGCAACCAGGAGCGACTGAATTCTACGGAGGTAGTAGCGATACAATCGTTTTCATTTAACAAAATTAAAGCAGACACTTTTAGTTTTCTTTTGGTGTTGTGTTCTTCTTTGTGTAATATAACTGAATTTTTAAACTGTATTTTATGACCAAGGTCCCTGGCATGTTCACAAATTTTGGATTTTTCAAATTGTCGTTTTTTATGTAATTTTTGTGTTCAGAGGTCTAGAGGTTTCTCCAATATAGAATTTATTACATTCACACAATATTTTATAAATGCAATTTTTTGTATTTTGAGTTGTGTTATTTGGTTTGGGTTTTGATATAATTGATTTTAGTGTATTTCTTGTTTTAAATGATGTTTTGATATTATATCTGTTTCCCACTCTTTTTAGTCTTTCTGATAGACACTATATGTATGGTATAGTTATTGTATTAATGTAATTATCTTGGGAGTCAGTGTTGCTTGGTGAAGTTTGATGTTGGTTGTTAGGGATTGTTTGGTATTCCATTTTGCTTAACTCGTTATTAATAAACTTATTTGGGTAATGATTGGCAGAAAATACGTTTTTTATAAAAGTATTTTTCTTCATTGAATCTATTGATATTAGAACAGTTGGTTTTTGCTCTGTCATATAGAGATTTAATGATACCTCTTTTTACTGAACTTGGATGATTAGAGTTAAAGTTGAGATACCTGTTAGTATGACTTGGTTTTCTGTAAACTTCTGTTTCAAATGTCGATTGTGTTTTGGTTATTAAAATGTCTAAGAATGGTAATTTGTTATTTTGTTCAAGCTCTAGTGAAAACTGAATAGTTGGTTCCTCAAGATTATGTTCCCAAATAACGAATATGTCATCAACATAAGGCCACCAAACCAAAGGTTTAATCTGTTTTGAGAAAATTGTTTGTTCTTCAAATTTTTCCATAAAAATGTTGCTTAAAGCGGGAGACAGACAGGAATCCATTGCTATGCCAAAATCTTGTTGGTAGAAGTCATCATTAAGTTGAAAATGTTGTCTTTGTACAAATTGTTAGTAGTTCCATTATTGTATTAATGGACAATTGAGTACGTTGATTTAGTAAAGAATCTTGTTCTAATCGTTCTTTTACTATGGGAAGTGTTTTGGTGACAGGAACATTATTGTATAGATTCACAATCTCAAAACTTGCTAGTGTGAAAGTATTTTCGTATTGTATATGTTATAATTTTTCTAAGAAATGTGCGCTGTTTTTAAGATGAGAATTAGACTTACCAGTAAGTGGTAAAATAATTGTTAAAAAAATTTTTGAGAGCTCACTCGATGGAGAATATGGAGCTGACAATTGGTTTAGAATAATGTGGAGCAAGATGTTTACGTTGTTGATCTGTAAATTCATGTTTGTGATTGTAAAATAAGCGGTATATTTTGTTTTCTATAGAAGTTGTTGGATCTTTGTTTAATTTTGTATATTGTCCTTGGTTTATTATGTTTTGAATGTTGGATTCCTAGTCAATATTATTTAAAATAACCGTAGCATTGCCTTTATCTGCAGGTAAAATCTTAATAGTGCTGTCATTTTTTAAAACTTTAATTAAATGTAATTCATTTTTCGAAAGGTTATTTTTTGTATGCATAGGTTAGGTTAGGTTAGGTTAGGTTTTTCGAAAGGTTATTTTTTGTCGGCATAGGTTTTTCTAGTTCAGTTTTTGCTCTTATGTTTAATTTGTTTGCAGTTTGTTCTATAGCACTGATATCAAAAGTTGGAATAGTTTTTGGGGAGATTGCAAAATTAAAGCCCCCTTGTAGAATTGAGGTTTCAGAAGCGTTTAAATGTTTGTCTGAAAAATCAATCACAGTTTTTGACAAATCAAAATGTTGGTTTTTCACATAATATTTCGGTATATTTTTATCGGAAAGAAGTTGATTAAATTTACGTAAATGTGTTTGTTTTTGAGACCTGAATTAACTGTTGAAACTTATAAGAGTACTATTTTTAATTTTGTTAAATTCATTCTCTGGTATTCGATAAGCAAGAAAGTTCTGTACATACCCAATATCTTTTTCTAATTTAAACTAATTGTAACGATCAAATTGTATGCGGTCTCCAATAGCAGCGAAGCTTGCTCGTTTCAATATGCAGTGAATCCTTCTGCCTACGTACGGTTGACGAAATCTTAATCCTTTGGCAATAATTCTCATCTCCCGACATCTGCGCAAGAATGTCAAGCTATTCTTGGTTCGTGCAAGCTTATTATACAAGTCCTCTAAGTCCCTAAATGCTTTGGTTACTGCAGTCCCATGGCTGATTTCTAGTTGTTTTCTGAATAACACTTGTAGCATATTTCTACGAATAAATTACTCGGCCGTCCCAGTGGCTCCCCCAAATTGAAACCATTTTGTGAACATTTTTCTTACACAAGTGTGTCCTCCTTTACTCAACCTCCATAGTTTTGTTACCAACAGATATTTTGTTCTATAAATGGGTCCAAGTCAAAAGACTAGATTAAGAACGAGACAATCCTGAAAACATAATTTGTAAATTCTATTATTTTTTTCCTCTGAAGTTTGCTAGGTTAAAGAACAGTGACCGCCTTCATAACTATGACAAATCTAAGTAACCCATTCAGGAAACTTGTGTCGCACAAAAATTAACTCAAACACCGTCATTTATTTCACTTATCTAAAGTTGGCGAACGACGAAATTAAATCAGCTGTGACACTAATGGCATGCTGCAAAATGTTGACTCAGTGATTCTGTAGCGCGCGACATGAAATATACCGCCTGCTGTTATGCCTTTTCCATCCATTTTCCATAAAACACAAAACTAGTGTACATATTCTTGCGTTATTCATATCGTGGCGTTCAGCATATTTACTCTGCCCGTTCCGGGGGATATATTTTTAATCTTGCATATGAATATCGGATAGGATTTCAACAAATAGCTTCTGCTAAACTTGCTAAAAATTCTTTACTGACTTATGAAAAATGATTTGGGGTTACCACAACATTTTAAATTTGTGTCACATACACTATACAAATTGTAGCATTACTAGGTTTATTTTTGTATTTATTTATAATGTATTTCGGCTAGCAATAAAGAAATATCCGTTTTGCATTTTTTTGCATTTTTTATTGATTTAATAACTTGAATGCAAATGAAATAGTGTCAATAAATAGTTAGTTATGAACCGTACTGAGAGATGAGAATTCATTAATATTGCTGTTGCTTTACAACCGCTTATGAGAAAATTTTAAAAAATTGTTATTAGTATAAGAAGGCCCAGAAAGTATAGATTTAATGGTACATAAATGAAAAAAAAAGAGTGGCAGGCATTTGAAACTGAACGATGGAAGCGAAAGCTTCTTACGAAATATACTTCCTTTTCGTTATCTCACTGTCTCTATTTTTTTATTTGTGCCACTCTTTGTAATTGATATAAATATCAGGAGAATTAAAATAATTGTTACTATTATGTTACGAGTGAAGTATTCATACTAAATTACTTATTAAATTAAATATATCTGCAAAGAAATATAAGTTTATATATTGAGTAAGTGTTTCTAAATAGTTTTGTTTATCTGAGTAAGTTTTTGAAGACAAGATGTCAAAGAAACGCTCGTTTCATTCTGAGCTAATATCATTACAAACACAAAATATTTATACAAAACAATAAATTATATACCTATATATTCAACGGTAGCAACAACACAGGTCAACATTTGATCTAAGCCGGAACACGGCATGCCGAATGGGGTACTAGGGGTTTTTTGCTTGCTTGTGTTTTTGGTATCTCTGAGTCCGAATCCGTAGTTTGTTTGACTGGGCTTTTTGTCAGAGGGGTCATTCCATGACAAAACGACAAATAGTTGGACGCAACCCCCACCGATTAGGATGAATTTTGGTGGACAGTTTTGTCTCATCATATAACGAAGTTCTGCCAAAGGAAGAAAAATTAAAAAAAAATTCCCTATAAGATATTCAAAATTAAAAATTTCACTGTTTTTCCGATTTTTAAGTTTAGTTATTTAATATTTCAGAAAGTACTGAATATGAAAAAAAACTCTGGAACATTTTTAGAAGAATTTTGAAAATTATGAAAATTAAAAAATTTTAATTTTTCAAAATCGTGGAAAGTAACCATTGCGGATTTTTTTTTATATTATACCTCTAACATATCTGAAGAAATTCTGAAAATTTCAGAGGGGTGTTCTTTTTTGTTTCAAAGATATGAATTTATGAATTTTGGCAAAATAGATTTTTTCTATTTTTTCAACTTTTTTTGTTGAATATCATTATTCTACCACAGGATTACCGAAATTTGAGGTCTAAAATATTTTTCTTATGTTAATGGGATGTAAAACCATAAATATCTCAAAATATATTATAGTTAAGTATATATTTAAGTTTAAATCAAAACTTAAATAATGTTAAAAGTGTCACACCTGCCATCTATGTTCCCATCAGTGAAATCACTATTATCGATAGAGCCCATGCCAGAATTCACTAGAGGGCCCTATTTCTTATGATTATTATTACTAGTATAATGAGACAAAACTCTCCACCAAAATTCATCCGAATCTGTGGGTGTCGCGTCCAACTATTTGTCGATTTGACATGGAATGACCCAGAGGTCACTTGAAGCTCATTTGAAGGTCAAATCGTGAGTTCTACCAAAAAATGTGAAAAAATGCATGCCAATGTTTTTGAGGTCTCTGAGTCCGAATACGTAGTTTGTTTGACCTTGTGTTTTTTCCCAGAGGTCATTTGAAGGTCAAATCGAGAGAATTATACAAAAACTCTCTCGATTTTAACTTCAAATGCGCTTACACCTGACCTGATGAAGGTCAACCGACTCATCGTAATCAGCGACCCAAAAAACCCCTAGTACACAATAAGGCATGCCGTGTTCCCGCTTAGCTCAAATGTTGTAATTAAAAAAAAAATCTCATTCTACATATCTACATAATATTAAAATGAATTTTACTCATTTTATGTCAATTGAAAATAGTACATAAACTTAATTAATAATGACATAATATTTAAAAAAGTATATTTGTTCTAGGTTTTCAACCCGAGTACTTTGGAGTAGCAGCCGTGCGCTTTAGACACTGGGCCATTTGTCTTTGGTGAATGTAAAAGCTCCGGATGTATATAATCCATTAGTCCCTCTATTGAGTACTTTGTTTATTATGATAACAAAACGATGTTAACGAAGGACATGTTTTGCTTAATGTGTCTGTGAATCTACATTCGTTGATAATATGAAAGTTTAATTTCTGACGTTTGAGACTTATCACGAAGAGAGAATTGGAATGTTCATTAGAACGCAAATCAAATTTTGTGCAGGTATTCTATATTACTTGGATGTTATATTCGTTTTTTCCTATTTATTATTGATTTTCTATAGAGTTATTATTCAAAAGTCTTAATGTAAAATGTTGACTTGATAATATGAAGCTAGTCAATACATACATTTAATGGCAAGTTTAATATTGTTCTTTCTGATGTCTGACGTATGTCACGTCACTAATTGAATGTATTGCAGAGAGAGATTGGAGTTTTTATTAGAACAAACAGCAAATTTTGTGCAGGTATTGCATATTAGTTTATTTTCTATATATTATTGATTTTTTATGAAACAAGCGACTCTTAATATATTTCGTTTCTTAGACAAACTATATTGGATGTATTCTATAAAGAGATATTCCAACTTGATTCCTTACAATTATGTATAATCTAAAACGTACAGTTTTTCCACAAAAAAAATGCAAAAACACGGTAAACATTAATGTAAATGTCACCGTTTCATCATAAATATCTAGCTTAAATGTCAAGATATACCATGAAAGTATATCGTACAGGGTTTTGTAACGGTTTTCACTGCAGTCGAGTAAAATGGCACAAAATGTTAAATTAGTGTATCGAAAGAAAAGAATTTGGGAAAGCAATGTTTTCTATATGGTATAGACAGGTGGATTGAAAAAATCTATCCAATAAATGTGAGATTGGGTAGTACATAAGTAACTCCATATATAGGGTGGTTGAAATATAAGTTGAAATAGAATTAAAGTTATACGGGGTGGTTCAAAAAATGTTGTATTGAGTGACACTATGAGTAGTTGCTTATACAAGGTGGTTGAAATAAGAGTCAAGTAAAAGAAGGAGGGTTCAAACAAAACGTTAGAAGCAGTTGCATGTAGAGGATAATTGAAATAAAAGGTGGAGTGGAATTATAGTTATATAAAGTGGTTAAAAAATCTTATATAGTGTGGAACATAAGTAGTTGCTTATACTTGGCATATTGGGTGAAATAAAATTATAGGTATACAGGATGATTTAAACATAAAAAAATAGAAACCGTCAATAAGGTGAAGAGGATTAATACTTATACAGGACTGTTGCAACATCGTGTAGAGTTGAATTATAGTTGTATAGAGTAATTCAGAAACTGATGGACAAATAATTTATATTGGGTGACCAAAACACAGAAACGAATACAGGGTGGTTGAAATATTGGGTGAATTAGATTTAAACTTATAGAAAGTGCTCCAAATAATAAAACAACTAAAAAAGTTAAAAAAACATGTGAATAATAGAGAAAAAAATACAAATTGGTGAACAAGATGTAAGAATACGCTAAAATAATTAATAGAACTGTACCTCAAATCAGATACAAAAAATATGTCATAAAATATTTTTTGGTTGCACACAGTTTCTAAACGGTTTTTCCTTTAAGCCACTTGAAGTCGGCTCTTTTTTAAATATAAATTATTAAAATCTCAAGACAGTACTTTTTTGTTGAAACCGGTACTATAAGCCGATACACAAGAATTATAGTGTTACTATGGAAAAACATCGACAAAAATAAATGTCAAATTTTCCTTAAAAACTAATTCTTCATTATGATCAAATTAAACTAATTTCTTTGTTTTCTATCACTGAAGTTATTCACAATACGTGACGAGTTGCGAGGCTTACGCGTCCTTTTCAGGCGTATGCACATCAATGAAAAATTAAAACTACTTAATTTTACATTAACAAAAACATACATAACTAAAGATTAAAAACATAAGAAATGAAATTTGAATACAAAATGAATTTGGAATATAAAGCTTAAGTTATTTAATAATGGACGGAAAACCCCATTCTAAATCAAATTCAAACAGGTAGGCTACTTTGAGGGTTAATCTGGTCGTTAAGTAATAATAAATCTGGGGAATTTTTGTCAACTTTAAAAATTTGGATTTGTTCCAAGAAAGATGTTTGATAATAATTTCTGTTATAATTTAAAATTGCCCTGTTTTCAAGTGAAGGGAAAGTGCCTGTTTGCATTATGTGACTAGAAAAGGTTGAGTCTGTTTTTTTTTAATCTATAATAACGGTAATGTTCACAGTATCTGGTAGAAAAATTTGTTGTCGTCATTCCAATATAAAAGATGTTACAATCTGAACATACAAGCTCATAACCCCTGACCTGTTGTATATATTTTCTTTGTAAATAATAAGTTTGATAACTGAAATTGTGCAATTTCGCAATATTGGTATGGCTAAAATCAAAATTTGCATTAATTTATTGTTTATTATAATGATATAGTTACAACGGTACCACCCGTTAGCGATTTTTCAAATCGACTCGTCCGAAAAATTGATGCTGAATGGCCAAATATTATCAATACTTATATGTATTTTTAATATAAGTTTTAAAAAAAGTGAGATGAGGGGTCTCGAGACCAACTCTTCCACTTTCCAACGGTGGTTTACTCATAATGATAGGATCATCCGGTGAGGTAATATGGCCTTTCAAAAAAATGTGTCTTCCATAGGATTGACTGAAATTTTGCAATAACTACCGGGGCTACAGTATTTAATTTTAGAACGAATTAAATATGAGAAGATCTATCACTTAAGTTAATAAAAAATATATAACCAATTGTTATTTTTTTTTAATTTTGGGTAAAGATTCCATTATCTTAGAACGAAGTTGAGCTTATAGTAGCTCATTATGTAGGTTTTTTATTCCTCTGTAACACTGCCCATAGTAGTAAACACGATTTCATAGGTGGATTTTGTGTAAAAGGTAAAAAACTAAATTGTTACAGATTTTTCGCGGTTTATTTATTATAAAACAAAAACGCATCGATAAAAAATGTTGATAACGTCAATAAGTCATGGTTTATCATTAGAATAAGTTGATGTCGGTTTTGTTCTACTTATTCACTTTGTCACGTTTTTCGTATGTATATGACCTGGGCTACTTGTACACAGTTTAAAACACGTTCAAAAGTTTCATTTGACTAAAAGATGATAACTTAAATAAATTGGACTTCTGCTTGAAATAACTTACCACAATTCAACTTTAATATTCCTTAGGATCTTTTAAATTCAAACTACCTTGCAAATCGTAAATTTCCATTCGTATTTTTTTTCTACATGCAAACTGCCTTCCAGATCGTAAATTTTTCCACAGATCCAGCAACCTCTGTCTGTGCTTCCGATTCGAACGGCATACAGAGTATGTGACTGCAATAATCCCGAGACACTGCCAGGTGAAGTAAGTAATCAGAGAGTTTTATTGTTTTGCCTGCAACGTATCATTTATCGTTTCCGTCATAACTCTGTCGAATTGGCCGTTAAAAAAATCTCCAGAGGCCACGGCCTCGTATAGTCGATGTAATACCGTGTACAGTTTAATAAATTTTTGAGTGCTTCTGCACTATCTGCAGCATAAACGCTAAGATAATTGCGAAATTGCTGCTACAACTGTAAAACTTTATGAGAGGGAAGACATTTTGTATACTAGATCGTGTCATATAAGGGTGTTTTAGTCATACAAATTGAATTTTCCTGCATTTAGTATGTAGTAATAATGATGTCTAAAAGTTTAGAAACAAGCACATTGTAGTAACAGTACGTGGACGATTTATAATGTAACGTGTAAAAAATTTAAGTATTATTTTGTCTGAAGCCACTCCTGCGCTGTAGACATTTACGCCTGTTTGGGTCATTTGAGTAGGGAGATTTTCTGATTTGTAGAATGCAAACAGGGAGGGCAGTCTTCTTTTCGCCTCGAAGCGGACTGAGTGCGTTTGCCTTGCTGGTGCAGATTTTTAGGCATTAAAATGGCGTTCCTTGAAGTTGGCCGTATGAAAGTTTTCTGTGGGTAGAAGACGAGGGCCGAATTGGATTTTTCGATGGCAAAAATTTTAGAACACAATGTTAGAAAAAGCTGCATATAACGGGTGATTAAAATATAGCGTAAAGAGAAATTGTACTTTAAAAGGTGGTTCACAAAATATCAGAAATAATTGTTATACAGCGTAGACCATAAGCAGCTGCATAGCTGAAATATAGGGTAGAGAAGAGTTATAGTCAGGTGTTCAAAAAGTTATATTGGGTGACAAATAAACAGCAGCATATACAGGATGGTTGCAATATAAGGTGAAGTAGTGTTACAGTTATTCAAGGTGATTAAAAAATGTCGAATAAAATTGTAATATAGGGTCGCCCATAAGTACTTGCAGTTTAGGTGAAATATATTCGGGATTAGTGGATTAATAGTTAAGTATGGTAGTTCAAACAAGTTAGAAAAATTTTTATATAGGATAACCCAAATGTTTCATAAGTTATTTCTTTTTGCGTAGCTTGAACATTCCATACGCGGGTGAAACCGCGGGTAACGGCTAGTTTTATATAAAAGTACAATCAAGCCCGAAAGATTCCGATTATATTTATCTTCAACCCACGAGGAATCAATCAATTTCAATATTCACAACGACTTCGAATCCCAAACAGAATTTATAATACTCGATAAATCACGAATTCTTCAATTTTTCCCAATCCCACCGCCAGAACGAATCCCGGGAAATCTCAGATAATGATGTGGTGTCGGAAAACAATTTATACCGATAAACTTTGAATAAACGTTATATTCCCTGTTCACCGTCTTAATGTGATTGTTAGCGTAAACGTTATAAACAAACTTTCGAAAATTTCCCCACGGATTTTCCGGAAGAGTAGGTTATACGGGAAACTTGTAAAACTATCGATCCTCTTGCAGCTGGACGATAAAAGTTAGAAAGTTTGCCACTCTCGCAAAATAAATTTGAATTAAGGTTTTATATAGAGACACAAATTTGAATGAATTTTAATAAGCAACAATTGTTATAGGAAATGAAATATACGTGTTGTTTTTTCAGTGCGCGTGCTAGTTTAGAATATATGTTATCTTTATATAATAGTTTGAACCTAATTATTATGATTTTTTGTTTGGCAAATGGAACCTAATTTGGACAACAAATATTGTATATTTAAAATCCAAACGTACCGAGCTAAACATACCAAAAAATGTCAATAAAGTCAGTGATTTCAAAAAAGGTCGAAAATCTCAGAAAAGACTGTAAAACGTCAAAAATGTTAATAAATTCCAAAGACCTTATACGGCGGTATATCGTTCGGATACTTATAAGATGGACTTGTTCTCCTAACCTCTCATTATCCAAATTTGGAGTTGTCGAATATCGGTCTCTAAAAGTCTTAAACGTGGATCTTGCACTTCATTTGTATTTTATTATATTTTTATTTTGAGGTAATTAATCATGATTGTTTGTTCGACTTTCTCCTGCTGTAAAATAAACTGTTCATAATTAAAAATTATTTTCTACTTTTTAGTTAATGTCTATAGTATTTATAACACAGGTCAACATTTGACTAAGCCGGAACACGGCATGCCGTATAGGGTACTACGGTTTTTCTGGGTCGCTGAATACGATGAGAGGGTCGGTTGACCTTCATCACGTCAGAGTCAAGGGCATTTGAAGGTCAAATCGAGAGAATTCAACCAAAAAATCTGAAAAAATTGTTGCTGATGTACTTGAGGTCTCTGAGTAGTTTGTTTGACTGCGCTTTCTGTCAGAGGTCACTTGTAGGTCATTTGAAGGTCAAATCGAGAGTTCTACCAAAAAATTTGAAAAAATTCATGCTAATTTTTTTGAGGTCTCTGAGTCCGAATCCGTAGTTTGTTTGACCTTGAGCTTTTTCCCAGAGGTTATTTCAAGGTCATTTGAAGATCAAATCTAGAAGCGCCTACCAAAAATTTAAAAAATCTTGCTTATGTTTTTGAGGTATCTGAGTTCGAATCCATAGTTTGACCTTGCGCTTTTTCCCAGAAGTCATTTGAAGGTCAAATCGAGAGAATTCTACAAAAACTTTCTCGATTTGACCTTCAAATGCGCATGAACCTGACGTGATGAAGGTCAACCGACCCTCTCATCGTAATCAGCGACCCGAAAAACCACTAGTCCACTATAAGGCATGCCGTGTTCCCGCTTAGTCAAATGTTGACCTGTGTAATTGAAAACTATGATTTTAAAAAAATATTTTTCGTTTTTCACTAAATTCAAGTTTACTTCATGTTTGCATAACATTTCCATTTCATTACAGCAAGTTCTACTACGCCAACTAGATGGCAAACGCAACGAAATTGGCATTTAGGCAAGAACAGTGGCAAAAAGACAACAAACACGTCAACCTAACAAAAACGTGTTAAAAAGACAAAAAAACGCATTAATTTTTATTTAGGGGGGGGGGACACATTTTACACATATTGGACACCCTGCAGTGTCAAACCCTACGCGGTGGTGAATATTACTTCTACAAGTTTAAATACAAAGCGGTGCCATTTGATAACTCTTTATAAAGGTATCTTTTTGCCAATTTTTTGACATGTCATTTTTCAAAATCAGATTATTTTTAACAGAGTAATGCCATTTTAAACTTTCAAATTACAATAATTATTATTTACATTGTATCTACATTAATAATATTGTATTAGAGTTTGTCCGCCATTAAGACAATGGTAAAGTAGCAGCTCGAAATTCCTCCCGCACTTTTTGAAGCGTCATTGGTGAAATCCACTCACACTCTTCCACTATTCTACGTCTAATTCAGGTTTATACACCACTGTTTTTAGATATTCCCATAAAGAAAGTCAAGGGGCGTTACGTCGGGTGATCTTGCTGGCCATTCTATAGCGCCCCTTCTCTCTCCCCAGTTAAATTTTCTTCCACGAATAAAGGACCAATAATTTTAATTTAGAGAATTCCGGCCCATACGTTGATTTTCTGAGGACGTTGGTTGTGCTCGTCCCGAAAAACGTGTGGATTGGTATTGTCCCAGTATCTCCAATTATGTTGATTGACAAATCCATTTAAAATAAAATTGGGGTCTGCATTTGTTTTTGAGTCATTAATTCGCAGAATTCTAACCTTTTGTCATAATCATCCTCAGCAAGTTGTTGTAAAAGCTGTATTTTGTAGGTAAAGAATTTATTTAGCCTTAACATTTTATGCATAGAGCCGACGAAAATATTTGTTAACCTGGAGACTTCTAGTATTGATGTGGCAGCTTCAGTTAAAACTCTACAATTCTGTAGATACTTCTTGAAATTTATGAATTAAATCCAACACATACTGATGCCCAATATTTTTATCGGGATGCCTCTGATGAAAAAATGAGCAGTTCTGCGTGCAGTGCGTTGTACTTTCCCTTAAATAAATATCATTTCAATTCTTTTTTGTAAAGAATAAATTATTGTCGAAAGGACCCCGCAGAATCCTTAAGGGAAATGGCTTTCGGCCAATTTTTTTCCAGAGCCAATAGTTTAAGATCTACAGCCCTCTAAAGTTGAAGCCATTTCTCATAAGGATTCTGGACCACGTCAACTTTAAACTATTGGCTCTGGAGCTTTGTGCCCATGACCACTTTTTATCTAGTCTTCAAGAGCTATCACATACTTGAATTTGAAAAAATTTAGCCGAAAGTCATTTTCCATAAGAATTCTCGACCATGTCAACTTTAGATGGTTGTAGATTCTAAACTATTGCCTCTGGAGCTTTGTGCCCATGAGCACTTTTGATCTACTCTTCAAGAGCTATCACATACTTGAATTTGAAAAAATTTAGCCGAAAGTCATTTTCCATAAGAATTCTCGACCATGTCAACTTTAGAGGGTTGTAGATCCTAAACTATTGGCTCTGGAGCTTTGTGCCCATAAGCACTTTTGATCTACTCTTCAAGAGCTATCACATACTTGAATTTGAAAAACTTTAGCCGAAAGTCATTTTCCATAAGAATTCTCGACCATGTCAACTTTAGAGGGTTGTAGATCCTAAACTATTGGCTCTGGAGCTTTGTTCTAATGAGAACGTTTGATCTACTTTTCAAGAGCTATCACATACTTTAATTTGAAAAAATTTGGCCGAAAGCCATTTCCCATAAGGATTCTGCGGGGTCCCTTAACGATCAGTATACAACGAAACCACTACTAATAATAAATTGTTTACATTTACAGTCGCAAATATCTTTGGCAAAATACATTTAAGGATTCTTTCTCACTTGTTATTTATAATGTAAATTCCATTACTCTGTAAAAATAATCTGATTCTAAAAAAATGATGTGTCAAAAGATTGGCAAAACAAAGACCTTTAAAAAGAGTTATCACATGATACCCCTTTGTATTTAAACTTTCAGAATTGATATTCTCCACAGCTTATTGGGTGAAACTTCAGGGTGACTGGTACATCTAGTTTTTTTGTCTTTTTCTTTTTAAAATTATTTTTGGTGGCTAGTTTTGAAATGTATTCCTTGTATTCCTGACAAAACCATTGCTAATCACCATAAGTAGTCAAACAACGTGATCTTTAGCCTAGTTATGATAGTGTTAATATGGAATTTATGTCTTCTGACGTATTCAGCAAAGTTTCAATGGCAGAATAACTCTTGTAAACAAAAAAAAGTCTGCTCATGCAGCAGGCGTGAGGTACAATTCGTAATTATAATCAGTAAGGATTGTAACTCGAGCATTGAAAAAAAATTATCTCTCATGTTCTATTCATATCATACTCGCAATATAAGCTCCAGTTTTTCTGAATCCATTAAACCTCGCTCCAAACCAAAGCCTTCTTCTGTTCCCTTTTGTCCTTTTCACTTGGAAATTGCCAAGACGCATATAATGCTATCTCAAACATCTTTTGTGAGCAAAGATGTACGGTTTTCAATAGCAAATTTATGTTACTCAACAGGGAACATCTACGAGATCGTTTTAGTACATTTTTTATTCAACATCTATCTTGCGTTAGAAAAGGTTACGGGTCAAAACAGTCGATAATGGGGCTGTCAAGCATGCATAAAGATAAGTTCGTCTCTGCCTCTCGAGGAAATCTGGATGAAAAGGTTGATGTTGGAAAATAGATTGTTATGTCGAAGCTTTGTCTCTTTGTTGTTCACTTGTTACCGCTAAGGGCCTAGTTGAGACTACAAACGTCAGTCTACTAGAAGATATTGTTATATAAATCGTTAGAATAATATCAGTATGGGAAAGATATTTAGTATATCTTTTTAAGTAAACTAAAATATGTCGTCCCGATTTTCGCCACAAACATTAGTGGGATTGTCAAAAATATCAAAAAATGGATTTCTGTGAAGTCCCTATAATCCAGCTGCTGCATTGTTTTATTACATTAAACTTCATGGCATGATTTTGATGGATTTGAGTGTAGGTTTGGTTGCTTTCAAACTGGAAGTATGTAGTTGATCTATTTAAATACCACATTTTGATTTCGTCAACACTTCTTTTTTTAGTTTCTCGAAAAAGTGTGTTTGGTCGGTACTGCTTTGCAAATCTCACGAAATAATTACTAGTATGGAAAATTTCAAAGAAAGATGTTACATTTGTCTTCCTCTACAAATTTTGTTTGGAAGAGTTAATCCCATCTAGATCGTTTATAACTGAACGACTTATATTTTCATTAAAACACCAACTTAAAAAACTTTTGGACTATGTAACATAGTTCAATTTTTGATCATTTCTAATGTTTCGGAAAAATACTGATCTTCTTGTAATCTCCTGCAGCAATATCAGTCTACTCCAAAAGATCTTTAGTCCAATATCCCACAAGAGCCGCTAGATATACTGGACCAGCACATAATAATGCAGCCCAATCATCTTTTCTCTATGGATGGATACTGCCTAGAGGAAAGTGTAATCTGAATAGCTTGAATGTGACCTTGGCAACTTTTCTATGGCCAGTTAAGTTTTGTTTAAAGAATCCTCAAACCCCAGGATGAAGAAAAATTGGTTGAAGATTTTTAAACTAGGTACTAAGAGAAATATTACATTAGGTGACCATCCAATCGAAAATTTTATACAGTTAACAACTAATTGGACCCCCGCAGCAATGAAGTATATTAGGTTATATTCATAGTTACCAGTACAAAATAGTTCTGCTTACTTTCGGCTATTCCGACAAACTGTTTCTCTAAAACTTTTTTTCGAAATAGCTGGTTTTTAAAGTACGTAAGTCGATTTCATGCCTTTTTGTTTTCATTTTGATATCGGGTGTTTTTTTAGAGGTATAGAACTTTGAATTGACATGAAATTTACTTAATTCGGAAGATAATATTCTAGCATTATAATTTGAATATGACTTTTGGCATATGACCGCCACGGCTGGCTCGGACGTAGTCTAATCTGGAGGACAAATTTTCGATTACTTTTTTCAACATTTGTGGCCGTATATCGGCAATAAAGCGGCGAATGTCGTCCTCCAAGTGGTCAATCTTTCGGCTTATCGGCGTAAACTAGCGACTTCACATATCCCCACAGAAAATAGGCAAGCGGCGTTAAATAGCACGATCTTGGAGGCCAATTCACGGGTCCGAAACTTGAAACTATGCGGTTACCAAACGTTTCTTTCAATAAATCAATTGTGGCACGAGCTGTGTGACATGTTGCCCCGTCTTGTTGAAACCACAGCTCGTGTGCATCATGATTGTTCAGTTGATAAACGAAATAGTTAGTAATCATGGCTCTGTAGCGATCACCATTGACTGCAACGTTCTGGCTAGCATCGTTTTTAAAGAAGTACGGACCAATTATTGCACCAGCCCACAAAGCACACCAAACAGTCAGTTTTTCTGGATGTAATGGTGTCTCAACAAGAACTTGAGGATTATCATCACGCCAAATACGGCAGTTTTGTTTATTGACGTATCCATTCAACCAAAAGTGAGCTTCATCGCAAAACAAAATTCACTTATGAAAACCGGGATCAACTGCAATCTTGTTTTGGGCCCATTCACCGAATGTACGCCTTGCTAGGTGATCGTGTGGCTTCAATTCTCGCACGAGTTGAATTTTATAAGCACGCAAACCAAGATCTTTCAAAATCTTCCATAAAGTGAATAGACACATATCCAATTCCTGTGCACGATGGCAGATAGGCTGATTCGGGTTTTCCTCTAGGCTACACTCTACAGCATCAGTGGATTCTTCTGTACACACTGTACGACATCTCTGTGGATGCGCATTATTATTTAGAGTAAACGTGGTGTGAAAACGTTTCATAGTTTATCGAATTATGTTGACCGTAAAATTGACGTAGTTCGCGATACGTATTTCGAACAGAACCATGATTTTCTAATTAAATTTGCACAATTTGGAAGCGTTGTTCGGGCGTCAGTATATTAATGATGAAATACCAAACCAAACTAAACATAAATCACTTGACAGCTGACAAGATGGCCGCCGGTTAAAAGAGTGTTGCCAACTTAAAGTTCTATACCTCTAAGCCTATTTGATAAGGAATTCCAAAAACATTTTCTACAAAAATACTGTTGCAATAAGTTTGTCCGAAGCCCGAACATGCCGAATTTATGAGGTTATGTTTTGCAATACATATGCTGTCCATTTTTTCACAATTATTTAGCAATTGTTCATGTAATCAAGTGAAACGATCAAGCGATCGTAGTATCCGAAAAATAACTAACTGGATTTTTGCAAACCGACAGTCTTAATACGACATTTTGGCGGGGTTGTGTTTTGCGACTAATTAATGTTATTTTTTTTATATCAAATATGATAAAATATCGAACAATTATTGTGTCATGATTGTTTTAGATTCGCAAAAAAATGAGTAGTAAATATATCGCTTTTTAAAAAGTACGGCTTTTTGAGATATAAAACTTCATTTTTTTATCAAAATCGAATCATGCTTGTGAAAGATTTAATTAAAAACTAGATTTTGGCGTTTTTCCCAATATTTTTGAGGTTAAATAATATAACCTAAACTTCTTCCTTTAATTATTTACATCTGTTACTTTAAACTTTTTTGGGTAGAAGAAAATATATTATTCCTAAAAACACAAACTTGCGTATTTCTATCCTTTATTCGGATATATGTTGCTGTCCAATCGATTTTCTCTATTATGTACCATTGGCATATTTTCTGAGTAACCCTTAACTGCTAAAAATTTTACAAATTTTTGGTCTCTCAAAAGTTGTTCAGTACCAGTCTACTGTTGTTTTGGACAATGTTTTCTTGTTAAAAAATTGTCAAAAATTGGTGCAGTAATCATATTTTTCACCAGAATGACCAAAAGTAACTTCTTTCTCTTCTCAGTTACAAACTAATTTAATTACTATATTTCATAATATATTATTATGATTTAATTTAATATTTTGATTATTTATTTAATTTGAATATGATTTTTTAAATTTATTTACTTTGTATATTTTTCTTTGCTTTACGTTGGGTGCCAATTATACTGATTTTAAATTATTATTTCATTTATTAATTTTATATTGAAAATGATTATTTTATTCTTGTTGGGCGCCAATTATAATGATATAATTTATAATGATAGTAATTATTATTTTATTTTGTTTGTCATTGTGCAATTAATGGGTTTTTTAAAATGAAATGGTTTGATTTTGATTTATAATTTTATTTTTAAATTCATTGAGCAATCATTAACATTTTTAAATTACAAATTTTCATTGAATCTTTTAAACTAAACAAATATGTCAAACTTAATATTTTTTGAACAATAATTTCAATGCAAATCTCTATTAATACTAGTGTTCAGAAATGTGGAGTTTTTTATTCAAAAATTACCTATATTACTTATTTTATATATTATTTACACCTAACTACTAAATCATGAAATATGAACAATAAACCTTATCAAATAAGAAACATATGTACAAAATTCAATTAAAACACATTCATCATTGTTTTTATTTTTAAATCAGTTTTGTTTTAAATACCTTATCACTTTAAATATCCGGCTGAAAAAACTCTCCTTTCTCCTTTTGGGCGTGTTCTGTTAATCCACGGCTCCGCTACTGTATTATTGGTATAGATCGTTTATAGTTTGATCTATTTATATCTGCTACTTTTAATTGTCTTGTATTTGTAGTCATTATCTGCTCCATATTCATCCTTTTGACTGACGAAATTTTTATTTAATATGCACTTACAATATTTACTTGTCTTTGTTCTATTTTATTATGGACTCTCCTTGTATATTCCCGACATGAGACTATTTGTTACATGATCAGATTTGTTTCGTTTTCGTTCGGGTTTGAAATGTCACTGTTTGATGTTCTACCCCCTTAATCTTTATCAATTTAACTATAACTCTTTTTATCTGTTCAATTTGTTGCCTACTTTTAGAATTTTATATATTTTTCCCCATTTATGTTATTGATTTTCTGTTTTGAACCTTGACTTTTTATACATGGTACTTTACTTTCAAATTTAGATATTTCAAATCTGATCCTCAAATTTAGCTTTAATTCCTTTTAAATTATATTCTAATATGTTTTTGTATTTTTACCTACTATGAATTTGATATGAAGATGTGTATTGACTATGCCATAGAAAATTTTCACTGATTTACCTGATGCTATTGAATATTGGAAATGATGATCATCTTTTTGCACTCAATTGTAAGTATACCTTAAATTTTCCCACTAGATATTTAGGGTTTTTTTACAATACATTTCATCATATGCATACTTACAATGTCATGTTTCCCTTGTGAACAAACGTGCTCGCTTTGCTATTTCTAATACACAAAATTTCATGTCTGGTTAGCAATCTTTTAGTTAAATTTTGATTCTTGGAACCTATATTATTACACTCACACTTTATTTAATTACATTATATTACTCTTAATTTGTGTATGAAATGGATTTCTGATCGCTGACGTCTAATTAAACGAATTTGAATCATTTAATTTGAATTAGAAAAATATTCCTGAATTAAATTAAATATATTGGATTTTGAGTTGTCTGACTGAATGTTTCTATACCAGAAAGCTACCCAATTAACCATAGATTTAGAAATTTGAGCTTAGTAATATTTACTTAACACCATGAAATACCACGCTATAAAATAGAAACAAAATACTAGGACACGGCAGTATCCCTTTCAGTTTGTATTCAATTCATTGGAACAATCTTTGGTTGACCCAAAAATCTCATCAAATTATATCACAGCGATATTTTCTCTTCTTACGTTTTCGCGAATATAGAAAAGTTGTTATAAATTTAAATTCCGATATTCTCAACTTCAAATAAACATAAAAACATACTGAACAGGTATATTTCGTATTGATTCTGGAGAAAAAGTTTGGAATACTTACGATTAAACGAACGGAAAGCTCAAAAGTGAACCAGGCATTACACAAATGGTCCACGGTGTGAAAATACGGATGTGGTTCCGAGCAGTTCCCTGGAGGATCTGGAATATGTTGGCACTCCACTCTCATACCGGGATGCGTTTTTAAGCAGAAAGATATGACTGAGACGCATATAAAAAATACTGATGCTCCTGCAACAACCTGAAATAGAATTAATGGAAAAAAGTTGCTAGAATTTAACAGACGTTATACGATGTGTGCTTGCACAGCCAGAAAAGAATGCCTTACAAGTATTGGAAACGAATAAACTATATATAAATATAACTCAATTTTTTGAAATCTATTTAGAGGCTTTAAGTTCTACTAACGATTTCGAAATAAATATTATGATTTCTTCTTTTAATAACTTTAAAGAGAAGAAATCATAATATTTATTTCGAAATCGTTAATTCAAACAAGATAAAAATTGCAAAAATGGTTCATCTTCACCAATATATTGTTATCATCTCATTAGGTATTGAAAAAAGGAAGTAGTAACTCCAAAACAACTTTATGGTGTCGAAAAAATAAGATGAAATTTTGAGTCAATTTACATATGGTATTTTGAAGAAAATAGAACAACAATTTTGATGTGTGACTAAATGTCATACCCCTACTCTATAAAAATGCGTAAATTGAAACAGAAAAAAAATTACTAGTGCCAAAATTTAGTAGAGATAGAGACACCAGAGGATTTAACATCTTAACAACAAAACAAATAAGACGGAAAACAAAGAAAAATACCAATAAATGACAGCACCGAAGAGAAACAAACCAACCCAAATCACGGACTATTTTTAAGGAAACAACATTATACAAGCTAGAAGTCATTTTTGAAGAAGAGAAGGAGAAAGATGCTTGCACAACAAAAACTGAAAACAATAAAAGACGAATTTAAAATAACACTATCTTATGTGCATAATGAGATAAACTAGAAGATAGTCTCTACCTATTGATACTCTTATGGATCAGATCGTAAAGAATGGGAATCATAAGGAGTGAGGATTAGATATATTAATTGGATACCTAGTAAATATAAAATAAGAAAAGGTATGGTTGTCAAAAATTTGGAACTCAAAACACAAAAAAATAAAAACATAGCCATTAAACAAGTCAATGTAAATGAGAAACTATAGAAACAGTATCCACACTTGAATGCTTATGAGTATTTGCACCGATGACCGAATATTAGATGTAAAGTTAGTAAATAAATTGGTCAACAAAGGTATATCGTACCCTTACTTTGAGACAAACCATTCAGAAGGACATCAGGAGGGGTGAACTACAATAGAACAAGTAACGAGATTTTGCTATAAGCGGAATAGATTAAAATTAACTGCTAAATGAACTTGGACAAGGCAATAGAATGAACACTGATTGTGATATGAAAAGAATAAGAAAAAGTTTATAAAAAAACTATATAGAATATTAAAATTAATTCAAGAAAAACCAGAATTTAGTAAAACTGTTAATGGAATCAGGCATAAGGATAAGATGAAAAAGTACACGATGTACAGGAAAGGTAAATGCATTAACATATCATTAAGGATTAACTATTTTTGAGGACCATACCAAGATAAAATTGGTAACAATATGATAACTACTTAAACTAAGTTTTTAATGTTACCATGCAAATTTTACCTTTGGAAGAACAACCGGTACATGTTTTAGTGAACTTATTAACCAGTCCTACTATGAATTGAAAAATGCATTCTTTTACAGACAGTTTCTTAATAGAAAAAGTTATGAATTTTCACTCTAACCCAAGATTTGAACTTTTGGTTTCAATCATTACCAATACTTATTGGGCATTCTTCATCAATCCACACTTTTGCTGAAACATTTAGTACGTTGCGATAAGGAAGCAATTAAAATATGTGCTCAAGAAATGCAATTAGGTATAGATTTTTTATTAATTTAGTTACAAAATTAGTTAAACACACATTGTATAAATTTATAAATTTAGTAATAGGTAAAGAGGCTAAAACTAAGTGAAACAGGTATCATGCAATCACAATCTACTTGTACTATGGGAAATGTTTCGTAATTTCCTTGAGATTTTTGCAAATTTTATTTCATTGCTGTGATTATATTACTGTGACATCAATCTAAAAGCACTGCTTTATATAGTGTGTTGCTCTTGTGTAACTAGAAGAACATGGTGGACCAAATTTGCAGTTTTAAGAGCGAGCAGAATTAACGATATTAGTTATCGCAAACCTAGTTAGATAATTAAGTACTCTTTTTTGTTGAAGTTTGCTTCAAGTTTTTGGATTAGTATAGAAAGTACAGTGCTAAGTTAAAAAATAAATATGTAACGTAGATGCTTTTATATTTTAATTATTTGTGCTTGTACTTTTTAACAAAATACAGTGACCTAGTTAGATCTCAGTAGACGTCGCCAAATTTTATAATATTAAGTTACTTGCGAATGACTCGGTGCACAAAGCTATGTAATATTTCTTATCGACTATCTTCGCTAGTACTGTCATTAGCTTCTCTGTGGAAACCTTTCTACCAGCACTAAACCCGCTAAGTTCGAACCTGATTCTATTGACTTTATCGGTTGAGTCCAGTAACCCTTTAGGGTATCTTAGCTTCAAGTTGACAACACCGGTTAGCTATGTTAACAATTTAGAACAACTCAGCTCCAAATTGATTTTATGAGCTAGATCCGGTAGTAGGTACCTGAGGTCACCTTAACCCCAAACTCACTTAAACAGTTTGTTCTGCTAGTTATTTAGTTAAATTTGCAGCCAAGTTGACTTTGTCAACACCTTAGGCCAGCTTAGCGTTTTCGATAACTATTATGGTTGCACCTGTACCCTCTAAAATATTCGTATAATTTCGTTTGTGTATTAAAGAGAATGTCTAAAATATTGTCTTTCACAAGCCTTGTAAGAGATTCACGTGGCGTACTTTGCGAACTACAAAATACTTTACAACTTTTGATTAATGCTATAAGTTTTTTATTCCTTCGCTTAATATTTTGCTGTGTTTGTATAAGGGCTATTTTATTCATTCTTATTTTTAAATAGTCATCTTAATGTTAAATGTTTAAATTTTTCAGATCAAGGGATCACAAAAACGGCCATACTAAGAAGTTCATGATACACTCAGAACAACAAAACTTGTACTTCATTTCTTCACGTGCGATTTGAGGGGACTGGGACATTCTAACTAATTCTGGTGGAAGTTGAATAGAAGAATATTGCGAAATTTGGGTACATTTTTAGTTTTAGTTATGTAACTTTGTTTTAGCTTCCTACGATTTGGACCAGTCAGGTGACTTTTGCAGAGGTCTAACTCATCATAGAGACGCTCATAAAACAGTAAAGGGATCCTGCCATGAAAATCGTTGAAAAACACTATCTTAGATTAAAAAGAGATTTTCAGGCAATGTGAGGCCTTTTCTGCTTAATGACACCCATTAGATACAAAAAAGCGATATAGTAGTAGCTATTAATAGTCCTGCTTCTTCCAAAATGCGGAGGCCTGCAGACTGACTGCTTGACTATTGGGTCTTCGGACGTTTTGGTCAGTTTCGCCCTCACCTCTTCTCTCGCCTGCTAGGATTTGTTATGAAAAGGTGAAAAAGCTTCAGTTACATCATCGGAATAAGCAGAAAAGAAAGAAACAAATCAGATATTTAACATAAGATAAGACAGCCCCAAAAAAAAAAAAAAAACTTGTGCATCGGACCGGGTCTATGTAGGCTTATGTTTTTGGGGTCGCTGAATCAGAATCAGGGGTCAGTTTGACCTCATCAGGTCAGGGTCAAGGTCATTCCAAAGCCAAATTGCCAAAATCTAATCAAAAAATCTGGAAAATGCTTATAAGTATTTTTGGGGTTGCTGAATTCAAATCCGGGGTCGGTTTGACTACATCAGGTCAGGTTCAAAGTCAAGCCAAGGTCAAATCTCCAAAATTCAAAAAATCTGAAAATATTCATACATATGTTTTTTGGGACACTAAATCCGAATCTGGAATCAGCTAAAGTGTTACTCCAAAGTCAAACTGAGATATTTCTAATTTCAATTTGGTCGAAATATGGAAAGATCAGCAAATCGCAAAAAGGACAAAAGCTAAACTAATCTTTGAAGCGAACAGATTCAGGGTTTCGAGATCTGGTGATGGCGTCGAATGCTGCGTATTCCAGGGACACATAAGCTCACTAACGGATCTATGCTAAGAGAGCTTAAGATCAAGGTTGACAAATCCTACAATATTTAAGGAAGAAAAACTCAAACCTTAAGGAAAATGAGGTCTAAGACCTAGGAGAATATATCTGCCAAGGTGGCTCAGCAAGCAAAAGTGGTAACAGATAACTACTGCCAGATAAACTTCAGGAGGCAAAAATTATACAGGAACAAAGTAAAAGAATGGTCATAAACTTAGAGGCACGGCTTCTCAGACATGAGAATACGACGCTGAAGATGACATCAACACATTGAAAAATTCTGTTGGTCAACCAAAAATTTTATTAATGGGAGACAGTAGATTCTCTTCAAGTAGCGCTTTTTCTTGGAACTGAAAATATTGAGCTATTCACGAATTTTTATTTGTGATTTTTTTATAATAAGTCAGTAGTTTAATATATTTGCCCTACAAGATACCAACCATATGAACATTATAGTGCAATAATCAAGCAATAAATCTGTGGAAAGATAGTAAAAATAAATGAATAGTAAAAAGTTTGTTTGTATTGACATTAAGTTTCACTCTCATCCGCAAAATACCAATTTATAGGCAAACTTTTAGTGGAATTACTTCCGAAGCTACAAAAACTACAATATCTGACCATTTCGTATGAATTGATTCGATCCGAACTATTTAATTGGTTCTCTGATTTAAATCTGATTTCTCTAACGGTTTCAGAGGACGTATTTCAAACGTAATTGGAGTTTTTAATCTGATTTGGACGCCTGATTTCTGCCAGCAAAGTCCCTGGGAATCGATCTCCTTTAGAACCGTACGAGGTTCATGTACTTTTGCCAGGAATTAATCATGTGAAGTATTTTTTTGTGATTTAAATCCAAAGTTAAGTGCATTCAGTCAACATTTTATATTGAAATGTTATTGGAGATTCAAGACTGCTAGATACATTGAGCTTCATCATTTTATATAAATAACAATCTACTTTCGAATGCATGTAATCGCATAACTTTTTGTATGAACGAAAATGTTTCAAGAATTGTAAGGAAAACTGAAAACATTGGTTGAAGTCCGAAGAAAATCCTTATGAAAAGAAAAATAGAAAAAAAATAGGCTAATACTAATGAAATAGCTCCGCTCCATATTTGGACCCTTTGAGAGCTAGTTTCTGCGAAAGCCTAGATTACAACTCCCGCCAACAAGTCAAATATCTTTAAGTATAGATAAAGGCAACTGCTTGAGGATTTCCGATAAAAAGAGAAAAAACCTCCGTTATTCCTCTGCTGAATCAGGTACTGTATCGAAATTACAAATACCTGCAAGGGTTTTCACAATATTAGGAAAAAAGAAAAAAATGTGGTTCATGAAAAATATATTCGCCATCTTATAAACAAATTTCATAAAATTTGGTAGTTTTGTATTATCAACTAACGTTAGCGAATTTTTGCTAGGCATTCTAGATTTTTGCAAAGCAACTTTGTTATTTCTTATAATTGCCATATTAAATTTATACGTCAAATAGAAAATAATATTCAAATGCCTAATGAAACTGCTCCGAGAACGTGAAATCTTAAAAAGTACAAGCATCGGCCATATGTAGAATATATTAGTTAAAGACTATGAATTAGTGACCTACAAAGGAGAAGATTTTGTTGCAATTGGTTCGTAGAAAAGTGCCTAGAAAATCCCCAATATCCGCTTAAGGTTCTGTGGTCTGGTGAAAGCAGATTTACAAATTGCGGAATATTTAACAGACACATCAACGTGTATTAGGCTGATCAAAACCCGTTCTTAAATGGTGAGTTGCGCCACCAAGTATGGATACCAATTATAAACGAAGACGCTCTATTTTACATTTTTTTGATAATCGGACTGCTCCTGGATTTATTGAGATATTACGAATTTACATCAACCAAACTTTAGAAAATGTACCTCTTCAAGATGTAGTGAACATGTGGTTCTAGCAAGATGGAACACCTTCACATATTGCGTAAATCACAACTGACTTTTAGAATCACCAATATAGAAATAACTGGACCGGAAATTGAGCTCAGTTTGCCTTGCCTGCTGACCACCGGATCTCATGCCTCTTGATTTTGCATTTGGGGATCCTTAAATAATACTACAGTTTATAGTATTACTTATAATACGATAGAGGAACTTGAGGCAGCCGTTGTTTGAGCGATTGAAGAAATTCCTAGACAAATGATTATAGATACATAATAATGGTGGAATTTTCCAACATTAAATTTAATCTGATTTAATTTGTCTTTGTTATCGGTTTTTTATTATTTTTTTGAGTTAAATCACAAATATTAATGTTTTAATTGTTTGTTTTGGAATCATAAATAAATGAGTACTTTTATTTGCTTATATTTTTAGGGGAACTTTAACAAAAACACAATTGCGGGTTATTGTTTGACATCCTACTAAGTGAAAATCTGTTTTTTTTTATTTACATTTTCTGTCATGCAAAGATAGGTCTGTTATAAATGGTTGAAAAGCTTTTTTATGTGCTGTTCAACGACATATAAATCTAATATGTCGGCCATTAGAAATAACAAAGTTGGCTATGGTTATAAAACTCTAGAAAGCTTAGAAACAAAATGTTCTCTTCAGTGGATTATCCGAAATCGCTATCACAAAACTAGCAAATTTTACCGAATTTGTTTACAACATGGCGAATATATTTCTATTTTCGAAAACCACAATTTTTTGTTTTTTTCCCTGTAGGTATTTTTAATTTCGATATAGCACATAATTTAAGCCACCCTGTTTCTCTTGCCGTTCCGCAAATCCCCATGTAGTTGCGTTTATCTGGGACACATAATATAGTCAACATGGCAAGGCAATGGAAAATAAAACTTTGTATCAAACAACCTCAACATCAGTCAAGACATTAAATACTGTCGTTAGGTGATGACGAAATCTACATACAAGAAGCAGAAGAAAATCTTTAACTAGAATTAGGAAAAAATACAAAAATTAGGACGCTTGTAGGAAATGAATCCAGTCTGCTAGAAGGGGTGGCTTTCAACTCTGGGCAAGATCACACATTGGGACAATATAAGTTTTGTTGTTAATGCTACTTGCATCCTACTTTCAAAATTTCAGACAAATCGATTTACTGGCAAAAATTTCACTGTACTAAAGAGAATCATAACATAGAGCAAGCAAGTATGAGAATTGTATGTTTTGTTATATGAATACGATTTAAACATTAATTGAAAATATTCTAAGAGATATATGTATCCAGAGATTTCAACCCCCAAATCAAGCAAAACATGATTCACTAGGTCTGCATTTACAGTTATGTCGACTGGAGTCATAACCAAGAGAAGTAATTCCAATCCTTAAATATTTAGAACTACAGTACAAGAGATCCGACTTGCCCATACAATGTTTGGCATCACACACCCTCTAAAACCGGGCTGTTCCTAACAGGACGGCTTTTTGCATTTGTTTGTAAAGATGTTCGTCCCTCGTGTTGGCCGGATCCCGTGTGCTGGCCAGGTTAGAATAGCACCACGGTATCCACCGCCTGTCATATGAGGCGACTAAAGGGGCAGCTGTCCGCTGACCTACTACCTAGGTTTCCTTCCTTCTCCACAACCCGCACGGGAAGTTCTGGTTTAAATCATTTCATCTGGGAAATGACAACCCCACGGGTCCGAGTTACCTGGGTCATCAGGGTCAATTGGTGACACCACTTATGAAAATGAAGTTACAGAGTAGATGCCTCGGAAAAGAGCCGCTGCCTGAGGATCGCCAGGGCATGTCTGGAGCCGGCGCTGGACATGACAGCATCCGGGACGTCGGTGGCAGGGTGCTGACGAGGCGGGCCCCTGCCGTCCAAAGAGCTACAGCCCAAGAACCAGAAGAACCACAACAACACTCACGAATACAGTCACAACAACAACGTGACCATCATCAACGGAGTCAAATGAGAACGAGAATGGACTGGCGCCATGAATGAATTTAGAATGCGCACGTTTTACAAAATTACGAACCTTGGCCAGGACAAGACTGGATATCGCCAAGTACAAGAGATTATTAATAAAATGTTATTAAGCAACATCATTGTTTCAAAACAAGGACCGAACTCCCTTCGAAAAACTGGTCAGGTGAATGAAGCCCTCCACCCAAAGCAGTGCGTACGCCTCTCGTACTATTCCCAGAACACAGGGAAACAAGACAACAAAATACATTAAAATCAAATTCTATAAAATATTTGCTACAACTGTCTTAAGTTATACATGTGAAACTTGAATAATGACGAGAAACGATGAGTCCAGAGCTCAAACTTCAGCAATGGAGAACTGCATAAAAAAAGTTCAATAGCAGTTTCTAATACAGAACTTTTTCACTTCACATTATTCCTAAATACTTTTAATTGTACAATTTGGCGAAGTTGCCGGTTTTAATAAATAAATTTACAACACTTTTTGTTATCATTTGATTGTATTTTTATTATAACAATATCTACTCGTACTAATTCCAGGTAAAGTGAATAAATTGATAATATTTTTTCATTGAAATAAGTTACAGTTCTTGGTGTTTTATTAACAAGTAATAAGTAATGTCAGGTATTTAGAAACTAACTTTATTTATGGAGAAATTATAATATCCCATAAATCACTTTGTAAGATTTAAAGCTGAACCTTCTCCTTTCAATTACCTAGACTTTAACAATCGCTGTTATTAAATAACTCCTATGTAACTATTGAACTGATAAATTTTAAACGGGAATTAATTATTGATTTTTAAGGTTTTATGGACTTTATACGATAGAAAGTTTTCAGATATTGATTCATTAGGACGGATTAGATGAAGAGAGTAGACTGCTGTTACGAAATTTTAATGTACTCATGGAAAGTCAATTTTAATGAAAGACTTAAATTTTAATATCAGCTGTTATACAAGGTGTCCCAACGAAATCAAGACAGCAGAAATATTTCCTAAAAAAACTCTTTATTTTGAAAAACGTTCAATCACATCAAAAGGTTTATGAAGTGGGGCAGATTTGGCCATACTAACTAACTAATTATTTTTTTAAATAGAATCCTACCATAAGTGACACCTCGTTTTAAAGCCTGTTTAAAAAGAAATTCTACGGTATGTCGTTTTTGATATTCCATCAACATTTAAGGAATTTGCGAATTGATTCCTGGACATTTCTTTGTTCTCTGATGTTATTGACGAATTATAATTAAAAAAAGGTAAGTGCCTTATAATTTTAAAACCTTTTTGCTATTACAACAACGAAAATGAAACTGACAATGGATTTTAAATCATCTCATTATAACAAATGTTCGAAATGGTATCCATGCATTGCTAAACAATGATATAATTCTCAAATTCATTGTGCATATTGGAAAAAACATCTGGAGTAAGTCGGCCACATTCATCCAGTCACTCTGAAGGAGTAGTAGATTCTCGGGTCTTTAATTACCCCCAAAAAAAAAATTCAGGGGATTATATCTGGTGACCTTGCTGGCCACTCGATGGCACCTCGTCTTCCGATCCATGTATCAGGAAATCGATTAACCAGAAACCCTCTGCCAAACATAATATAGTGGGGCACCGTCGTGCTGAAAAACCAGGTCGTCTACTAGACGACCATCTGCCTCCAAAATTTCAGCTATTCTTGGACCATTATTGTTTGCAAGTAAGTCTAAATCTCTATTTAAAGTCATGAAAAAGGATCCAACGATATGATCACCTACGATTCCTGGCCCCACATTTAGTTGTAGAGGTCGCTGAGTATAAGTCTCTCTAAATAACTATGGATTAATGTTATACTAATATCTGTAGTTAGGACGATTTACCCAATTCACCAATATCTGGATTTAAAAAATATCTATAACCTTTAAAAAGTGGGTGGTATCAATAAATGTTTAATATTTATATTAATTTTGTTATTTAAACAATTTTATTATATAATATTTTAAAATGTAGTTATTTTAGGAAGGTATTAGTAATATAACTTTTACTTAAGCATATATATATATATATATATCTACATATGTAAGTGTATGTTTATATGTGTGCATGTATATGTGCATGTATATATGTCTATATATACTTAGTTTGCCCACGCACTAGGGATTCCTTTTGTGTGTTTCTATTCTACTTTTTTTATATTTTCTTGAGGATAACATCAAATTGAAATAAAACGATGTATATTAAACGACAATGAAATCAGAATCGACTTTGAAATGTTTGTTTTTACTTTTTTTTCGTTCAATATACAGCTTTTTATTTTTATGTTTTTTTGGGCAATACCATCTAAATCGAAATAAAACGACGTATATTGATGGAAAACCAAACGTTTCAAAGTCTATTCTGCCTTCGTTGTCAATGGCTTTATATTTATTGATGTAAATTACAAAATTAAAATTTTTTATGACATTAAATTTGACCTTAGACAATGTGTTGTTTTTAGATATACAGGATAAAACAACATTCCAAACAAGAAAAACACTGAAATCTCTAATATCGAAAACAAAACCAACCAACAAAACCCAGAACTCTAAAAACTGCATATACAAGATCCCTTGCGAATGCAATAAATTTTATATTAGAGAAACATCGAGACCATTAAACCTACGACTAAATGAACACAAGAATTACATAAAGAAACGACAATTTGAAAAATCGAAAATTTGTGAACATGCTTGGAACCTAGGCCATAAAATACAATTTGACAATTCAACTATACTTCACAAAGAACAATATAACACGAAACGAAAAATAAAAGACTCAGCCTTAATTCTTTTCAATGAAGACGATTGTATCGCTTCTACTTCTGTTGAATTTAATCGTATCTGTTTACCGACAATTAAGGAAGAAATTATTAATGGTAACCTCCTTTTGAACAATCCAGTATCGGGATAGTTCATAAGGTTTTTCCTAGGTTTTCCCTTATGACGTTAATGGGATCACTGAAACAATAGATCTTTGATCGCATTTTTTTTGTGCTACCTGTATATCTAAAATCAACAAATTTTCTAATGTCAATTTAAATGTCATAAACAAATTTTCATTTTGCAATTTACATCAATAAATATAAAGCCATTGACAACGAAGTCAGAATAGACTTTGAAACGTTTGGTTTTCCATCAATATACGTCGTTTAATTTCGATTGTGGTGTTATTGCCCAAAATAACATAAAAATAATCAAGAATATGCCACAAGTAACATTTAGAAGACAATTACTATTCTACTATGATTATTTGCTTTCTCCTTTTGTTTTACTACTTATCTCTGTATTATAAATGTATAGCGTGTTGAATATAAATATTATTATTATTATTGAAACCAATCGGGGCTTCGTCAGAAAAGAAAGTATTGTGTAAAAAATTGGAATTGTTAATTATGTAACATGGTCATTGTTTCACAGAATTCTATTCTTCTGTCAAAGTCGTCTTCATTTAATTTTTGGACCGGTCTGAAAGTAGACAGGAGAAAACTTTTTAGTGTGCCAATTAAAGAAACTTGTTTGTGTGAAGTTGCTGTTATATCCTTTGCAATTTGTATCAAGAAAAAAAAACATGAAAAGGTAGCCATTTTTATAGAGGTCGTTGAATAATTCATATTTTTCTCAACAAGTCAATTTTATTTATGAAATAAAAATCATAATGAAGTTTTGTAGAAAACCACAAACATTTATAACATTTTACTGTTCCCATTTTTGCATTTAATTTTATAATATTTCTTACATATAAAAGGTTAAAACAGAGGATTGTCATAATGTAAAATATTTGCTATTTGTTGTTATATTTTCATACTCTGTAAGTATTTTAGATATTTATGTTCTATCTATAGTATATTGGCATAATTTCTATTTCCTAAAATGTACATATTGAATTGTATTTATTTGTATTTTATAAATGATACGGCAGTAATATCATCTGCAAACACCTGGGATGAAGACCAACATAAGATGAATTTATTGTAAAGGGAAGTGAATGAGTGGTTAGTATCCAACAAATTATCATTTCATATAAATAAAACTGTTTATATTGCTTTTGGATGCTACAGTGATAGTGTGCCAAAGAAAATAAATATATGTATAAATGACAACAAGACTAATAGAGTTGAACATCACAAATACTTGGGAATTATTTTTGATTTTAACCTTAAGTGGGATAAACATATTAATTACATTGTTAATAAAACTAAGTACTTGGTTTTTGTGTTCTACAAATTATCTAAAATAATGACAGGTGCGATAATAAAAATAATTTATTAGGCATTATTCCATAGTATCATTTCTTATGGTAATATTGCTTGGGGAGGAGCGTATACCAATAGTATTTTTCCTCTGCAAGTGCTTCAAAATAGATTACTTAAAATCTTGAACAGTAATTCTAATAATAAGCAAAAATCCAGTTAATCTTGTACAATTATTTGCTCTTGAATCGTTATGTTATCATTATGACACACTTAAAACTGAGTTAAAATTAAAATAAATAAAAGAAAAATATTTAATATATTACCAGATGAATACAAATGTATGGTGAACTGTGAAAAAGCAAACAAAAAGAAATTGGCTCAATGGATAATTAATAATATACAAGGAAGCTAGTATTTCACTAAATGCTTTTCCTAATTATTGATGCAATATACACTGTGATAGCTAAAATATTTACTGATTTCTGATAGATGTTAAATGATTGTTTTGTATTATTTAAGTTTAGTTTTAAGGTTTAATCTTAAGTGTACCAGGCACGTACAGGGATTCCTATCCCTCTGTGGGTTTATTTAAATGATAATTTTTCATTGTAAACTGTATACTGGTTTCAATAAATAAATAAAAATTAATTTCCATTTGGTACTTTTGGAAACAATAAATGTAGATAATGTAGATTTCTTTTTCAAATTTGGTAAAAAGCATACTACAGGTTTCTATCGAGTAAAGGCAGCTTCTAAGACCGCCGTAGAGGGCGCTAGTCATTATTTTTGAACACAATTTACTAAATTTTTTGTTATAAAGACGTGATACACAGTGGTGCATCTCAAAAATTATTATCCTTCGAATACGATGGAGACCATATTGAACATTGGTTATAATAAAATGGAAGTTTTATTTGCCTTGTCGTATTGGCAAGTCTTTAAAATTATAAGCGATATATCTATTTTAGTTATTATTCGTCAATAACATCAAAGATCAGAAAAGTATGCAGGAATCCCGTTTTTTGAATTCGAAAATTCCTTAAATGTTGATGGAACATCAGTTTTCTTGCTTATTAAAAAAGCTTTAATACGAGGAAAATGAGGTGTCATTTATGGTAGGGTTCCATTAAACAAAATTAGTAGCTAGCGCTGAAGGGATGAGGATGCAATTTAATTAACAGTTAGTATGGCCAAATATGTCCTTTTGCGATTTTCAAAATAATGAGTATTTTGGGAAACATTTCAGGTGGTTCGTTTTCGTTAGCAAACCCTGTATATATTGGATATGCTAAAACCGTACCAAACTCAATATTTGTTAACAAATATTTGTTTTAAACGATTGAACCGAACAATAAATTATTTTCCGACTATCATGTTCCGTAATACATTTTCTGCCTGTACGCATTAGGTAACCCTAAATAAATAGGTTCATACTACCTTTTCAGCTACAGACTATCATCTACAAGGGGTGTTTAGTAAGTTAGTCAACAAAAAATATTCACATTTCGATGGTGCACATTCAGCGGTGGTACCTTAGCCGTCGAGGACGAGTACGGCTCATCAAACAACGCCCATATCTTCGGTTTCAGTTTTTGCCATTTGGTAAGCGTACCAGCGTAGTACGCCTCTTCATAGCCGAACATTCTGGCGACTTCTTCGTCGCTGGGGCGCTCGGCATCGATGTCGAGCTTGTCAAGAATGGCTAGAGTGGCCTGTAACAGAAAGAAATAATCCAGAAATAAAAATCAGTTTTTAACTATATATGATATGTTCTTCAATAGCACTCAGATATTTAAGAACTGAACTTCATAGACAAATCTCCATAAACAAATGCGAATGTAAAAGAGAAGAAAAAATTGTCCAGGGATGTAATCTAGAGACATCCAAATTTTCAAGTAAATGGGGCTGACAACTTATTGCCTGCGTAACAATATACGTACAAAGCACGTAGGTTTTCTCGGCCGGTTTCACTGCATAATATCTAGTTTTCTGATTGTACTTAATCTTTATAAAGAGATCTTTGAAGCGAAACCTATGATTGAGCACAGTTTTCATGCAACCTTTATGTTGGTTCCGTTACGTTGTGATTTGGAGCCATCAGGAAGACTCACTGTTGGAATTTGAATGTCATGTAAAGACTGTATTCATCTGCGGCTCTAATTCACCACAGAAAAAGACAGCGATGGATAACTAGCTTTTCTTAGACGGTTTAGTTATGATAAGCACTCATGGAATCCAAGGATTCCACGAGTTATACCGGAAACCAACACATACAGACCGCTACCTACATAAACATTCGAATCAACATCTAGGGCAGTACTTTAAACTCTCGTGGACCGAATTTCGAAAATTTGCGAACCACCGCATCTAAAACACCCTGCATTCCAGGCAAATGGTTACTAAATCATGCCAAAGACCTACAATCAGTACAAAATATTAATTTAGGAACAGCCTATTTGCCATACATAAAGAACACATAGGATCTCATCGGTAGACTGCACAAAAAACTATTTTTGCTAAGCGACCCATGATATTGCCTGCGTACTTTGGTCTCCCAAGGATTCCATTATCTCTTTATCAACATTTTTTTACAGAATCCGCTGCTCATACGGTGCTGTACCACCGTACTCGTCTTGCAGAACATATGCGCAATTATTGATTATTACATCCCGAAAAATCGACCGTGGCAGAACATGCTTCTATACGGGGAACATGTACATGCAGTAAGAACATATGAAGGTACTTCAACCACGGCCCACCATGATTCTCACCTCCACCGAGTAGCTATTGTAACTTATAAGCATCAACAGAAAAGAAGACGGTCTCAAATTTAGCAAAAGATCGCATCCCGTCCTCTGCTGTGCCATATCCAAGCCATTCGCACATACTGTATACTCCGCCCACTCAACCTCCACCGACCTATCAGTGCTTGCAACGCTTGAACGGTCGTTAAATACCAGTGTCCTATCCCTTAAGAGCCACTTTGGTATATAGTGTAAACAATTTTTTCCTCATCTAAATTTGTATAGCAGGTCCACCCTAACATACTGAAGACCTCACAAGCTGTGTTTATAAGATTAAATCTATTCTCAGAGACTCCACCAAATATCAGATATCTACACTATTTAAGTACATTAGACATTATCTTCGCCGCCCTAATATACAAAATTACTTTTTGTTAAATATGCTTTATCTCATAAGTTCCACTTTAAGTTGAAGAACAAAATTCCAACCATTCGTTTAGGAGTAGGAGTAGGAGTAGGCTCAGTAAGTATTCCAATGATAGTCTACAAATGTGTTGGCTACGCCATATTTTTTGTGATTATAAACAGACTATATTGATTTTTTGCCTGCTAAACAGAGGTACATATACGTGCTACACTTTTTACAAGAAAATTGTTACAGGGACTATCGGAAGAGTTAATACTAACTACTGATCATCATGGCTAACGAGGAAACCACAGTTCGACTACTTTTGCATGTTATGTGTCGAATTCATCACCTAAAACCCAAACGGTGACGAAGATCGAGAAAAAAAGCCAAGAACCTAAAGGCTAAACCCTGCCATCCACCTGAGATGGTCAACAATGCAAAAGGTTAAATGAATGTGGTGGATCGTCTTTGCAGACTATCAACAACAAAAAATCACCTGCAAAACGAGATTCTTTCAGCAATAAACCTACGATACTAAAGAAAACGTTGGCTACGGCAGCTGCAAAAAAAACAGACAAAAAAAAAACAACAGCTGCAAGCAAACTTAAGAAAGCTGCCGCAACTAAACAGAAGACTTCAACGTAAAGTCTCCATCTAAAGCCAAAAAAAAACAGTAAGACCGTCTCTACTAAAAAACCAGAAGCCCCTAAATCGAAAATCGTAAATCCGCTTCTGTAAAAGTAGTTTTAATTAAATTAGACCCAATTTTGATAGATATTTTTCTACATGATGAACAAAAGTCCCCATGGCACTACGCCCAAAACTCAATAGCAACTGGCATATTGAGCTTTAAAGTCTCGATTTTCGTACATTAGCTTCTCTGAAAATATTTTAGGCAAACTGGATCAACGTTTACAGATTGATAGTCTTTAATATTTTGAAGAACTAAATCATTACCAGCTGAGTTATTAAGCTTTAGGGAAGTTCAAGTTGAAAAAGGTGATTGGAGACTTGAAGGTCTGTCGCAAAAGGAGTTTGTCATGAGGTTTCATGTGTAACAGTGTGTTGTATGTAGTACCGAAAATTGTTATTTAACTTCATACATACATAATAGCACTTATCAACAGGAAAAAAAATAGAATATATACTTAATGAAATATTAACTGTTTATTATTTAGTAAGTTTAGTAGGCGTTCTGAACATGGTATCAGCGTTGAAAGTCATGCCACGGAAAATTGACTCTTAACAAGCCCTTTTGTCCACTTTTGCTTGCATTCGTTAAGAAGCTGGCTGTACATTTTTCATCTTTCTTAATTGTTATCATTTACATTACACGCCTGACCCTTATACAACCACATAAACATACAGGGGCTGTCCTAGAGGGGGTCTACCCCACCGCCAAAAATCGACTCATTGAGAAATCTCTTAAACAAAAAAAAAGATTTAAATAGAAATATGTAAGTAGTAGTTATTTTGTCTGTTGGAAAAAAATCAAAAACAGGTATCCAAATAATTTTGAAAAATTCGTGACCCCCTTCAAATTTTTGTCTGCTACCGCTCCTGCAATGTACAGCCAGAACTTGAGTGATATTCTAGCCTACTGGGTCAAAGCCAACTCAGTTTCGAAGCCTAGACTGAGCCACGGACACTTGTACGTCTTGTTTATTATGTTTTGATATCTAAAATCAAATAATTGGCGAGGAGAAACATAAACATGTCAAATAAACTTTGATAGAGGATTTTCGTGTTATAGAATTTCACCAAAGGTAAAACTCAACAAATCCGCTGAATTGATATAAACCTCTTTGGCTTTGATTTATCCGGCTAATCCGGTCATCGTAAATTCCCGCACGCAGCCATATATTATTTAAGCTTTTGTTTATAACGTGTATACACTTGCCAGCCTATAAGTGTTTGCTCGGTTAGCGTATTTCATAATATATGAGGTCAGTTCCTATGCAATGCGATGAAATTGGAATTATAGCTTCATTTTTCACAACTAATGCGATCTCTTTGAGATGAACGTTTGCAGCTACTGTTGCACGTGACGTGTGATTTGTCAGACTTGTAACGGAATAAAAACAATGATAAATCTTCTAGAAATCTGTCGAATGTGTCCGTGCATTTAGGATCAGAATGATTTATTGACTTAATGGCGATGTTAAGTCATATGGAGTATTAATGGCATTCCTTACATGAACTGACTACATATTTACCGTTTATTACTCATATAATTAATTTTTGCTTGATTCACTCAGTATTTCCCACACTCAATGCAAAGGGTCACGAGTTACCCCTCTGCCCAAAAACTCTAATCCTACTTCTTTCAGTCATACTCGGCCAATAAGTATATTACAGCCCATGTCAAAAATAATTGAAAAAGCTATAGAAACCTAATTACGTGAAAATTGTACTAAAAATTCGATTATACCAACACATCAGTCTTGATCCTACTTCATTATTCCAAAGCTTTTGACACCATTTACCACCATATCTTAAAATCTATACTACATTACTTACGTACTTATTTAGGCAATAGAATACAATTGGTAGAATAGAAAGGCAAAAGATCTATGGGCTTCGTAAACAAGAAGGGTGTGCCCCAGGGGTCAGTTTTGGGCCCCATACTTTTCGACATTTATATGATACTCAAGTTTATGTACCATTCTTCCCACAGGAAAGTGAACAGGTTATATCAGCAATTAACTATGACTTATACAGGGTGAGTTGTTTTTGATGATCAGTATGGGGATCTCGGAAACTAGCGGAGATAGAGCAATGGTTAATTTGAGAAAGATTTGCAGTTTTACTGGCCCAATTTAATGACACTTTCGGATTTTTGTAAAAAGTCATGGCTTACTAGATATTTTGAAAAAACGAAATTATGTCGATTTAGTCACATCCCTGAAGCTCCTTTGTTTTTGATTTTATAAAAAAAGTATAAATATCAAGATTTAAGGGAATTGTATCCCAAATATGACTGTCATGTCCTCGTTTGCGATACAGCTCTCGTTTTCGAGATATGACACAAACTTACGTTTTTTTTTTTGAATGGAAACCAGTTGGCTATGACCTCAAAAAATCGTTTAGAACTTTTCAACCATATAATACTCGATATAGTTATTTATAAAAACAACGGAGTCATGGATGCTTTTCTCTCTTATTTTCACTTTTAACATAGTTAGCCATGAAAAAGGTTGATTTATTAATGATTATTCCAAAAAACATTGAACGAATTTTTATATATCAGAAATAACGAAAAAACTAAATAAGTAGGTACTTACTAAAAACTTAAGAAATTAAAGTCCACCATTGTTATTTAGACAAAAATTGCATATTTTTAAGACTGACATTACCGCTTTCCTCACAAACCGCTATCAATTTCTTCAGTTGCTTGTAATACCGCCTCCCTTAGGTCACCAACTGTCTCATACTTTCTTTTGTACACTTTGTTTTTTAGCGAACCCCATAAATAGAAGTCTATAACTGCCAAATCGGGAGACCGGGGTGGCCATTCGCGTGTACTAATAACGAGTTATGAGCAGGTGCTCCATCATGTTGGAACCATTCTATTTCTAAACAAGTTTTCAAATTCAAATTATGCAACATGTCTTGAAAACTGTATTGCAAGAAATTCAAGTAGCGCTCCCCAGTAAGTCATTCGTCATAGATAAAAGGCCCCAGAATTGTAGACCCAATGATACCACACCAAACATTAAAACCAAATTTTATCTGGGGTCGTCTTTGTTCTACATGGAAATGGTTTTCTTTAGCCCAGATATGTTCATTGTGTCTATTGAACAGACCACAGTTAGTAAATCTAGTTTCATCTGACCATAACACCTCTAATGGATATTGTGGATTGTCAAGGCACATGTTTTTAAACCATGTACAATACAATATACGTCGATGTTCGTCACCAGCATGCAAATTTTGAGAAACCGAAAATTTCTACGGGTGGAACTAGTGCGCTTTCAGTACCTTAACTACAGTTCGTTGAGATGTGCCAGCTTCTGCCGCAATCTCACGAGTTGATGTAGAGGGATTTTGATTTACCATTGCCAAAACATTTATTTGTGCTGCTTCGTCAATTTGATTACGTTCCTTTGGTGGTTTAGTAAAAGATCCAGTAAAAGTAAAATAAGAGAGAAAAGCATCCATAACCCCGTTATTTCTATGAATAAGTATATCGAGTATAATACTCGATATACTCGATATACTCGTTGAAAAGCTCTAAAAATGTCCGATTTTTTGAGGTCATAGCCAACTATGGTTTCCATTAAAAAAAAGATAAATTTGTGTCATATCTCAAAAACGAGAGCTGTCACGCAAACGAGGACATGACAATCATATTCGGGATACAATTTTAATATTTGCACTTTTTTATAAAATCAAAATTAAAGGAGCTAGAAGGATTGACTCAATCGACAGAATTTCGTTTTTTCAAGTAAGCCATGACTTTTTACAAAAATCCAAAAGTGTCATTAAATTGGGCCAGTAAAACTGCAAATCTTTCACAATTAAACCATTGCTCTATCTCCGCTAGTTTCCGAGATCCCTATACTGATCATCAAAAAAAATACTCACCCTGTATACATCGTTTCAATTATCTCAAAATCATTGTCTAAAATAATTTTTACAATTTTTGGTAGAAAGAAGGATAGGGAAAGTTTTGTCAGTAGATTTAACAATAGCCTAAAAGTATATAATTACACAATTCCTTATCAAGGAAAGGTTAAGAGTTTAGGTATAACTATAGACCAAGACTACATCAATAAACGCCTATAGAGTGGCTATCTATATTTAAAACTAATTTGTCAGCAAAGGCATTATTTAAACAGGAAATAGAAATACTTACTCTGTGATACATATGTACTGACCCAATTTAATTATTGTGAAAGTATTCAAAAAGTATTCAAAAAATTCAAAATTCATACTTGAGATTAATATTTGGAGTTCGAGATTACGACAGAATAAGCTTTACTTTAAATTGAATAACCAGCTCAACATGGCTATTCGCAGATACCTTCACTCCATATGTCTATTTGATGAAATAATTCACAATAAATCTCCTCAATATTTGTACCAAAAAATATCATTTTGGGTAGATGTTCATAATCTAAATATAAGGTTTACAGGGACACCCGCACCCCCCTTTTAACTCTAATACACTATATGAAAGATCCTTTTCATGCAAGTCATCACAATCTGCCTATTGAGCTAAGAAATCTCACAACAAACATATTAAAGAAACGGTTACTTAATATCCTTTTTCACAAGCAATAATTGCTCAAAAAATGTCGTCCTAGTAAGTAAATAGTTATTTTTTAATTATTTTCTATTATAAACAGATTTCAAATGTATAACAGCAATTCATAATACTGTATGTAAATTTAAACCTTAATATGTAAATTTTCAGGTTAAAATAATTCGTTTAAAACAGGGTTAGTTGTAAAAACAGCTAGCGGGGTAACCTACATAATAATATCCTTTACTGCCATAAATCAATAACAGACATAGCAACGTCAAATTACAGCAGAGATATTATCTAAAGTTACAGTATGTACGCAAAAAAGAGGGACAAATAAAGTAGAAAGAACACAAACGGAACAAAAGAACAAATCCAGTCATAACGACTTAAAGTATAAATTATATCACTCATTCACTTTTACTTCGATTTTTACAATCAACCTTAAAGTATCCATTCTTCAAAATTATAATAACTTTTTTCTTTAAAGTATACAATGACATAACTTCCGAATTTTTTAATATTATGAATTTTGGAGATCTGGTTTGGTAGTGACCTAAACGCTTTTATTGCTCTGTAGTGAGTACACTTTTCAAAAAATGCTGACCTGTGTCCGGAACTCTGAGTACCCCTGCTTGCTTTGTCTGCATATGCATCTCTCCTGTGTAAACGTTGGCATTACTAGTAAACAGAAGCGGTTGTTTTTTAACCAATAAAACTAGCTGCAGAAAATACAGTGAGGGTACTGTTAATAATCACTGTTCTTTAAAATGTAGCCGGCATGAAGTGTTATACTTCAACCCCAGCATGTACCGGATTATTTTTTTTTGTCAGGTAAATATTTTGATTGCAGTGGAACTTGAACCCCAAGCAGAAATACTATATGTAATTATACTCTGTATGTGAGCAAAATAACAAACTTTTAATGAAGTCACAGACATTTGTTGTCTAAGGTATCTCAAAAGACCACAGATAGACGCCAGTTTCGAGGCTAATGTATTAACATGTTCATTCCAGCACAACGTCAACACTGACGACAATTCAGGTATTGACTTATTGTTCAATTTTACATAAGGAGATTCAAGATAAGGTCTATTCACAGTGAATCTAAGGAGACCCGTTTTAGAGTAGTTTAATTGTAATAAGTTTTCATCACATCACTGCTTCATTTTACCAGCTATACTAGTGGAATATTGGGCCACTTTTCTCATATCTGTATGAACCACACTGACTGATGTGTCATCAGCAAATTGAAATTCGCTACTATACTGAGTAGACAGCGATGAAGAAAGAGAATATACATATAATGGAAACAGCAGAGGACCCAATATTGATCCTTGTGGCACCCCTTGCTGAATACGGATTTTCTCTGAATAGTATGATGACCCATTATTAATTAGGTTTACCATTTGATGGCGATTTGTAAGATATGACTTCAGTATTTCCAGACACACACCTCTTATTCCAATTTTTCCAACAACAGCTTATGGTTAACCATATCAAAAGCCTTTGTCAAATCAAAATATAAACCTACAGATATATTTTTGTTATCTAAATTCTCTGATATAAATGTATGCTTCGTATATAACTAAATCTGTTGATTTTTTTTAAATCGAAACTGGGTTTGTGATAGAATTACATTCGTGTTCAAATAGGAAATTATTCTGTTATAGATTGCCTTCTCAAATATCTTAGAAATACTCGGCAGTATTTATATTTACTTTGGTTCATTTCTTATGTATTGGGATTAATTTTGTAATTTTTAGTTCATCTAGAAGAAATCAGTACTCAAACATGCATTAATAATGTTAGACAAAGGTAAAGATATATATTTAGCTAACCTGAAGCTAAAACCCTCCCAATTTAATCTTGTATTGAAATTTTATGTTTATTATCTTATCAATAAAAGTCAGTAATTATTATCCCGATTTGACCATACAATGTATGGTATCACACTCCCTCTAAGGCACGCTACGAGTGCCTTTAGGGGAAAATTCACTAAACCCCAGATATCAAAAGGGTTTAGCTCTGTGGGAGCCCTTGCCAGGTTTTCAGGCCCGTGGTTGGAGTCGTGACGGCAGTTTTCCATGAATTTCCTGACCGTCCTGGCCGTTCCCAACAGGACGGCTTTTTGCATTGTTTGTAAAGATGTTCGTCCAGACCGAGGTATTTTAAATTGTTTAATAGATGTTTTGGGACTAGTCCTGTCGTTGACATAACAATTGGTACAGTTCGTGTGTTGTTCATGTCCCACTGAGTCTTTATTTGAAATTCCAAATTTCTATATTTGGTTATTTTCTCAGCTTGCTTGATATTTATATTATTGTTGTAGAAGTCGAGTCTGGAGTCGTTGTCAATCGTTTAGTGTTGTTTTCGAGGTTTTTTCTAAAAAAAGTTCGCTTTGATCTTGAATTTGTTGTTTGTCAAATTTTTTGAGACTCGGAGTTGAAACGTCTCCATACACAGATAAGTATTACACAATATACAATACATTACTTATATACAGTAATACTGGTTGATGATTTTGTAGACATCTCTTTCTCTCAGAATAACTGTGAGGAAGAATCTCTGTACAGACAGCCAGTAATCCGGGCAATTTTACGAAATTGCCTTAATACACTTTGTTCTACATATACAATTTTTAAATACTTATCTGTTGCAGGAAAAAATTTGGAGGAGAGAAAACCCAATGAACAGACAATATAATTCAAGACCTCCTCAACAAACTTTTCGAAATTACTTACATAAAACATAGTTTGGCAAGATAAATTTGTTCATAGCCTGCAAGACGATATCCAATATCTTAGAAGATCTTAGTTTGGGAAGAGCTGGTCTACTCAGTGGATCTGTTCCACTATACTCTATAAGAGCTCCTTCCATTTCTGCTTGGACCTTCTCAAGCAGGTCAGCCTTGGTAGGCTGTTCTTGTTGTAGTTCTTGAGTCTCGTCCGCTCATTGTTCCAAAGTTGTTTCAGGCTCTGGATTGATTATATTTCGACCAAATAGTTCGCGCTCCATTTCGCTATTTATTCTGTCCAGTTGTTCAGGCGAAATAATGCCATTTCTCAAGATGACACGATATTGATCTGCGACTCTCTGTTCAGTAACTTGAAGCTCTGGGTACTCACGACAGAACTCTTGATGGAGTATTTGGCGATATCCAGTCTTGTCATGGCCAAGGTTCGTAATTCTGTAAAACGTGCGCATTATAAATTCATTCATGGCGCCATTCCATTTCATGCGCTGTCTTTTCAGTCCCGCTTGAGTGAGAGTTGGCTGTTGATCCTGCGCAGCACTTTCTGCGGGTGGAGTTCTCGTTCTCATTTCACTCCGTTGGGGATTGTCACGTTGTTGTTGTGACTGTATTGGTTGTGGTTCTTGTGGTTCTTGGGCAGTAGCTCTTTGGACGGCAGGGGCCCGCCTCCTCAGCACCCTGCCACCGACGTCCCGCATGCTGTCATGTCCAGCGCCGGCTCCAGACATGCCCTGGCGATCCCCAGGCAGCGGCTCTTTTCCGAGGCATCTATTATTATTATTATTATTATATTTGTTTTAAATAAATATTGGTTTTGATTACGATATTTCGTACAGATACTCAAAATAGCGATCCAAAACGATATCGAAGGATTGGTGTCGACATTTTCATAATTTCGATAATTTTTTTAGGTTACGTTAATTGATAATTGTAGATATAAGTACGCAAAATAATAATGACGTTTATATTTGAAACTTATTCATGATTGTTTTTTCTACACATGAAAAACATTGGAAATCATTATATAATATACCTAATATTTTTCTGAGATAAAATGTCAGCTCCCCATGAGTTTCTTTATAAAATATATCCCTCGACATAATTGTGGAACGACACATAAAAAACCGGCTCGGGATGAAAAAATATTTCAGCATAAAAAAGACAAACGCATCGAGGGATAGGAAATTCGAAATCGCAGCAAGATGATCGAGACTCACCTGGGTGTCCCTGTGGACGCTGTACGTGCTCCAACAACACGGCTCCACTTGATTCGAATCTAACCCCCAGAACTCGAGCTCCTCTTCGAACAGGGGTCCGCACACATTTGTAGGGTAGTGCAATTTGCCAGTTCTGAAACAAAATAGTTGTAAAAAAATGTTATGAATAAATTTTCCGCTAAGAAATTCTAAAAACGATATGTAACTTAAAAATTAATTATGTAATAAATCCTGCAAAAAATCTATTTCTTAATTTTAACTGGTTGATGGCACATGTAGAGTTCTAGACATCCTGCACGAATAAGCTTTTTAACAAGATCTGGTAAGTATTGTCTGAAAAATACATTTTAATAATAAACTGAGTATAACCAAAAATACTCAGTACTCAGATGTCAAGGAAATAATTAAGTTTTCGATATTTTGTATAGATGTTACTTTGCCTTACGTTATGTGTATTTGGTCGTTGCCTATTACTATTAATGCTCTCAATTTTCCTTATCCTTTTTGTTAATCCTAATTATTCAAATATTAATACAACGTTTATACTATTTTGCAAAAAGTAGTTTTGCCTACAGTGTGGAACAGCCAATTGGAATAAATTCGATACCCAATAAAAGAGGGCCGTATTTTAAATACGCATTTTTTTTCAACAAAAAAATATATAGGGTGTCGCATGTTACAGTGGTCAATACCAACTTTCTTATTTTAAATGCAAGCCCCTGTACAATATTTATTTTTTGGATTTTCCAGAAAATTCTAGACATAATTCATGTAAAATGTTTGTTTCGAAAACATTAAGTGTTTTCAGATTTATTACAAAAACTAACAAAAAAAAAGAACATTATTTTATTTCACAAATTCGCTACATTACACTAAAATCCTAATAAGTAATACTGATTATTTCTTACTAATGTAAAAAAAAACAAAAAACCATTAAAGTCAATGTAGGAAGTGTTCAAAATGGACACCGCGAACGTCTTGGCAACATCCTAATTTGGTATAGTCTTCTAACGTTACTCAACATCTCAGGCGTGACTGATCTAATCGCAAGCGTAAGTCGTCATCATTAGGTCATCTAAGTTGAGGGGTTTAGTTTTGTATACAGTACTTTTGACATATTTCCACAAAAAGTACTCCTATGGCGTCAAATCAGGAGATCATGCTGGCCACTCTATCGATCCGCGCCTCCTAATCCACCGATTTGGGAAAATTTGGTTCAGGTACTGCTGGACATTGATTTCGTAATGGGGCGGTGCTCCATCTTGCTGAAACCATAGTGTATTGGCAGGAACTTGTGGGTTTACTGGATCAGGATATAAGTTTGTCAAAGTTGGCACGACATTATTTTGGAGAAGTGCTAAATATTTATCTCCATCCAAATTGCCATTAATGAAAAAGGAACCTCATTTCCAACAATTCGTGCCCAAACATGAACTTTTTCAGGGTATTGCGTATGTTTCTCTGTCATGCAGTGAGGATTCTGATTAAACCAATAGCGGCAATTTTGACAATTAGCATGACCGTTAAGTGTAAATGTGCTCTCAGCAGAAAACAAAACATTTTCTAATTTGATCACATTGTTATCTAACCTTACCATCATTTGTTCACAAAGTTACGTTCTCCTATCCAAATCATCTTCGATGAGCTTCTGAGACGGCATCATTTTATGGGGATGCATTTTACTTTCCTATAATACTCCTATAATACTCGAAAAATTGATGTGTGGCTGATGTTGAACAGTGGGGCTGCTTTTCGACAATAATTATGTTGTTGACACTTTTGTCATCTGGCCACATGGACAAGAGGCGCTCCAATTGTTCTTCAACGACATTAATACCATTAATACCCAACATTCAAACATCAATTTACTATGGAAATTGAGTCCAATGGATCCCTGCCCTTCCTAGACGTATTGGTTTCATGGTTGCCAAATGGTCGCCTGAGCCACTCTGTATACGGAAAACCAACACATACCGACAGATATCTGCACGCGCGGTCCCATCATCACCCATCTCAGAAACGTTCAGTTGTGAACTCCCTGGTGCATTGAGTTATATGCATTTCCGAGCCCAAAAGTTTGAGAAGGGAATTAGCTTGAGTTGAGGGTAGTCTACTAAACAAAGGCTACAGCAAACGCGAGATTCGCAATTCCATTTTGCGTCACCAACATCCCCTTCCTAAGAAAGAATTGTCACCTAATAAATGAGTAGCATATTTGCCATATATCAGCAAGGTCACGGATAGGATTAGGAAGCTTCTCCATAAGCACGAGGTGAAAACAGTCTAAAAACCACTATCCAAAATCTCACAAATGTTACCCTCTCCAAAGGATAAACAAAATCCTTTTTCATCTAAAGGTATTTATTCCATTCCATGCTCGTGTGGGGCAGTATACATCGGTGAAACAAGTCGATCTATAAACACTTGTCTGGGTGAGCACAGACGTTGTTTGAAAACGGGCCTGCTTTCAAACTCTGCTGTAGCTGAACATCATCACGAAACGGGCCACCAAATCCTCTTCGACAGCTCCTCTGTCGTGGTCAAATCTCCGTATTATTTCACCAGAAAATTCCGAGAGGCCGTTGAAATCGCCAAAAAAACCCAAGAATTTCAACCGAGACACCGGTTTTGAACTTTCGTCCATCTGGCACTCTTGCATCAACATTTCCACAAAATAAATCACTTACATTATCCACTAATAAAATTCCAATAACGTATACGAAATTTCATCACAATCATAAAATAATCCCATTAAGTGTCTCCTGCCCTTCTTTTACCTGAACCTGAAAATGTGGGGGGGGCATTAATGATTTCTTCGTACCTACTACTCATTTAGAATTTGTACATCATTGACAAGTTGAATAAAAAGTGAAGTTTTTAAATGCTCGTGAGAAAAAGATGAAATGAATGGAGGATCCGCAAGGTAAGTAACTATTGTTTTGTTTTTTGTCTCTTCCTTGAAAAAGCCCGTTATAAGTGTGGGCGAAACGTCGGAAAACTTTTATATTAGCAATTACGTTTACAAAATTAATAATGATTCTCACTACAAAAGTTTAAATAACTTTTTAGATTTGACTAATACTATCCAGTCAAATTCAGTTTTGAACTCAATGGGTCGTATTTTAGACTTAATCATATCAAATCTTACATGCGTGACCTCTCGAGAACAAGTACCGCTAATCAAAGAAGACTTATTCCACCCTTCCTTAAACATTTCATTTAGCATAGAATCCAAAAATAATATGTTCATCGCTAATCCAGCGTCCCAGACATATAATTTTAAAAAAGCTTCGTTTATAGGTCTATATAATGAACTTATTTACACTGATTGGTCACTTTTGGAACAACAGAATGACATCAATACAACTTGTAAAGCATTCTATGAAAAACTGTACAATATTGTTGACAAATAAGTTCCCAAATATAAGTCTTCCAGATACCAGTACCCACCTTGGTATTCGAATGAAATTAAATCAAATATTAAAATTAAAGCGAAATATCAAAGAAAATATCGTATCCACAAAAGTGATTACTATTACAGCGAGTTTTCTAGGCTAAGACGTCTCGTTAAATCACAGATAAATCAAGCCTATAAACTCTACATTCTCTCCATTGAAAATAATTTAATTTCAGACCCAAGGAAATTTTGGTCTTATATCCAACTTAAGAAAAGATCTACTAGAATTCCTGGAACAATGTCTCTTAATAATGTCCCGCTTGATAGCCCGGATCAAATAATTAATGGTTTCGCAGAATACTTCAAAAGCGTATTTGTCGACACTCCCCCTAATCAACCTCTAGAAGCTTCTGAAATTAATTCCACACTTATTCAATTACCTAAATTTACGGAACAAGATATACTAAAGGCAATCAAAAAACTTCCAAACAAACTGACATCTGGAAATGACAAAATACCAAGTTTTTTAATTAAAGATTGTGCTCACGTCCTAGCTTATCCACTTTTAGTTATCTTCAATAAAATACTTGAATCACATACTTTTCCTAACTGTAGGAAAGTGGCTCGTGTATGCCCTATCCTTAAAAACGGAAATCCAGTGGACATAACTAACTATAGACCTATAACTATTCTGAGCAACTTTGCAAAGGTTTTTGAGATTTCTGTCTACAATGTTATCTACCCCCAAATACAGAACCGTATTTCTCCATTTCAGCATGGCTTCATGAAAAATCGCTCTACAACGACTAATCTTATTGAATTTACTCATATCGTTTCGGAAGAAATGGACGTGCGAGGCCAGGTAGATGTAGTGTACACAGACTTTTCAAAGGCCTTCGATAAAATTGATCACTCTATTTTGGTAACAAAATTAAGAAATTTTGGTTTTAGCAACGAACTATGCGCACTACTAACGTCGTATTTATCGAACAGAGAACACTATGTGTCATACAACGGTTTTAAATCAATTAATTTTATTGCTATTTCAGGCGTCCCGCAAGGGTCCAACCTAGGACCATTGTTGTTTCTTATTTTCATTAACGATATTTTACTTGAACTGGACTGTAAGAGATTAGCTTTCGCAGATGACCTAAAGTTATACCTACCAATAAATTCTGCTGAAGATTGTCAGTTATTACAAACACAATTAAATAAATTAGATTCCTGGTGTAATTCAAACATGTTATTCTTGAACATATCAAAATGCAAAGTTTGCTCATATACTCGTAAGATTGAACCCATTCACTTTGTTTACCACCTCAAAGATATTCCACTAGTTAGATGCGATGAAGTCAAAGACCTTGGTGTCATATATAGCAGCAAATTGGATTTTTCTAATCACTTTTCTGTCGTAAACTCCTCATCCATGAAAGTCTTGGGTTGCATAATCAGAAACTGTGGAATGTTCACAAACTTAGAAGCAATAAAAACACTATTCTTTAGTCTTGTTCGTACCAAACTGGAATATGCGTCTTTAGTCTGGAGCCCCTTTTATAGCAATCACAAGAACACATTGGAAAGTGTGCAGAGAAAGTTTTTGAAATTTCTGTCTTTTAGGTCTAGTGGTACCTATCCACAACAGGGTATTGATCAAAATTATCTACTTATGAGCTTAGGTGTTCAATCCCTCGAACATAGAAGAATTAATACCAGCATAAGTTTTTTATACAAGTTACTACAAAACCGAGTTGATGCACCAACCTTGTTGGAAAGAATTAATTTGGCGGTACCATATCATAACTCTCGCAGAGGTCATGCTTTCTATATAAATCAATCCCGGACAAATCTTATGCTGAATTCACCTATTCATAATATGTGCCGAAACTTTAATAGGATTAGCTCAAGCTGTGATATCCACTATAACAATCTCTCATATATACTTGCTAAATCTGATGAAATGTTTTTGTCTAAATGATTAAGATGACCTTTGTTACCTAATTATTACTATATTTAAATAAATGTTTTGTATTTGTACCGACATACCTCATGAAATATTAGTTATCACACTAGTAAAGATATATTAATCATTATATAGTAACTATTTACAGTAGTAAATATATATTTAATTTAATTTCTATAAATATATGTAGTTATAAGTAATCATATTCCAAATTTACCTTGTAATTGGGATTTTCCTGTTGGGTAATAAAGCTTATTATTATATCCCGGATTAGGTATATAAACAAACTAATTCGAAAAAATGACGCGGTTAAAATCCGGGAAAAGCAGAATCAGCCAGAATTATGTGGATTTTCTTGAAACTCAAGCATAATATCCAATTTCGTACTATCACTGAGAGGATCGGCAGCTACTTTTTTATCTGTCATACATGACCAAGCTCGCGAAACTGCTTTTCTATTTCGCTAATTGTTCTTTGGCATACAGCCGGCAAATTTGGAAAATTTTCGTGAAATAAGCGAGAAACTTCCATTTGTGTCCATGTGTTATCTCCATAACCAATCATTTGTAGAATCGTTATTTTGTGCATTATGTTAAATGAACCATTTTTCTGATATTATTACGTACAGTTAACGAAATTCAAACGACAATGGCACTGACACTGATCACCACTGTCATGCAGGCAGACAATATGCTAAGGCTATGAGTTTTAATGAAAATAAACTGAACTGTTTGTTTTTTCAAATCAGTCAGTAAAAAAAACGCAGGAATGGATTTTGCTTACGATCTTAATATCAGGATCTAAACGGGAATTAAGTATTGACTGTAATGTAATTTGTGAAATAAAATAACTTTCTTTTTTGGATGTTCAATTTTGTAAAATATTTCCGAAACAGTTGAAGATATGTGTAGGACATTGTACATTAATTATGTCTAGATTTTTCTGGAGAATACAAAAAATAAATAATATACAGGGGCTTGCGTTTAAAATAAGAAAGTTGGTAATAGCCACTGTCACATGACACACCTTATATAATTTATTTTATACGCATTTAAAAATACAAATCGAAGTTTCCAAGCGTTTTTCTCTACAAACCCTGCTTTATTACTTATCGAATTTATCCTATTTAGCTGTTCCACAATCTATACTACCGCATGCTTGATTGAATCTTTTTCATAAAATCACTTATCTTACAGCATCATCACCATTTCGCATTTAATGTGCAACTTGCCATTTCACTAATGCATTATCTCATTTTCATTTTTGTTACCTCAAAATTATGTACAGTGCATCCCAGTTTGGTTGAGATTGCCAGATTACTCGGTTGTTATTGAAGATAGAGTCTTGCGGTTTTCACATACCTGTTCTACTTTTTTGTGAAACTCAGGATGGCCATATCAGATTTTGCATAAGTGTTTCCATTTATAAGATACAGGGCGATTTTGATAATTTATACTTTTTGGACCCCTTCTATATCTACGAAGTTATTAGAAATCCTCTTGCGCTAAGAACTACGTCTAATAGAAAATTTTGCATAGAATCCAGTGGAGTACTCAAATTTTTTTTCCGAGTATGGTTTTGAAGATACTACACAATATTATATATTTTTAAATGGAACACCCTGTATTTTATTATTTCATTGAATTCTTTATTTTTTTCCCCTTAAAATAATGTATAATACAATACACATGGTATTATTAGAAATGCTAAAAAACACTAAAAACTGAGTTTTTTACTAGTAGGCCATGTATTTTCCATTTAAAAGAGAATCAAACAAATAATTCCATTTGAGATTTTTTATAGGAGTTTATCAGCAAAGAAAAATAATGTTAACAATAATTCAATAACATGAAACACGAAATTTAGGTACCTAAAAGCAACTAATAAATAGTTATACATCGTTCATTATGTATAAAAAACAGAACAAGTATTCCAAATCAAATATCTATCTTAAAATTAATTTTGGACATTACTTATTACCTTATTGATTTAACTGTTCAAATTGTTGTCCATTTTCCCTAACACATAATTGGCAAACCTTTCCAACTCGCATGAATCCATTTAAAATTATTATAGAATTCCGCCTTTCGGAACAATATTTTATCTAGTGAGCGCTGGAGAGAAAAACGTAAATCTGATCAAGCTGTCATTGTTAGTAACTATTGTGTTTTATCGTGTTTGAGTTTACAAGATCTTTATATAAATAATTTTTCGTGAGTTTGCTGGTTGATAATGGCTGGAAGAGAACTCGTTTTTCAAAATAACGAAAAATACGATATGATACAATGTTTAAATCAATGTTATGAGAATGTTGAAGAAGCTTTAGAACTATATTTCCACAGGTATAAAGTACGAGTATTTTACCAGATATCCAGAGGGGCATCAACCTTGTCGAGCAACTATATTTAGACTAAAGAATAATTTACTAAGTTTTGGTGCATATTCTAAACCTCGATCAAAGATGTAAAACAAAGAAAATCGAGAAATGAATAAAATAAATGTGTTAGCTAGCGTTCATGCCTATCCACAGATTTCTTTTGCGAAATTGGAAAATTACACTGGAGTTTCTCAATCACGGGTCCAAAGAATTTAAAAAAATATATAAATTAAAACCTTACAAAGTCAATATTGCCCAGCACTTATATCCTGGTGATGCAGCAAGACGTTTAAATTTTTGCAATTGGTTTTTAGACCAAACCCGAAGGGACAATGATTTTGTAAGGAAAGTTATTTGGTCAGACGAATCTCATATAAGCAGTGCCGGTATATTTAACAGGCAGAATACAAGATACTGGTATGATGAGAACCCGCACTTAGTTTTTGAGCGACAACAGCAGGGTCGATTTGGTTTTAATGTAGCCTGTTTCATACTGGGGACAAAAATAAAGTACCGCATTTTTGAAGGAACCCTTACCGCCAATAGGAACTGGACAATCCTAGAAGACTTATTACCCGAAATATTGGAAGATGTTCATCTCGCCTTTCGCAATTCTATACACTTTCAACAAGATGGCGCCCCTGCCAACAATTCTAGATTAATTGGGCGCTTTTTAGAAAATAATTTTCAAGGATGTTGGATAGGAACAAATGGACCAATTAGATGGCCTCCAAGATCACCCGATTTATCTATATTAGACTTTTTTGTGGGGTTATTTGAAAAATAAAATATATACCAACAGACACAATAGTCGCGAAGAACTTCGTGCCACAACGGAGGCAGCTTTTCGAGATTTACAAAGGCGACCTGTTATAATTTTAAATGCACTCAGGCGTATTGAAAAGGTTTGCCAATTATGTGTTAGGGAAAATGGACAACAATTTGAACAGTTACATCAATAAGGTAATAAATAATGTCCAAAATTAATTTTAAGATAGATATTTGATTTGTAATACTTGTTCTGTTTGTTATACATAATGAAAGATGTATAACTATTTATTAGTTGCTTTTAGGTACCTAAATTTCGTGTTTCATGTTATTGAATTATTGTTAACAATATTTTTCTTTGCTGATAAACTCCTATAAAAAATCTCAAATGGAATTATTTGTTTGATTCTCCTTTTAAATGGAAAATACATGGCCTACTAGCAAAAAACTAAGCTTTTTAGTGTTTTTTTTAGTATTTCTAATAATACCATGTGTATTGTATTATACATTAGTTTAAAGGGAAAAAATAACGAATTCAATGAAATCATAAAATACAGGGTGTTCCATTTAATAATATATAATGTTGTGTAATATCTTCAAAACCATACTCAAAAAAAATTGAGTACTCCACTGGATTCTATGCAAAATTTTCTTTTAGTCGTAGTTCTTAGCGCAAGAGTATTTCTAATAACTTCGTAGATATAGAAGGGGCCCAAAAAGTATAAATTATCAAAATCGCCCTGTATCTTATAAATGGAAACACTTATGCAAAATCTGATATGGCCATCCTGAGTTTCACAAAAAAGTAGAACAGGTTTATGAAAACCGTAAGACTCTATCTTCAATAACAACCGAGTAACCTGGCAATCTCAACCAAAATGGGATGCACTGTACACAGTCAATTATTTGACCAGATTCCATAGTAGTTTCTTCTCCATAATGCATTAGTACAACTTCCCAGTTGTTCATGTTCTAGTTATTTTTTTGTTTCACTAATTTTTTATTAATATTTCTTTCTACTTTCCAATTCAATTCGAAAAATATTCTCCATGTTTTAATTCTAGTTCTTTTATCAATAATGCCTCCTCTATGTCTGATCTTTATGGTCAAACACAAACAACTTACTTTGTTTAGATACGTATAAATGTGACTATAGTTTCGACACAGTATCATTATCAAACGAAAAAACATTAGTTAATGAAAGACAAGATACATGAAAAAGGTAAAAAAAGGTTATTTAGGGTTTCATATGAATAAATTTAAAAAATTATGGGATTAGATGGAGGTTAAGTAGCAACTACGGTATTAGCAAATTGGACAAAATACTTCTTTTACAATTTAATTGGTCATTTAGGTTAGGTTAGGTTAGGTTAGGTATGGTTATGGTTAGGTATGGTTATGGTATAAACTTTGACAATGCCAAATTTTTGTATTCTCTAGTTTTGGAAAAGAGTGTCCTGAATCAAGTATTTGGTTTCGAAAGAGGTGGAATCTGTTTTTTTGATATTTCAATGAGCGGAAATGTTCACTGTAATGGGTGACAAAATTTCTTGTAGTCATTCCTACATAAAAACTATTACAGTCTGTACAGATTAGCTTATAAACTCCAGATTTACTATATAAGTTATCTTTATATATGTGGAGATAAAAACATTGTTTGAAAGTTTATTCTGAGACCTGAAACTGCCTTTAATGTTATGTTATTAACTTTGATTTGCTATAAGACAAAAAAATATTCTCTACTTTTTAGTTCGGTTTACTATGTTTTCTAGTTTTTTTAAACTGTTTTATTTCATTCGCTCATTTAATAAATGATTTTTTAAAATATAGTTGTTTCACTTAGTTCAACAATCCATGTTTTTATAATTATAATGCAGCTCTATAATTTCCATCGCAAAATTTTCTCCCATTAATCCTGAACAGCACGTGAAGACTACTTTCTGTCCTTAATAAATTAATTCTTTAACTATCAGTGACACAAACTATGAATTCCTTCCGGATTCCTATCCACTTTCCGGAGAAAATTAAAGTTTTGCATGTAGCTCGAAAATATCGAATTCTGCCCGTCAGTTCTAAGTATGTTTCCGCGATATTTTCCCATCCGAAAAGTTTTCCCATTCCACGAGAACTTCCCCGAAGGGCCTTCCTTACCAGTCGTGTAACTTAATCGAATTAACCCCTTGCACTCTGTTCACTACGTTTACTGGTGACACTTGTAGGCGTCCAAGTCCCAAGCAACTTGATAATAGGTATTCATTACTGCAAAGAAATATTGAACACGAAATTTTCCGACTTTCATTTCAAAATATGTAATAATTTGCATTGTTTGTGGTCTCTTATGCTCCATTGTGCCAACCATTATGAAGAGAATGTCCATACATACTTCCATTGGTATTTATAGATTTTCTTCAATAGTTTGCAACATATTGTTACAGATGACTTCAAATGATTCTACTATATAACAACGACTACAATTAGCAAATTAGCCAACTCTAATAACATATTAACAACATCACATAAACTCTCAAAGTAAACACAAATTATTCCGTTCTAGAATATTACAGAATATTCCCTGTCCTTTTCCAGTAAATTCCACGTCAGTAATGTTAATAATTGTCTCGAAAACTACGGTTTGCTGTAAAAATTGCAATTTCATGAGGTAAGTTTTTATATTCAGGCTCATTTCTAGGGAGTATTTCCCATGAAATTATAATCACAAGACAATTATCAGAGTGCTAATAGTGGGGCTGAGAAACGCCGAGTTTTTATTCAAAGAATTTGACAGGAAAACAAATAGGAGTCTCAATAGCGGGAAGGATTATTGTCAGGCATTGTTTTAAGAAGGCCGGACATGAAAACCAAGGGGTAATCCTATAGCAATAGATTACGAGACCGTTTCATATCTTCCAGGGTGATTACAGATCATTGGTTTGCATTTAAATGGAAGACTGATTGAACTGCATATAAAAGTTCTGGATTATTTTCATACATTCCTCATTTTTGTCGTACCTCTCACTCACTGCAGACAATTTCTTGCTTTTCATCAGCTACTTAATAACTGTTGATCCAAGGTAACTCTTGAAATAGTTGTTGCACGTAGTAATTCGCATCCACTTTGACAGTTTGGTCAAGTGATACATAAATGCTGCTCTGTACTTCTAAAGGTCTTGAGTTTCACCGGTATATATATGACCAGAAATGGCGACAACCACAAACAACGTTGTACCCAAAAGTTTTTGAATTCTGTGTTGCGTTAAATGGCTTAGCATTTGTAAGCATAAATCGTATAAAATTATTTGGCTTAAAAAGAAGAAAATTTAAAAAAGAAAAACTTAAGGTAGCCAGCTGTGGGATAGTCAACAACTAACAATTAACCTGAATTTAGAAAGAAAAAATCTATTGCTAGAACAGGAGTTAAAACGTCCTCAAACACTGATATTATACAAAACACCATTTATACACAGATATTCTGGTTTCTCTCATAATATCTATGGAAACTATTTTTGTAGAGACAATCAGAAATCTAGTGTGACCCATTTACAATTTCAAATATTTTTCTATTTGCAGAAAAAAATAGAGGAATGAAATCCCCAATGAGGACAAAAGTAAACATAGATGTCTAATCTGATCGAAATTACATTTATAAAATGTCTAGAATTGTTTATAGAATCTAAAAATGTAATAATATACAGGGATTTCCATTTAAAATAAACAGTATCTACTAGTGTAACCGGAGGCCGTTACATCTTGAGATTTTTTTGGCCAATAGTCCCCCCATTAGTAGAATATCAAATTTTCGGAATTTTGCTAAATATGATTTTCCTACCATTGATGAATGGGGTTCACTGAGGACAATCCATTATATTTTTTATATAATCTTGAAAATTACTTAAAAAGTTTACACAAATACCATTTTTAAGTAACTACCTTCTTAATGTTCTATGTGATAAATAGTCAGATTGTATTTTTCACAATACCGTTTCCATGACAAATAACAAACCACAAAAGCAACTTTCAGACATTTTTTTCTTTTAAAAAATTTCTGTTCAGTTGGATTGAATTTTATTTTTAATCATCTATGGAAATTCAAAACCGGAACAGACTTGTTTTTTAAGTGATATGTAAGGAGTCTCTCCATTGGTGATATGTGTATAAATGACTTATTATTTGGACCTTTGGTGAATTTCGAAAAACATTTTTGCTTCAATGAATTATTCGATAATAACAATTTACTATCAACAATTTTAATAGAGCTTACTAATCTACAAGGACTATTTATTAAAACTGATTACCTAACTAGAATGCAGGGAGTTATTCTGCTCTACATTGACTACCACATCTATATATAAATAGGCAAAGACAAAACGATTAGGTACCATTTTCTCCTCTGTTTCTCAACTGATTTTCTTCGTTTTTGTTTTGTTTAGTAGCTAATAAAAATTTATTATGTACGTCCATAATGTCAATGCCAAACAACTGAATGTGCCGCCGCCGCCAGACTCAAAACATTGAATAATTATATATAGAGAGACCAATTCTGTTATATACTTAGAGCATGTTCTTCTGGAAGTGCCATGCAAGCGTTGTTATTGTTTAGTGGTAAAGTAATCGTTGTATAATATAATTATACAGGGCGATTCCAGATATGTTAGAAATCATTTTTTTCGTGGGTGGCACATAAGCAGTTGCATATATATAGTGTTTAAAATATAGAGTAGAGTGCAATTATATCTAATAAAATAATTATATAGGGAAGCCCATTAGCGGTTGAATTTACAGGGTTCTCGGAATAGAAGATGCAGTAGAATTACAGTTATATAGGGTGGTGCAAAAAATATTATACATAGATACATATACAGGGTGGCGAAAATGGAAATGCAACATTTCGTAACCCATAAGCAGTTGTATATATAAGGAAGATGAAATATAGGGTTAGAGGAATTATAGATATACAGGATGGTGATAAAAAATGTTAGAAAAGGAAATGATTTATAGAGTAGCCCACGAAGAGTTCTATATATATAATGATTGAAATATAGGTCGAAGTATAATTATAGTTACAGAAGATAATTAAAAATTTCATAAACAAAAAGAGTAAATACGGTGGCTCATAGCCAGTGGCATATACAGAATGGTTTACCGGATGGTTCAAAAATGTTAAAAAATATTATGCGTGGTCCATGAGCAGTTGCTTATACAGGGTGGTGGAAATATATAATGAAATGGAATTATTATAATGAGGATTTTAATAAATGTTAGAGAATGGAGTGCAATTATAGCTATACAGGGAGGTTAGAAAAAATAAATATGTAGGGTAGCCCATTAGCGGTTGAATTGGTGTCATAAGAAATTAAGAATTACGAATTTGAAAACAAATAAAGGCCTATGAATTATATCTAAAAAAACTTGAATTTCTTTACTTATTTGTAGAAGCGAGATGTAAGACCGACATCTAGGATTTTCGAGGAAACTATCACACAGAGATTCCGAATCTGGATCCATTTCGTGTAATTGCTGTTCACCCTAAAGTCCTAGGATAGAATGTCACAATAAAATTTTCAGGTTACTTAAGCGCCAGAGATATGGACACAATTGGTCGAATTTCGACCACTGGGCGACAGCTAGTTATTTTAAAAACATTAGTGACATTTCTTATTGAGTTACCCCCTACTATTACCGACTTGTCGAATATTTCACACTATCCAAAAGAGTAGTATAACCTAATCATTTTGAGATATTCCCATGGCAAATAATACAGGGGTTATAACTCAGGTGATCAGAAAGGCTTTAAGTGAGGTCTACCTCAAACAATCCAACGCCCTCCGTATGTTGCTGTTCAAAATGGACGAGCAGTCCAACAAAATGCGTAAAACAAAATAATTGAAAGAAACTAGATCCGAATGAAGACCACTACCGGAAATAATACTGTAGATGATGAAAGCCAGCTGTCAATACAGTCAATTAATTGAAATATTGGTTGATACTAGCAATTAATCCCGTAAGCGTGCAAAAATCTCGAGTTTCACCTTTTAAATAGATAAACTTACCTCCAGGAAGGATTTAGGATTCATTAAAGTGTAACCGAATATCTGAAATTAATAGAATCGCACTCGAATATCGATCGCCATTTATCTCGTTCCAATTTAGACATTGACTATACAAAACGATCTGGCAATTGTCCAAAGTTTGCTCGGATTTCCAGTTTTATAAAATGCAATTTACATAAACACCCTTGAAGTAAACGAAGGCTATTATAGGGGATGATTTATTGGTCTTAGTCCTCCCAAGTAACACCTATTTCTCGTTTGAATAGACAAATTCGGAATTGGGAAGAGGTAGATTGAATAAATCGCAAATGGTTATTTGGACAAAGAGAATATTCAAATAAAACACATGAACCGGTTAAAAACGATTTGGTATGAGATATTTTATTCCTAAGATTTCCTTGATAAGGGAATACTTGAGGAATTAATTACTTCAGTTCGTTAAATAAAAGTATTTTACGTATTGATAAAAGTTTATTTTATTAATTTTTTCTTAAAATTTATTAATATTTTGATAAAAACAGAAAAATGCCGCCAAAAATGTGAAAGACCTTAATTTTTTAAACCTTCTACGCCCCCATATAGTCTAAAATTATGATAATTACAATGACATTTCGTTTTGTAATCGAAATAAAGTTTTAGTTGGCAACTATTAACACATGAGTATATTTCTGGTGGGTTGCCTATCAAACTATTGCTCCCATAATTTCAAAATTAATTTTAATTGGTCAAACTACAGCTATAATAAATTGCGAAACAATCTTTATTTCAACAATATTTGAAGTATTATTTGTTGTGGTTAATTATTTAGCTACATTGGCACCTTGGTTTCTCTTTTATCTTTTGGTTGAAAAAATGTTGAGATGATAGATTTTTTGGCTTTCATAAGCATCTTATTTTCGTCTAGGTTATTTCTAGGTTGTTCATTAGTTAAAATAAATTAAATAAAATTAAGTAAATAAATGTTTTTATTAAATTTTTCAATAGAAATTTTAGTAAATATTAGACTAAACAAATATTGGAGCATGCCAGCTTTAAGATATTAACTGGAAATTATTTGTGCATATAAAACCCGTGAAAATCAAAAACATGTTGCAAGGCAATTTCTAGTACCATTGTCTGATCATGAATAATTACGTAGTTTAGTATTCTTTTTTATATTTATATTTAACAAATGTCTGTTTTAATTTCGTATTTTACTTGGTTCAACAATAACTGCATTATAGCTAAAATATATTTGAAATTTTGATTTATAATGACTAGAATAAGGGGGGTGACATTAATTTATATCAATTAAACGATGTTGATAAAGGGCTTTAGTGGGCCTAAGTTTACCCTCGTGGAAACATTTTTCTGAAAAAACTCTAAAACTGTCTTCATAACTCTGCATAATAGTTTCTTAAAATCATATTTTTTTGATCAACCCTAAAAAATCTCAATATTTCTTAATAACTCCGAAAAGTTTTAATAAATTCAAATATTCTCAGAAATGTTGGAGTTTTGGAAGAATTATTCAGAGTTTTATAAAAACATCAAATCAATAATCTCATGGATCGTATCGAACAGAAAAAGTGCTTTAAACTATCTTATCTGGGTGATTCTTAGATAACTGTAATTTTTATAAATCAATTTTTTTTTTTAAATTCTTCCTTGATTTTTTGTTTATTTAGATTAAAGTGTCTGAAATAGATTGACCCAGTTAGATTGTGTATTGATATTAATAATACTTTTATTTGTTACTAGGGCTATGCTAAATATTTACAGTTACTATTTACATTAGAGGTATTTACAGTTTTTATTTATATTTTGTGGTATAGGTTGGTGCTGTGAAGAAATTGTATTGCTTTGTCCTGCTGCTCTGGTATACTAAGGATTTCCCTGAGATTATTCTTGAGATTATGTTCTCTGCGTTCATCTCTGTAGTGTGGGCATTCTACTAGGATGCGTTCAACAGCGAGTGGGCTGTTTGGGTCACAATGCTGACATGTTGGTGGATTGTCCTTGGTCATGAGGAAACTGTGTGTAAGTTACGTGTGACCAATTCTTAGCCTTCGAATTTTTATTTTGTCAGACCTTTTCATTTTAGGAACTTTCGCGGCATTTGCGTATGGTTGGATTTTACTTAGTTTGGTGTTTGACCTGTTCCAGATTTCCTGCCATTTTTGTAAACTGTTATCATATATAACTTCTTTTGAGTACTTTGTCGGCTAACTCATTTCCTTTTATGCCTATACGTGATGACATCCATATAATAACTATTTAAGTTCCTCGAGATTTTAGTTGATGGATGGTTTTGTAAATTTCTTGTACCAGAGGATCTATGAAATTTAATAACAGTAGAATTAAAACAACAATCTTTATAGTAGTCTTAGAATAAAACAAGGTTTGACATTATTTAGATCTAGTATTCCTTTCTACCAATCAATATTAGGGTATAATTCCAGGATAATTTGTTGTATTATAGAATAGATTTTCATTATAAAAGCTAAACTTTAGACTATAAGACGACTCGATACAAAATTTTACATTTAGTTTAAAAAACGAAAATCAGACATGCCATGGTACTGACATTTTGGGTAAATTTCTGTAAGTTTTCCATTATCCATGAACATTTATGTTTTAATATACAATGTCGACGGTAAAATACTATCAAATTTATTATATTCATAATTTTCTGATCAAAAAAAATCATGTGGAATAATAAATAAAATTATGTAAGAATCACCCATCTATCTTCCAGGGCAGCCTAATATGCATTTCCTGTAAATTAAATTGTTACGCATGCTGTTTAACTTATTGCTGCTGTCAAAGAAAATATTGCCAATCTTTTCCTCCTCGAAACATAGACCACCCATCTATCTATAAATAGGCAAAGACAAAACGATTAGGTACCATTTACTCCTGTGTGTCTCAACCGATTTTCTTCATTTTTGTCTTGTTTAGTAGCTACTGACGACCTTCAGTGCAGAATGCTGATATTAATTTATAATATTGGTTCATTCACTAAATGAAATATAATAAAAATTCATTATTTACGTTCATAATGTCAACGCCAAACAAGTGAATGTGCAGCCGCTGCCAGACTCAAAACATTGAGTTATTATATATAGAGGGACCAATTCTGTTATATACTTAGAGCATGTACTTCTGAAAGTGGCATGTAAGCGTTGTTATTGTTTAGTTGGAAAGTAATCGTTGTATATTATAATTATACAGGGCGATTCCAGATATGTTAGAAATCTTTTTTTTTTTCGTGGGTGGCACATAAGCTGTTGTATATATAGGGTATAAAATATAGAGTAGAGTGCAATTATAACTAATAACATAATTATATAAGGAAGCCCATTACCGGTTGAATTTACAGGGTTCTTGGAATAGAAGGTGCAGTAGAATTACAGTTATACAGGGTGGTGCAAAAAATATTTAACAGAGATGAATATACCGGGTGGCGGAAATGGAAATGCACCATTTCGTAACCCATAAGCAGTTGTATATATAGGGAAGATGAAATATAAGGTGAGAGAAATTATAGATATACAGGATGATGATAAAAAATGTTAGAAAAGGAAATGATTTATAGAGCAGCCCAAGAAAATTTCCATATATATGATGATTGAAATATAGGTCGGAGTATAATTATAGTTACAGAAGGTAGTTAAAATTTCATAAACAAAAAGAGTAAATACGGTGGCTCATAGGCACTGTCATGTTCAGAATGGTATACCGGGTGGTTCAAAAATGTTAAAAAATATTATGCGTGGTCCATGAGCAGTGGCATATACAGGGTGCTGGAAATATATAATTAGATGGAATTATTATAATGAGATTTTAATAAATGTTAGAGAATTGAGTGCAATTATAGTTATACAGGGAGGTTAGAAAAAATAAATATGTAGGTTAGCCCATTAGCGGTTGAATTGTTGTCATAGTAAATTAAGAATTACGAATTTGAACACAAATAAAGTCCTATGAATTATATCTAAAAAAACTTGAATTTCGTTACTTATTTGTAGAAGCGAGATGTAAGACCGACATCTAGGATTTTCGAGGTTCCCAATCTGGATCTGTTCGTGTAAATGCTGTTCTCTCTAAAGACCTAGGATAGAATGTCACGATAAAATTTTCAGGTTACTTCTCCTGCCAGAGATATTGACACAATTGGTCGAATTTCGACCACTGGGCGACAGCTAGTTTTATTAAATGATTTACACTCGCACATTTTTTATAACTTCGGATTCTGTCATTTAAGGAATCTAGATATTTCTGACTTTTAGACATTTTTTTACTATTTTGTGAAACGAGTATATTTACATTCAAAGGTTTCTCTCATCCTGATTAGCTTGACAACGAATTTTCCTAAAATAATCCCACATTGAAATAAAGAACCAATATATTAGATTATATTTAAAAAATGTTTCACCTTAGCGCTCACCAGAAAATTCAGTTTTGGAACGATGAAAAGTCTATTATTTTCAAAGAAGATTTTCAGGACGTCACATTTGGTTTAAAAGATATAAAAAAATTCATGAAAAATACGATTCCTTCTTTTGGCAGGTTGCTTAAAAACATTTTCATAACCCGTTCTTATTGAACCTTTAAGAAACATTTCTCCTAACTTTGTCTTCATATATTCACCCTTTCTCTTTTTTTTTGGGTCGTTTCTGGCAATCACTAAATAAAATTATTGGCTCAGTTCGTGACAAAAATTCACACAAAGATCTTTCCTGAAACATTTATTCCCAACCTAAGCAGATTTTAATTTAAAGATCTTTTTAATCTATACAAGTATTTTAAAAGTTATTTATCAAAAATTTAAAAAATATGTCTATGAGACCAATAAATCTCTTTGTATTTTGAAATAATATTTAACATAATTCATTCTCTTTTAATTTTTATATTGTCGCTAAGACGGACTATGCTGTTATGTGCCTGCTGATGACAGTGTAGCCCGAAGCTAGTCCTAGAAACTCCTCAACTGCACAACATTGCACCGTCTTGGTTATGTTTGTTGGTAAGTAAGAGGTCTGATGATGGAATAGTAAGGTATGTAACATTATTATATTCGTAATAAAGCCTCAAGCATATGTGAAAATATTAAATTTTTAAAATTTCTAGATTTAAATAATTTAAGTGTGCACTACCTTTGTTTTTGATCTGTAGCTTTATACTTACTCTGCACCAAAATTGTTGTACCTATAAATTTTATTTCATAAACAATTACACCCTGAACTTCTCGATAATATTTAACATAATTCATTCTCTTTTAATTTTTATATTGCCGCTAAGACGGACTATGCTGTTATGTGCCTGCTGATGACAGTGTAGCCCGAAGCTAGTCCTAGAAACTCCTCAACTGCACAACATTGCACCGTCTTGGTTATGTTTGTTGGTAAGTAAGAGGTCTGATGATGGAATAGTAAGGTATGTAACATTATTATATTCGTAATAAAGCCTCAAGCATATGTGAAAATATTAAATTTTTAAAATTTCTAGATTTAAATAATTTAAGTGTGCACTACCTTTGTTTTTGATCTGTAGCTTTATACTTACTCTGCACCAAAATTGTTGTACCTATAAATTTTATTTCATAAACAATTACACCCTGAACTTCTCGATAATATTTAACATAATTCATTCTCTTTTAATTTTTATATTGCCGCTAAGACGGACTATGCTGTTATGTGCCTGCTGATGACAGTGTAGCCCGAAGCTAGTCCTAGAAACTCCTCAACTGCACAACATTGCACCGTCTTGGTTATGTTTGTTGGTAAGTAAGAGGTCTGATGATGGAATAGAAAGGTATGTAACATTATTATATTTAATAAAGCCTCAAGCATATGTGAAAATATTAAATTTTTAAAATTTCTAGATTTAAATAATTTAAGTGTGCACTACCTTTGTTTTTGATCTGTAGCTTTATACTTACTCTACACCAAAATTGTTGTACCTATAAATTTTATTTCATAAACAATTACACCCTGAAAAAAAAATCTACTGATAAGAAAAAAAGTTTCAATTATGTGTATTTATTATCAAATATCCTTCTTTAAAGCTTAAAGATTTCTGTTAGAGATTGCTTGTTTTACTCAATAAAGAATTTTCAATAAATTTGCTACATACTGTACATCAATTGATGAATCATACACTTACTGAAAGTATCTTTAAAATTAGAATAAAAAAGGTGTTCCTAGAGAAATTTGTTATCGAGAGGTTTCTTTGTGACACAATAAGCAAATTTAAAGAACAACAATATGATTTCGTTTTAGTAAAATGTGAGAGGGGACACTGAATTTCATATGTTCTTAATTAGCTTATATATAAAAAGGGAAAGAGATCAGGTATGGCTCCCCCGATCTTCTACTGAAACTGTGTGTAACAAAGGTACCTCTAATTTCTGATATCCATGTAATACAACTCTGTTAGGCCGTAAAGTTTGTTGTTGTTCCCAAGGATCATCCGAATGACTGCGCCATCCTCTTTCAAATAATTTAGAAGAAGGTCGTAGAAAATGCGTTTTTTACAACCTGAGACTCAAACTCGTACATTATATACCGTACGCAAAATGAGATTTATTAGTAAATACAATTCTAGGCCATTTATAACATCAGATTACGTTAAAATCCAACTCTAAGGGTAGCTTGTGTAGTTTTACTTAGGGTGATTCTCAATTATAAACTATTATTTAATCAATGCCTAATAAGTCCATATAATTGTTTTACTTCCAAAAAATTTGTATTTTCAAAAATATGTCAAATAGAGATAGTTCAATGTGCAAATCGTTTATTTTCTCGATTTTGAAAATATTGGTTTAGAGCGATAGTAAACATTTTTAACCGACTTCCAAAAAGGATGAGGTTTTCAATATGTCTGCAACTTATTAAAAAACGGCTTGGGCAATTTTGATGATTTAAACTGCCTTATATTAAGGGACATTACAGAAAGGTACCATAACATGAGATTTACGGTTTTCCAGTAAATCAAAAAAAAGTAAATAAGGAACTAGAGTTCAGTGAATTTCAATAAATCTTTACTGTTTTCTTTAAAACCGCTCAAGAAATTTAAATATTATAAATTGTATTCTACAAAGATATGTTCCAGCTTGATTCCGTATATTTTTCTATAACCTCAAGCATACCATTTTTCTGAAAATCGGAAACATATATGCTAAAAAACTGTAAACATCATGGTAAATGTCAAATTTCCATCATAAATATCTAGTTTAAATATCAAGATATGCCATGAGAGTATACTGTACAGGGTGTTTATAATGGTTTTCATTTTGATTCATTTGAAGAAGTCAGTTTCTTTTAGAGACGAAGTTAAGGGGCTTATAGCCACGTGAATGGCAGTAAAATTTCCTTAGTTTATTGGTATACATTTGTAGGAGTGCGCGTGCGTGCATGTGATATTATGTGGTACATAAGCAGTTGGATAGAAGGATAGTTGAATTGAATTAGTTATACAGAGTGGTTCAAAAAATATTGCATTACGTGGCACATAAGTAGTTGCGTATTGAAGGTGGATGAAATTAGACTGAAGCAAAAGTATAGTTATACAGTGTGGATATTGGCGATATATAATTACAGTTATACACGAGTAGTTTAATGTACAGTACGGTTGAAATATAAGGTGGAGTAGAATTACAGTTATAAAGAGCGGTAAAAAAAGTTATATAGTGTGAAACATGAGTAGTTGCTTATACAAGGCGTTTCAAGTAAGGATGGAATAATATTATTGTTATTCAGGGTGTATCAAAAACTTGTTATATAAGAATAAGTAGTTAGGATATTTGATTTATAGGATGGGGTATAATATGATCATAGACATGGATTCAAAAAAATTGCAGTTGCATATACTGAGTGGTTGAAATAAATGTAATAATAAAAATTATAGTCACAAAATGTGCTTCAAAAATGTGAATTTTGTTATATAGGTAGACCATGACCAGTTGCATAATTAGAATACTAGACATATCGGGCTAAGTAAAGTCATAGGAATACATGAATAATTTAAACAATAGAAGAATAGAAAGAGTTAATAGTGTGGAGAGGATTTATACTTATACAAGGTGGTTTTAAAGATATTAGGACCGTTGCAATATTGTGTAGGCTTAAGTTATAGTTATATAGGTTGGTTCAGAAAATGATTTACAAAGAAGCATATACAGTGTGGATGCAGTGACGCCGCGAGACGTAAACTTAATATAATATAAAATAAAAAACGCTTGAAATTAAGGCGCGAGGCCCTTTGCATCGCGGGGCCCTTTGCACCACGAGTCCGTGGGCGGTGGCCCACAACGCCCATGCCTTACTCTGCCTCAGTGTGGATGCAAAAAAGTTCTCCAAATAATTAGGTGACTAATACATACAAACATATACAGAGTGGTTGCAATATAGGGTGAATTAGAGTTACACTTATAGAAAATCGTCCAAATAATAAAATGAATAAAAAAGTTAAATAATATGTGGAAAATATTCAAAAAATACAAATTAGAGAGGGAGAGAAAAGATAGAGAGAGAGAGAGAGAGAGAGAGATATAATATACGCTAAAATAATGGATACAATTGTACCTTAAATCAGATAAAAAAGAAGAATGTCTGAAAATAGTGATTGATTGCAAACTAAACAGTCGGCTGAAGTCGGTTTTTTTTTTAACTTATAAATTATACCTTAACATTTCTGAATAATATTTGAGTTTCGTACAGACCTTATTTTTTAATTCCTTATTGTCGGACCTCAGAGGATATACTTGTCATTAAATATGTTGCAATTGAAACCAAACGACAACTAAATTACGCACTGGGGTTAATACTTGAATCGTAGCAAAATAGCAAAAATTATTTAAATTCTTATAAAATTTACAGAAACAGAGACAGTGAGATAACGAGAGACAGGAAGTATCTTTCGTAAGAAGCTTTGGCTTCCATAGTTCAGTCCCAAATGACTGCCGCTCTTTTTTTAAATACCGCATGGAAATATATCTACTTTTAAATTGGCACTCCTCATTGATTCTTAAATATGACCCCTAAAACTCATAGTCAACAATTTCTGTTAAAAACGAACGCCTATTTGTTTAACCTGGTGTATACAACAGTGCGAAAAGTATGGGTTGAGACAAAAACAACCTGTCCTTGTCTCGTATAACCGAGGAATCCCAATTAATTTGCTTTGTGTTGCACAAAATTGATCAATCATAAACGTAATTAAAGTGCCCATAAAACTGGAATTAAACAAAGCGACAAATACTCCCAGACGTACTTGCAAACCAAGAGCTTTCAGACGTAACGAAGAGCAACCTAATTCCCTACAACACAATAACCGAATGTAAATGACAGCAATAGGATTTCGTTTAAGAAAAGCGCTAGTAAGAGGAGAAACTGAACGCTTGATTTCATCACAAACGAACGCAAGCAGCGCCAGCTAGCGATCGTAAATTAAATCATTCGAAAAGCTTCGATAGAGTGTTCATTACACTCTCTGGCGTTTTGCTTCTATTGTGACAATCGGCGATGTGAGGTGAAGTGTGAAACTGGAATTATTTCCGAAGAGCATTTGAGTGTAATGAAACACCTTTGACAAGATTGAGTACTGTTAATGAGTCCGTCCATTTATATCGATTAGAGACCAAAATTGAAACTGTCTGCCTCTAGACTTGCCCTGAAGTCGAGTAACGTTTTTCTAGTTGTTTGTTGAATTATACATAAGACATCTTCAAATTTCAAATTCCAGATTATTCTTAAAAAAACAAATTAATAATAATAACGTACAATACACACACAACGACGTAAAAACAGTATAGACAAACCATTTGTTATACATGGACGCTTTAAGTTAATGGCAGCTACCACACTAAACCCCAGATACCCTAGATATCAAAGAATTTAGCAAATTTCCGACCATCTGGGCTGTTTTTAACAGGACGGCTTTTGCATCAGTTTGTAAAGATTTTCATCTAGATCGAGGTATTTTAAGGTTTTTAATAAATGTTCTGGAAATACTTTTGTTGTTAATATGACAATTGATTCAGTTCTTGTGTTGCTCATTTCCCATTGGTTCTTTATTTGGGCTTCCAAATCCTTGTATTTGATTATTTTTTCAGCATTCTAATATTTATATTACTGCCAAGGATTGCTATATATTAACGTTGTGTTTCTAATGTGAGCAACAGTTGGATTGGACAGTATCGTGCAGTCTGAATTGCTACAAAATAATCATTTAAATAAAACTTTTATATAAAAAAAATAGGACTGCGTGATGAATTGTTTTGAGAGTAAATGCAAAATTTGGGTTTGGTTAATTGATGTTAAAAAAAATAATCAAAAGATGAAGAAATCAATTCTAATTCTAGTTGGCTCAAATTCTGTACATCTATATATAAATAGGCAAAGACAAAACGATGACGACGACCTTCAGTGCAGAATGCTAATCTTAATTTATAATATTGGTTCATTCATTAAATAAAATATAATAAAAATTAATTATTTACGTCCATAATGTCAATGCCAAACAACTGAATGTGCCGCTACCGCCAGACTCAAAACATTGAGTAATTATATATAGAGAGACCAATGCTGTTATATACTTAGGGCATGTACATCTGGAAGTGGCATGCAAGCGTTGTTATTGTTTAGTGGTAAAGTAACTGTGGTATATTATGATTATACAGGGCGATTCCAGATATGTTAGAAATCATTTTTTTCGTGGGTGGCACATAAGCAGTTGCATATATAGGGTGTATAAAATATAGAGTCGAGTGCAATTATAACTAATAAAATAATTATATAGGAAAGCCCATTAGCGGTTGAATTTACAGGGTCCTTGGAATAGAAGTTGCAAAAAATATTATACATAGATGCATATACAGGGTGGCGGAAATGGAAGTGCAACATTTCATAACCCATAAGAAGTTGTATATATAGGGAAGATGAAATATAGGGTGAGAGGAATTATAGATGATAAAAAATGTTGGAAAAGGAAATGATTTATAGAGTAGCCCACGAAGAGTTCCATATATATAATGATTGAAATATAGGTCGCAGTAGAAATATAGTTACAAAAGAAGAATTTCGTAAACAAAAAGAGTAAATTTGGTGGGTCATAGGCAGTGGAATATACAGAATGGTTTAACCGGTGGTTCAAAAATGTTAAAAAATATTATGCGTGGTCCATGAGTAGTTGCATATACAGGGTGGTGGAAATATATAATGAGATGGAATTATTATACTGAGAATTTTAATAAATTGAGTGCAATTATAGCTACACGAGGTGGTTCGAAAAAATAAATATGTAGGGTAGCCCATTAGCGGTTGAATTGTTGTGATATTAAATTAAGAATTACGAATTTGAACACAAATAAAGTCCTATGAATTATATCTGAAAAAAACTTGAATTTCGTTACTTATTTGTAGAAGCGAGATGTAAAACCGACATATAGGATTTTCGAGGAAACTATCACACAGAAGTTCCGAATCTGGATCCGTTCCGTGTAATTGCTGTTCTCCCTAAAGTCCTAGGATAGAATGTCACGATAAAATTTTCAGGTTACTTAAACTGCCAGAGATATTGACAAAATTGCTCGAATTTCGACCACTGGGCGACAGCTAGTACATAATATATATATATATATATATATATATATATATATATATATATATATATGTTATATAAGTTATTCCATCGACTTATGTGAAACCATCTAGCAACAGTTCCCAAGCTGAGTCAGCATCCACGTGTCGTCTCAGGTTACCTTCGACGACGTACATCCGTGAGAACAGCAAACGCTGCGACAGCTTAGTCAGCATTATTATGTTATAAATTGTTTAATTGCCTTATGTCTGTATTCATTATTACTTACAGATTTGTCTAGTTTAGTTTAACACTCATTTTGTCTTTTTATTGTTATAAAGTATTATATTGTTATTTTCAAGTTTTATATTAAATGTTAATAATTCTGCAACTATAAATAAAATCTTTTTTAAAAAGAGAAATTTTGAAAGTGTGATATAACATATATATATATATATATATATATATATATATATATATTGTTTCTGGTTAGGAATCCTTCATCAGTTGCGCTTCCCACAATTGAATGTCCTCTTGAACACTTCTTTATGTTTTTGATACATTTCGTTAAAGCTGAAGACGCGAGATGTAAAGGCCGACATCTAGGATTTTCGGGGAAACTAGCACATAGAGGTTCCGAATCTTTAGCCGTTCCATGTAATTGCTGTTACCCGTAATTCCTAGGTTAGAATGTCACCATGAAATTTTCATGTTAACTTCACCTGCCATAGATATTGAATATTCTCTTCGATTTGTACGCAATATATATTGTGTCTGGTTAGGGAACCTTCACCAGTTGCGCTTCCCACAATTGAATGTCCTCTCGAACACGTCTTTAGTATTTGACACATTTCGTTAAATTTGAAGTCGCAAGTTGTAAAGACCGACATCTAGGATTTTCGTACAAAAGAATGACACCTCGAAGAGAGTATTCAATATCTCTGACAGGTGAAGTTAACCTGAAAATTTCATCGTGACATTTTAACCTAGGAATTAGGGGTAACAGCAATTACATGAAAAGGTCCAGATTCGAAACCTCTATGTGCTAATTTCCTCGAAAACCCTAGATGTCGGTCTTTACATCTCGCGTCTTCTAATTTAACGAAACGTATACTTTATGTTAATTTTTTTGCAAAACTTGAGTACCCATATGAGTATTTTTGATTTGATACCAGTAGCGAAACTTGAAACTTGTTTCATATACTCTCATGCATTAACCCCCCTCCCTACTAAATTAGTATGCGTTTCAGTAGTCAGCAAACTTATGGGAAGATTTGTAAATTCACGGCATATTGTTCCGGTCCATAGTACTCCCAAGAATATAGGATTAAAATAGTATTTGATAACTGATATTTACAAATGACGAATTCTGACTTATTTCGCTGACTCAGTAGTAATCTCTACAGTTTGTGCTTACCTATAGTAGTTGAGTATTTGAGCAAAGACTCCCGGGTGACGATCGAAGAAATACTCGTTCAGAATCGGGTCGTAATTGGCTAGGGCTTCCGTAAGTCTAGAAAGACGAGTTGCTGGTATTTTTTTCAGTGTTGCTTTATAAGTCTCGTAGCGGATACCCCCAACGTTCAATATGATACGATTTTCGCCATCCATAACTCCATTGCAGAGTGTCTGGCTGGATTAATGGCTCATGGTCTGAAAAAGAAAGCAAATATTTAATGTTACAACTTACCTCAGGAATTATAAGGACACCAAACAAAATTTATGTGTCTGAGTACTTCTTGGGAAATAAAACCACAGTTAAGAAAATTGCTGTATATTCCAAACGTTTCGGGGTTTTGGTCAGACCCCGTTGTCAATGGTTCAGAAACTTGGATAAAAATGGCACAATTCTAAGATGTACATGTCTCTAATCCATGTACAAAACAAAATACGTCGATGTTTGTCACCAGCATGCAAAGTTTGAGAAACTGAAAGTTTGTACGGGTGGAAATTGTGCGCTTTCAATACCTTAACTACAGTTCGTTGAGATGTGCTAGCTTCTGCCGCAATCTCAGTAGTTGATGTAGATAGATTTTGATTTACCATTGCCAAAACATTTATTTGTGCTGCTTCGTTAATTTGATTACGTTTCTTTGGTGGTTTAGTAAAAGATCCATATCTGCGTAAACTATCGTAAAGCCTTTTAAATGTACATAGAGCAGGTTGACGATGATTAAAATATCTATGATAGTAGTCCTCAGTTGCACGAACTGAATTTTTATGGCATATGATATAACATTCCACCAAATTCAGTTTTTCTTCGTTAGATAATTCCATTTTTTTTACGAAAACTTATCCATATCGACTGTCATTTCAGCACTACTAATGGAATTACTCTCTAATGAGAAAACGTCAAAGTGAAAACAATCTTTTTCATTGCTACCTACCTTCAAAGTGAAAATAAGAGAGAAAAGCATCCATAACTCCGTTATTTTTATGAATAACTATATCGAATATTATATCGTCGAAAAGCTCTAAAAATGTCCGATTTTTTGAGGTCATAGCCAACTATGGTTTCTACTCAAAAAAAGATAAGTTTGTGTCCTATCTTGAAAACGAGAGCTGTCACGCAAACGAGGACACGACAATCATATTCGGGATACAATTCCGTTCAATTGTGAATTTACAAAAATTCGAAAGTGTCATTAAACTGGGAATTGGAATGTGGAATGGCAACAGTACGTCTTCTCTGATAAAAAATTTTAAATTAGTATTTTTTATTGAATTTTCTATTCATTTACTCCTACCTATAATTTCTATGTTTTACCAAAACAATGTTAAATTTAAACATCTTTGTCAGTGAGTGTATAATAATGTTCAAATTTTTTTTTACCTCAGCTTTTTATGAATCGCGACGAACTTTAGTGACTCTCCATTTCATGTTAGAAAAATAGATCAGTTAACTAAATCAAATTATTCTGTCGTCAAAGTTCTAAACTTTGTAGTTTTGAATCCAAATGATTCAAATTGCCAACTATACATAAATAGTAATTATGCATAGATTATTACATTCGAGTACACCTACAGCAATTAAATAACCTGGTCAAATACCATAATTTGGTTAAGATCAAAGTGGAATCCTGCTTTAAAGGTAACTTTCCACTAAATTAAACCCTATACAGGTTGTATTTGATTGACCCGACAGACATGGCATTAAAATTCTTCACCAGAGCGGCAAAAGCTGGCATGTTTGTCGCTGGGTTGTCAGTCCATGTCAACGTTTCTGTTCCAATAAACCGCGTTACCCTCATTTCTAACTAAAGTTGATTATCTTGTTAACTAAATTAAAGGGGTTTGTTAGTAAGTGTGCTTTACACTCGTCGAATGTCAGTTGTGACACCATTTTAGGGCTGATATCAATATTGTGTACGACTAATATCACTCTGAATAGTCGGAATATTGAGTTATGTGTCGGATGGCGAGCTTGGGATTATTTTGCTGGAATTACACGTCTATGTTTATTACGTCGAACGAAATTACATTTGGAATTCAGTTCGCCGGATTTGAAATACTGACGGAATGATGGTGGAATTATTTTTGAGACTTTACGGCTGGACTGCAATAATATTCCATAATGGTGCTAGAAAACGGCATAATAAAACTTTTAGCGTTGCATATTTAGATGAAGTAAAGCTTACGGAATCAAAAGCAAGGTGTTGTGTTGAACATTGAAATATTTTAACGGTTGTCGTTATAGTAGAAGAGATAGAGCGGGATTTTGCTCGTCATCCTGAAAATGGACAGAATGTATCGTATTAAAATCAATTGCTGAAGTACATCACGTTCGAGGCAGGCGCCAGTGGAAGTGATAACGGAGGACAGTTACAGGGTGTGAAAATGGTATTTTTTTGGTCATGCTCGTCATCGAGTAAACATTCCAAAATTGGTTGCATACAAGATTGTGATATATTTAAGCAAATTCCAGAGAGGTGTCTGTCTAGAGCGTTACCATCAAGGTGGCGGACAGGGGTAAACTTGTCAAAAATAGCGGTGAACTTCGTCATTAAGGAAAAAGAACGCCATATCCACCATTTTTTTGCTTACACAAAAGAAATCATAATCCAAAAGGACATACAGCTAAATGACATAAATAGATTTTTCATGACGTCATTAATGTGGTCTGTATGACGTCGCATTAAAAAAATTGTGTTTTAATGAGAAGCCACATTTTTTATTCAGGATTCGGAAAGAGCCGAAAATTTCATGTCCGAATATGCCTTGGACCATGACTTTGAACTTAATCTTCCGGGTAATTTCAAGATCAAAGTTATTTCGAAAAATCAGCTAATTATAGCAAAATTAGGTGTACGCGGGTTTTCGACATCGCTGATTTCGAATCTAAAATCAGTTTTTCAAAATTCACAATCCAAGGTGGCGGGCCAATTTTTTGAAAAAAGTCAACCAACTGATGCACAACCAATTAACGGTAATCAATGTATTTAATCCTGATCCGAAAGATGACTGATTCAAAGAGGGTATTCCAAATTATAAACAAAATTCATGTTGAACTGGACAACTATTTGTCTTGAAAATTTTCAAAAACTGATTTCATTTTCGTAATCATCGACGTCGAGAACCCCCGTATACCAAATTGGGAGTAGGTTGGTTGATTTTTTCAAATTGCCAATTTTCAAAATCTGATTACGAATCTGAAATAAGATTTTCGTAATCCAAGAGAGCGGACCAGTTTTTCAAACAAAAACTGATTTCAGATTCGAAATCAGCGACGTCGAAAACCTAATTTGGCTATAATAGGTTGATTTTCCAACAAACTTTGATCTTGGAATGACCTTGAAGTTCAAGTTCAAGGTCATGGGCAAAGTCATATCAGGACCTGAAATTTTCCGCTCTTTCTAAATCAGTAATGAAAAATGTGGCTTCTCATTTAAAAAAATATATATATGACGTCATAGAGACCACATTAATGACGTCACGAAAAATCTATTTATGTCATTTAGCTGTACGTCCTTTTGGATTATGATTTCTTTTATGTAAGCAAAAAATGGTGCAAATGGCGTTATTTTTACTTAATGACGAAGTTCACCCCTATTTCTGACAAGTTTTTCCCTGTCTGCCAGCTTGTTGGTAACGCTCTAGGCAGACGCCTTTCGGGAATTTGTTTTAACGCATCACAATCGTGTATGCAACGAATTTTGGAACGTTTACTCGATGATGAGCATGATCAAAAAAAATTACCACTTTCATTCCCTGTAACTATCCTCGGTTTTCACTTCCACTGACGCCTACCTAGAAACGTGATGTAGTTCAGGAATTGAACTTAAAACGATACATTCTGTCCATTTTCTCGATGACGAGCAAAAACCGGCTCTTTCTCTTAGGCTATTATGTTAAATAAGTTGAAAAATAATGAGTTTATAGATATAATTTTGTGTTTTAAGGTGCCAGTGACGACAACTAATGTTATATTGACAAACTATATTAATAAAATTACTGCAATAGTTAAACATAGTAGTAAAACATTTCAAAATGCTGAGGAATACATAACCTGTAGACAGTGTAACAAATAGTGAGTCATTAATTTCATTATTAAAAGAAAAAGTAAATATTAATTTACTTGTTACATCAGTAGCACCATCTACTATAAAGAACGCAAATCCAACAAACACTGCAAAATTAGATACCTTACACTTCACTAACAACAAATTTGAAAATATAAATCCTAGTAATTCAGAAGAAACCAAAAATATTTATAGTTAAGAAATTGGTATACAAATTGATAAACACCTGCCGATAAAAATATATGGGAAGTCTTTGCGGAATTCCCCAAATAAAAACAACGCCCATAAATTTAGCGCAATATTTGGAAACAATGACAATACAAGATTACTTACAAACACTAAACTTTTGGTTAAATCTTCACTACTTATTTATTTGGCTTCTTCAGGAATTGTAAATAGAATAAATGCTAAAATTATTTCGGAGAATTTTTGTTTTTGTTGAATTCCAAGGATTAAAGAAGACATAATTTTTTACCTTTATTTTGTAGATGTAAAATTTCTAATGTGTCTGAGGTATACGGTTTTAGTTTAATAAGTTGTTTGCATATGTAGTTTTATTGTGTTCTTAATTATCAAAAGCTTTAGTGTATTCGCGCCATCTTGAATTAGAGGGACTTCTATGAAAATTATTGAATAGGAAAATGATATCTGCAAGGGTGTTTTTTACTTATGTTAAGGTCCCTTACAATAATGAACCCTAAAGCCCGCCGCTGATATTTCTTAATTAAACTAAACAGAAATAACCACCCCATCAGGCCCATAGTGTCTTATTTCTCAGGCCCTGCCTCTAAAATTTCCAAGTCGCTTCTTGGTGTTTTAAAAAATACACCAAATTTGCCCCCACATACAGCATCAAAAATTCCATTGATCCAAAAAATCGGTCTTCCCAATAATGCCAAACTCCTCTCATTCGATGTGGTCAATCTATTTCCCAGCATACCGCCTGATGAATGTACCAATCTAATCATAAACCTAATAGACGAGAGTAATCCTAAAATTAAAAATGTAATAGTTTCCCTTCTACATTTGTGTCTCAACCAAGATTACTTCCAATTTAACAACAATATCAATAACAGTACCCAAGGCCCGACTATGGTCAACCCTGTTAAGTCCCCTTCTATCCGAAATATTTATGGACCATTCATAAACGCTAATTTTCAAACTCGATCTTAGTAACAAAATCCTGTATTAATACGTTGATGGTATCATTGCTTGTCTCACGGGTGCACATCGACAATTACAGTTACTATACAACTACTTAAAGCAACTACACCCCAACATACAGTTCACACTCGAAACAGAAACAGATAACACAGTTAACAATTAAAAGACAAGACAACAAACATACTTTCACCGTTTATCATAAATCATCACATTCTGACCTTACCGTCCACAAAAGTTCACACTACCCCATACAACATAAACTTGCTGCATATCACTGTATGTTACACAATAACACTCAACAAAACCGACTTTGATAATGAACTTGAAAGAATCAAATTATGGCTGTCCACATTGGATACACCACTTAATTTATTGACAACTTATTAAATAGAATATTAAATAAAATTGCTACAAAAGAAGTATATCCCACCGAGCCCATCCATACCTAAATTATACCATACTCTTACATTCAATAGAACCCCCTCACAAAAAATCTCCCAATTTCTACAGAACATGAACATACATACAACCTTCCCAACAAATAACAATTTATCTAGACAAATAAAAATAACAAAGATAAGACTGACAAAACCTCGGATGTCTATAGGTTGACCTGTGGGAGTTGCTTCAACTTCTATATTGGTCACACTAGAAGATCTTTCAATTCAAGATGGCGCGAACAAACAAAAGCTTTTTAAAATTAAGGTTTTGAACTTTCGCCCATCGGGCAACCCTGCATCAACATTTCAACAGAAAAGTCATCAACAATATAAATCACTTACATTACCCACTAGTAAAATTCCAGGAACATATACAAAAATATCGTCACAATCATAAAACAATCCAAAATAATCCCATTAAGAGCCTCATACCCTTCTTTTACCTGAAAATTTCGAGAAGCCAATTATTATTTCTTCGTACCTATTAGTTATTTACAGTTTGTGCGTCAGTGTGACAAGTTTAATAAAAGTGAGTTTCAAAGTGTGTTTGTGAGAAAAAGACTAAATTAATGGAGTCGCCTCAAGGTAAGTAATATTTTTTTTGTTTTTTTTTTTCATCCTTCAAAAACCCCTTATAAGTGTGGGCAAAAAGTCGGATAACTTTGTTTATATGCCGGTTTAGGTATATAAATAAATTAATTCTCATTTCATCAAAAGGCTGTTTCTGAAATTGTCTCTTCATTTTCGTTGCCATTCATTTAGGTTGAGTAACAAATAATAGGTAAAATAATTTCTAAAGCATTCAGACTCAAAGTCACCGAATAATTATTTCATCCCATCGCTTATAGCAGTTTCCGCTTCTATACAAATCTCTTGAAAGGACACGTTAAACATTTCAGAAACATTTATTAAATTTTGCAGAATCACATCACTACAAAATTACCCCAGTTTCCATTCATCACGTCAAAGACACACTTTTAACATTGAAACATGAAAGGCTACCAACTCCGACGCTGATACTTTTGATTCCGTTTTTGCGCGAGCTTTTCCTTTATCCGTTACCCCGAAGACACACGGTGAACAGTTTTGCAGGAAGACTGACATTATCCTCTCGGTAGTCCGGGTTCCGGTTGAAACGACTGCTTTTGTGTTTTGCATTAAAAAATTCTGTGTTCCTGCGAGCCATTTAAATAACACCGTCAGGCTGGTTGGATAAAAAAAACTGGAAATGCCATTAAATGAAAGGATAAGAAGGACTTCGTGAGGAAAGGTTGTCTTATTAATTTGCTTGATGCTCATTTACAATTAATTTCTTCTTTGATGTTGGTTAAGCAATTAAAAATGTTTGAAACTTCAAGTTCAGATTCATTTTAGGCTAAACAGTTAGACAGAAATTAAGAAAAGATTCTGGATTTACGCACAATACTAATGAGCAGGGATGAGTAAACTATAGGCTGCGGATCTCTAGTTCCTGAAGGCATATTTCGTATTTATTTTACTTGCAATATATACAAGAATTCCTTAACTAAAGGTTTCTATTCATTTCTATGGCAGCCCTGGCTTCCCATTTCTCTATGCCCTTTCTCCGAAGTTCTTCTACATTACCCAGCCATATTCTCGGATGTCGTCCTTTTCTTTTCGCTCCTATCGGATTTCTATTGATTGTTGTTTTTGGCATCCTGTCTTTCGTCATTAGCTCTAGGTGTCCTAGTCATCTGAATTTCTGGCTCTATCAAAAGTAGAAATTTTGGGCCGCTATCTATGTTCTCCAGTTCTTAATTTTTTCATCTCTTCCACCCACTTTCCGTTCTTATGACTCCGTGAATGTTCCTTGACATATTCCTTACCCATATTTCAATCCTCTCTTTTTCTTTTTTATTAAGAACCCATGTTTCACTTCCATATGTTACTGTCGCTTCAATTACTGTTCTATATTTCTTTGGTTTTTCTTGAGCAAATTTGGAATTCATCAAAACCCTCAACTTTCCATACTTCCTGCTTCCCTTAGCAATCCTTGCTTTAGGAATCATCTTCTCTGTTCTGATTCTGACCAAAACTGGATTAGAAATAGATTCAACATGGAAGTTGCTAATGCTAAGTGCTTATATATACTCACAAAGGTATTCTCGTGAAGTTATTATATAATACATCTTTGCAGAAGAAAATTATTCTGGAACTACCTGGAAGTTAAGCTGAAGAAATGAAATATTCATGTACACCTGCGAGTTAGCGTAATCGATCAGAGCATCCTACCAGTTCTGAATACATTGCTCAAAAGTGGACCCTTACAGAACAACCTATAGATAAACTCAAATACATGAAGCAATAGGCCTTTTTATGTTAAATTATTATTAGTATTATCTATACTGTTATAAAATTGTAAGTTTGTCTGTTTGTTTGTTTGTTCGGGCATCACGTAAGAACTACTGAACTGATTTTGCTTAATCTTTTTTTGTTACATAGCCTATAGTTTAACTTAAAATCTGGTAGACATTTTATCTCCCTAAATTGACAGAAACGGTAGATATAGCGAAAAAACTTCTACCATGGTGGGAAATATAATTACTGAATTGGTTCCACCGCGCGCACAAAATACTAGATACTGACATCAGCTTAGCTTTTATTCAAAATTCGGATTGTGCCAATGCAACATGTTTCAATTTAAAAAAAAATGAACTGTTATAATAAGCGTAATTTTAATAAGTGGTTGAAAAAGGGTAGAATATTTATAATTTGTATAAAAAATCATAGAAAAAAAATGTAAGCAGTTAGGATCTTTGAATTATGTTCATAAGATATTATAGTTATGGGTTGAAGAACTGTTAGAAGCAGTTTTTTATGCAAGGTGTTTGAAATATAAGATGGAGTGGAATTATAGTTTATGTTGTGGTTAAAAACTTGTTTTATATCCACAAGCAGTTGCATATATAAAATGGGTAAAATATATGTCGCGGAGTGTAATTACAGCTACACAGGTGGGTTTAAAAAATAAGTAATGTAATGATCTACAAGCTGTTCCATTTACCGGATGGTTGAAATATAGGGTGGGGTAGAATTCAAAGGATACAGGGTGGCATAGAGTAGTTGCATATAAAAGGTTGTTGAAATATAGGGTGGTGTAGAGTTATAATTATGGTAAAAAAAGCTAGAAAAATTTTATTATATAGCAGTTGCAAATATGGAGTACCTGCAACATGGGGCGCAGTAAAGTTATAGTTATTCAGTGTGATTCAAACAAGGTTATAAAAACTTGTAAATGAAGGGTGGTTTAAATGAAGTGTGGAGAGCAATTATACGTTATAATGTCGTTGAAAAAAATATGAGGAAAAATTGTGAAATAGCATAGTTCATAATAAGTTGCAAAGATAGGATAGTTGAAATATAGGGTGGAAAATGTTATGGTTAGTTATTTAAAAAATGTTAAATTGGTTAACCAATAAGCAATAGCGCAACGAGGATTAAAGAACAGGCCGTAAAAAATTGTTATATACGGTGCCCAATAAGCAGTTGCAGTTTTGGTGAAATATATTGGGTATTAATGGATTTATCGTTATACAGGATGGTACAAAAAATGTTATATTGGGTGGCCGATAAATAGTTGCATATAGAAGGTTGTTGATATATCGGGTGGAGTAGAATTATAGTTAAACATGTTGGATTTTGTTTATAGGATAGAACATGAGTTGTTGCACATATGTAAAGTCTGAAACATGGATCGAAGTAAAATTGTAGTTCATATAGTGTGATTAAAATAATGTTAGAAACAGCTGCATATAAGGGGTGGTTGAAATACAGGGTTGAGACAAATCATACTTTCAAGGGTGGTTCAAAAATAGTTATATAGCGTAGTCTACAAGCAGTTCCATTTATAAGATAGTGAGTGAACCAGAATTATAGTTAACTGTTTAAAAAATGTAATATTTGGTGGAGTAGAGTTATAATGCACAATAAGGTGGTTGAAATATTTTGTAGAGTAAAATTATGGTTATACAGGGTTGTTCAAAAATAAGTTCGAATGATTGACAAATTGGCAGCAGTGTATACAGGATGGTTTTAATGTAAATGGATGTAGACTTAGTTATACAAAGCGGTTTAAAAAAATTTTGAATAAAATTGTTATATAGGGTGGTCAATAAGCAGTTGCAGTTTGGGTGAGTGTTTAAATAAAAGTTTTGTGTTAGACCATGAACAGTTGTATTCTACTATATGGAATATCTGAAATATAGAGTGAAGCAAGATTATAGTATTAAAGTGGGTTTAACATATTGTTAGAAAAAGCTGCCGGCATATAAAGGGTGATTAAAATATAGGGTAAGGAGAAATTGTCCTTTAAAAGTGGTTAAAAAAATATCAGCAATAATTGTTATAAAGCATAGACCATAAGCAGTTGCATAGCTGAAATATAGGGTAGAGAAGAGTTATAGTCAGGTGTTCAAAAAATTATATTGGGTGACAAATAAGCAGCAGCATATACAGGATGGTTGCAATATAAGGTGAAGTAGGGTTACAGTTATTCAAGGTGATTAAAAAAAATGTTGGATAAAATTGTTATATAGGGTCGCGCATAAGTACTTGCAGTTCGGGTAAAATATATTCGGGATTGGTGGATTTATAGTTAAGTAGGGTGGTTTAAACAAGTTAGAAAATTTTTTATTTAGGATAATCCATATGTTTCATAAGTTATTTCTTTTTGCGAAAGCTTGAACATTCCATACGCGGGTGAAACCGCGGGTAACGGCGGTAAAAAAAATAGTTTGTTTCACACCCAGGATGCAAGGCATTTTGTCAAAATCGTCAAATATTTAAAACTTATACTAGAACAGAAGAAAAAAAAGAGAAAAATTAAGGATTGTTTACATTTTGTGAGGCGCCAGAGGACTAGACTCGTCATCCAAAGAGTTAGCCTGCACATACAGAATTTCATTTAAACCACAATTTGAACAATGTCACACCAAAGGAGACTCACATCACAAAGGTCTGAATAAGATAATCGACATAACATTAAATGATACCTTGGCAGGGTTATTCTGCTCGAAAATTAAATAGCCTAAAGTATTGCCTGGTCCAGTGAATTGAAATACAAATACGAGAAATTTTCTGAACATACTTCTTACAAAAATTATTACAGCCACAGTACCGAATATAAACTACTGTTTGTTTGAATGTTATTCGACTTAATTTTTTCGATAAAAGCATAAGGTTAAATCTCATATATCATGTTTTCTGAAGGATACTTGTGGCATCTTTTTCAATGTCTAAGTGTTTATTGGGAAATAACACCACACTTTAAAGGAAATTGCTGTATATTCCAAACGTTTCGGGGTCTAGATCAGACCCCGTTGTCAATGGCTAAGAAACTACGGATTAAAAAGGTACAATTACAAGATGTAAATTTAAATATTTGACAATGTTTATTATTTGATTTAAAGTATGGTGTTATTTCCCAATAAACACTTAGACACTCATATATCATTTTATATTTACAGGAAATACTAATACCTTGTTTCACTATGAAATTCGAAATACATTTCTTAAATTAAAATCAATTATTTGCTTTCTACAGGTCTATCATTAACCAATGAACCGTTTTTCCTCTCCCAAATGCTTTAAAAACACACGTAATCCTTGGTAAATACCCTCACAAAAAAAATCCACCAAAATAAAACAAATTGTGCTTTAATTTGCAAGCACACACAAAAGCTGTTCATTTAATGGGTTAATTGCTTCAGAGGATTATTTCGACCATAAAACGAACGACCTTTTGAACAAATTGCGTTGCCGAGAGCTTTCCCATCATTAACATAAAAGTTGAAACAGTATTAGTGAAATTGTTTGAGCTATTGTTGGAATAAACAATATGCATGTATCTCCATTGGCACTGTATAATCAAAACAAACAATTTAGGGGAATATGTTAAACAACAACATGACTGAAATTGATTTTATTAAATGGGATCCAATATAACAAAAGGTGACCACAAGACTCACTGTCTTAGTTTTTCACGTATATTATAAAAATATATATCACATGACTCAGGTTTATGGAATGTATACGTATATAGGTATTTATAAGTGCTATGTTATCGGAAGTACTAATATATATCGTTTAAGTATCTTTGTTGATACGAAAACTCACAATTCAACTGGTTTGCAATTTGTGTATCGAACTCATCACCTCAAACTCAGACAATGACTATGAAGGAGAACAAAGCCAAGAAACCAATAACTGTGTACTACCATCCACCAATATCTGATATGGTCAGTAATGAAATCAAAAGTTTATTAAGATTATATTGTGTTGACTATATTGTTGATGCCGAGAACCTAGTGGATTTTATCAAGAAGTAGACTTCTCTCCACGAGATTTAGTTTAAATTAAATTAAAATTTGCTGTTACAAATTGGCAGCATCATCTAGATTAGGAAGCTCTGTGACGAAATCGGCCAGCGTCGAAAAGAAAAAATCCGAGACTATAAATAGAGCAAAGTTGTCACTTGCAAAATTAGAAACTAGTGATAAGCCTAAAATTGAAAATAAAACGCCGTCTTCGGGGGTAGCAAAAAATCGGGTAAAAAGTGGGGAGCTAGGAAAGACATGAATACTTCAGAGCCGAACCCCACAACATCATTTTCACCAGATCCACTTAAGTCTAAAGCTAAATCTCCATTTAAAGCTAAAAACATAAGTAAGAACGAACCTAATGTAAAACCAAAACCAATGAGTTGAACGATTTCTTCGAGCTTACTTTGCAATCTCAAATAATCAACCTAAATCTAAAGTTATATAAGCACTTTATTTCGGATGTCAAATGGGTAAGCATAACAAATCTTGGGCCCAATCATATACGTTGTGCCTTTTGTGCAACATTCAATTTTGTGAACAACCTCATCAATTAATGGCGGAAAAAATCAAACAGCTAAAACGTTACACAAAGAACTATGAAGAGCTGTGTAATTGAAATAACAAGGAAGTATTCAAAGGGAATATAGTGTCTTCGAATACAGCAATAATGATCATAGGTAACAAAAATGTACACCATGATATCTTTAAGAGTAGAAAACAGGAAAAAAGATGTTCATGCACTGACTTAGCCTGAGTCCAACAACAAAGACTTTATCGTTCAGGCAGTATATAAAAAATTGTTTAGTATAAATGACAAGATGTCATTTTCTAATAATCAAGTTCATTCTTCTTTCTCAAACTCATTGCATAGCTAACACATATTATATTGTTATACAATTATTTAACGCCGCCAAAAATTAAGAATTACTTGTTCCGATAAAACGAAATACCGGCTATATAAAAAACAATCTACAACGGTAGCCCTAATGGATACAAAAAAGGTATTGTTGACGTGATACAGAAGTCAAATATCATCTAGACTGTCATCGGAGAGGACTGGACAATTCTTCAAGCGATTGATTGGTTTATAACGAGGCAGTTTTTTTTGCAAGCAGTGTATAGTACTCCAACTGATAGTATTGCTGTATTACTCATTTGTATTTGTAAATAAGAGGTTTCATTTTGATTTAGAGATGTTTGAAGTGTGTGTGAATATTTGTGAAATTGAATCCACGGAACCTATTGCATATTAATGGCCGGGAATATGTGTGTGGTATTTACATGAAGTGAAAAACATCAAATGTTTATCGCTCAACAGAGCGTCCCTTACAGCAAGGCCAACGGAGCTCACTAAAACGGATCCCACCCCCTCAAAGAGCAAAATAACTTGAATGTGATGAATGTACGAGCTCCTCCAAAGCATTCTAGTGAGTGAACAAAGTAATTTCGATAAGATTATAGCAATCCTAGACAAAAGATACGACAATCAATCTTTGAGTCAAGTATACCATGTACAACTAAGTGAAAAACATGTCAAAAATTAGAAACAATATCAAGTAGAAATCCAGAAAAGGTTAGTACAATCTTTTGATCAAAAACATAAATTGAGTTAGACAACCTTGTCTCTACGATGAAAAGTGAACATCAAAATTTAATTGAAGGGTTATTTTCGAAATTTGACGGAAAAAATCAACAAACTGAATCAGAGAGAGAAGATCTTCCAATTCAATTTTACGTTTTTCATCGCTGGGTACTGGTCTAGAGAGCAATCTTATGAACGGTGAACTGCTAATGTGAAGGCTATAGATAACAGCAAGGACCGTCGTTTGAGATGTCGGGTCATCGCCCTGTATGGGGCGTGACCTAGTATTCGAGACAAGTTTCTCTAGCCCACCATGCGCCTGATACCCATGATCCACTAAGTGGTAACACCAGTGTAGTAAAGCAAGCATGGGAGAGAAGGTAATAGCATTCTCGGGCGGCGACCCTTCTATCGGAGGAGTCATCACTCCAGTCACTGACTTTTGCAATGTCCGTAAGGACCAAATGAGTACTGCGGACGAGTACTCGTGTTAGCCTCGCAGCGGCAAATGATTAAGCTAAGTAGACCCCTGGGCGGACATGTGTGAACTCCAAGTCTCATTCATGTGCATGTCCTTGAGAGCGGGGGATACACGACGGCCTATTGAGGTGTCGAACCGGGGGATCCTGTCCTGGAAAGGGAGTGTACCTGTCTAGAATCTAGAATCAGAGTCAAACCCTACTCCCATCTGCGCCTGGACACCTATAAACTGCTGTATGGTGCTCTGGGTTCGCTCATGGACCGGTAACATCGTCCATACATGGGGTACATAGACTTTGAGTTGACTCAGATGTCCTATCCAGATATGTGCTATACCGGGCGCCTGTAATCTTCGGGTATGGGTATAAATGCTGTAACGGAGAAAGTCCGCGGTGCGTATATCGACACCCGAGACTAAACACAAAGGCTCGATCGCTCCAACACAGCGGTGTATCTAGACAGAGGCCGTCGTTTGAGCTGTCGGACCAGCATACAAACCCCTTTTAGTTGTCACTAGAATCCGAGTCGGTGGCGACAGCCAGTTGTTTGCTTTTATATAAAGCGGTTTTTATTTCGTTTACTCAATGTTAATTAAAAAGGTTACTTAATTTTTGGATGGATAAAATGAATTTTATAACAATATATTCTTAATATTTATTTAATATATGTGTTTTTCAATGGTGAAGTTTTATCAACATTGTTATTATATGAAGTAAAATAAAACCTTGTTCTTGTTAAATACGTTTTTTCATGGGTACCTTTCAACTCAATCACCCGACCGTTGATCAGAAAACTTAGAAGATAAACGATCTCAAACTCTATGCTATTGGATTATTATTAAGTTCTTACAGTTATATTCCAGCACTCTCGTCACACCAACATTCAATATCTTAATACTACATTGTCATCCGACTTACATTCGTAGTAAAATTTCAACTCAATTGAATACCAGGAAAGGTGTCAAAATTAAAATATAATATTCATGGAGGCATACCAAAAATCCTAGGTAGTATGTAGCACCAGTCCTCTTTAACTACATTTGTGAAATTTCTCAGGAATGCATTAGACGAAACATTTTAAGCAATACCGCCATACTTGCCTATAAATTATCTCACTAAAATTATTCCTGGTAAAACTTACAAAGCGTGTTAATCAAATAGCAGCGTATCCTAGTATCGTTTTCTAAATTCAGAGACCAGACAATTTTTGTATATAAAATCTTTAGAGAAAATTTTGATCAGTTTTATTTTGTAGTAAAAACACTTTTTATTAACTTTTTTGTATTTTCTGATAAAAGGAAACTAAAATGAAAGTTCACATCAAATAGTTTTTGAAACATTATCCAGAAGATAATTTTCCATTTTTTCTTTCTAATATTTCAATATAATATTTCCCTTACCGTTTTCTTTTAATTTCTTTGTATAAAAAAATAGCTGAAATATTAGCTATTTTTTACGATTTTCTTAGCTGACCACCCTGTTTGTGACTGCGGATAATTTTCGGTATATTTGGCCAATATTTTCATTTGAAATTGAATTTTAGTCGAATTTCAATTAAAGAGATAATTTCGTTGTATATTTTTTGTATACAATCGCAGTTAATATAATTAGTTATTGGCCTGTCAGACGTATTGATTGCTGTTTTGTTTTAAACTAACTAGAAATAAATAATGTCTATTTTGCCAACGTGATACGTGATATCTTGTAATATTTTTAGCTGCTTGAGCAAATGGAAAACATCTTCGGCTCAAAAAGTTTAATCATCAGAAGCCAGTAAGTGAATCCCAGATGGATCATGCGAAGGCACAGACACATTTGCCGCGTGAAGACCTAAAAGGACGAAAAGCTTTTCAGACGACATCTATTCAGCCGACAAACACATGTTCCTTTTCAAACGTAATATCCAAAAAAGAAAATTTTACGGGATGCTCAGGAGACGGCAAAGACGATTTAACATTGAAATACAAACGTATAAATAAATAAATAACTGTTTCATCTCGTAAATTGTGCCTGTCTTCAAAGAAAGAAGCAAAACGAAAATCGTAAAATTTAACGAGAAATGGCTAAGAAATGTAATTGACCTAATTATTTTATATCATCAATTATGGCGTTCTCGAGAACTGCTTTAACGATTTTGGGGAAATTTAGGACGAATAATAACACCGGCACACAAAATAACATTGTCTGTACACCGGGCGCCACCCATCTACAGGCATGTTTATTGGCCCACTGAATACGAATTTCAAGTCCGTTTAGACCGTCCAGCCTTCAGTTTCGAGTAAATTGCGAAAACCCCAAAAATAGCGAAAATTCGATGTATTGACAAGAAAAAAAATTGAGGCTCTAAGAAAAGCATGATTATGTATTTTGATCTGTCAAACATTAATTTTAATTGTGCTCCAATCATAAGCTGTTTTAAATCGAAAAAAGCTGGAATAAATCCTAAAAAATTGCAAAAATCGCGAATTGACGAAAATTTTGATGTTATTTAATTTTTTGATCTGATTCTGCAATAAATTTGGCTCTTAATGCCCTTAAACATTCATAAAACGACAAAAAATTGATAAAATAGCAAAAAATTGATGCTGAAAAAATAGAAAAAAAAATCTTTTAAACACAATTATTTTCTTGTATTTTTTATGTATAAAATACAACATAAAAATCTGAAAATGCGAAAAAATTGTAAAATCTATAAAATTGACGTATAAACAGAATAAGAACAATGATTTTTCCAACTTTTAAACTGGTTTTCGGTGGTATCGAACTCTTTTATTTTCAAATGATCTACGAAGTGGATTTCTATCTTCTTTTGGAATATCTCTTTTGGGTGTCCAGCAATAATCTACCATCATGTTGATATTCCAATTTCCCTGATACCTAGTCTCCATTTCACTAATATCTAAATACAAGAAGTTTATTAAATTGTGTTTAAAATATTTTTTCTATTTTTTCAGAAGCAATTTTCTGCTATTTTATCAATTTTTTGTCGTTTTACGAATGTTTGAGGGCATTATGGGCCAAATTTATTGCAGAATCAGATTAAAAAAATTAAATAACATCAAAATTTTCGTCAATCCGCGTTCACAAATTTTTTATACCAAGATAATTCCAATTTTTCTCGATTTTTGCAATTTTTTAGGATTTTTTCAAACTTTGTTCGATTTAAAACAGCTTACGATTGGAGCACAATTAAAATTAGTGTTTGACAGATCAAAATACATAATAATCATGCTTTTCTTAGAGCCTCAATTTTCTTTTCTTGTCAATACATCGAATTTTCGCTATTTTTGGGTTTTTTCGCAATTTACTCGAAACTGAAGGCTGGACGGCCTAAACGGACTTGACATTCGAATTCAGCGAGTCGAAAAACATGCCTGTAGATGGGTGGCGCCCGATGTACAGACAATTTTTTTTGTGTGTGGCGGTGATAATCGATTAATTTGGAATTTGGGAAAATTCGCATTCCTGTGAAATTTAATAATACTCAATGGTAGAACTTTCATGTTAAAAATGTTTCTAGTCCTTATGCAATGCGATCTGCAAAATGTCGTGAGTAGTGAGGTATTCTAACTTCGTACACAATATATGCAGATCGACCAAAAATTAATGAAAATGGCCTAATCCGTTAAGATGACAACACACCTAAAATAAAACACCAGATTGACACTTTTCACCTGTGGATATCGAGATCCCTTAACCTTCCTTCCCTGTCAGCTCCAGCTTTTTGAAGTTCTAGCAATGAGACAGGGTATCTTCTGGCGAAAAAGGCCTACCGTGGTTTTATCGGGATGCGATTGAGAGCACTCCACAACCGTTCCTCAGATCAAACCCTGGGTGACGTTCTGTTGCATCTTGTATTGGATCTACCTCTCTGGATTTGTTGCCGCCAACTCTTCCCTCCAAGCATCGGGGGAGATGAATTGCACATCAGTGAGATGTTGGCCAAGTTTCCATGAGAACTTTCTTGATTTTATCCTGCACATTCTATCTAAGCGGTCCTGGTGAATGAGACGGAAGGGTCTGTCATTTCTCTGACAACGCCACTTTGCCTCTGATTTTAGGAGCTATTGGAGCAGGAGGGGTAGATTTTATAGTGCCAGATACAATTCTCATTGAGATGGGTATCAACAACATTAGTGTGGACGCTGTTTAACCATACGAAACTGCAGAACAGTGCCACAGAATAGACAAAGTCAAGCGTGCAAGTACAGCCACATCCGCTACCCAGCCAATTCCAATTATTCTGTGCAGGACTTTATTTCTGATCTTAAGTTTGCGTGTTGTTTTAGAGACGGTTTTGAGCAGTTCTACCGATCTTCAAACCAAAATACTCTTGGCTGAGGTTATATGCCCTTTAAATATTACTTTCGGCCTTTCCTGCGCCAGAAACGGAAACAAGCAGGTTCTGTTTTTTCTCTATCACATGAAAGATAATCCTCAGCAGTTTGCATACACGACAGACCAACGCGTAATGTTCGCACATAAACTACCTTGCCATGATTGTTGGTTCGTATGAGATAAATAAGTTAAAATGTATAGGTATCAAGACTGACCCTTGTATTAGTCCATCATTTAGTCAATATAAACAGGTAGTTAAGGTTGGCAAGCGCCGTATGCTAAAGTAAGGTACATTAAAGTGGCAATGGACTTCTTATAGTGTTCCAAACAAAGCTCTTGTGTGCCTTTAGTACAGTTCCTGGTCGCAACAGCTTGCTTCTTCGCGATAAAGATTCATCTACAGTGGACTTTACTCTGTTAAGTACCAACCTTCTAAGTGATTTGTAGCATACACTGAGAATCTGTAATCTTCTGGCTTTAATTTGTTCTGGCCAAGTTTTGAGATGGCGACTATATTCATTTGTTTAAACGTCTGAAGAAACTGTCAGTTCTCAAAATGTTATTATAAATCGTCATTCATGTATTTTGGGGTCCACAGTGTCGAAGGAACTCCAGCTCAAGGAAGACTCTATCCAAGCCTGCCACCTTCCCATGTTTATTTTTTTCAAAGCTTCAGTGATCTCAGTAACCGTAAAGTCCGTAGAAAATTGTGACAGTTTTTTTGGCGCTGCTAAGCCTTGCTCTAAGTTCTTTTTCGATTCCCCTATTCTTCATTTTATTAAGATTCTTCTACAGTTGGCCTTACTATGTTAAGTATCACTCATTCAAGTGATTTGTAGCAAACACTTAGAAGTGTCTTTAATCTTCTAGATCTAGTATATCATTGCCATGTCCTGAGATGGCAACTTTATTCATTTGTTTAAATATCGAAGGAAACTATCAGTTCTTAAAATTCGATTATAAACCGTTGTCAGCTATTCATGTGTTCGAGGTCCACTGTGTCAAAGAAACTCCAGCTCCAGGAAGAGGTCATCAAGAGGGGCCACAAGCCCCGGATTTCTTTCAAAGCTTGATATCTTAGAAACCGTAAAGTCCTTAGATAATTCCTTGTTGACGCCGCTTAGCCTTGGTCTAAGTATCTTTTTGATTCCTCTAATCTTTTGTTTATTAATTTCGGCTGTGCTTCTTGTTCAATTGACATTCTTCAGCCATGGTATTTGGTTTAATGTTGCTGGAAAGACGGTGATGATTTAATTGACAGTCATCTAGTTTCTTGAAAAGAGACCATGCGTTTTCACTGGAATGGTAGAATTTAAATTTAAATAAATGGAATTTTGAGAATGTATGTCAGAGACATAACTGATTCTGCTATTTCCAGATTTAGACTGCGTCATTTTTTCCGAATTAATTTATTTATGTATCTGAACCAGCATATAAACAAAGTTTTCCGACGTTTCGCCCACATTTATAAGGGGTTTTTTCAAGGATAAGAAAAACAAAACAGATTTGACTTACCTTGCGGCGACTCCATTGATTTAGTCTTTTTCTCACAAACACTATTTGAAACTTCACTTTATCCCATTCTCATCTAGTCGTGAACTTCCTAGTGCATTGAGCTAAATCAATTCCCAAACCAAAAAGTTTGAGAAGAGAATTAGCTTAAATAAGGGGTAGCCTACTAAATAACGGCTACAGTAAACGAGAGATTCGCAATTCCATTTCTCGTCACCAATCCTCTTCCTAAGAAAGAATTGTTACCTAGTAAATCAGTAACATATTTGCCATATATCAGCAAAGTCTCGGATAGGATTGGGAAGCTTCTCCATGAGCACTAGGTGAAAACAGTCTACAAACCACTATCCAAAATCTCACAAATGTTACGCTCTCCAAAGAATTAACAAAATCCTCCTTCATCCAATGAAGTTTATTTCATTCTATGCTCCTGTGGGGCAGTATACATCGGTAAAACAGATCGATTTATAAACACTAGCATATGTATGCACAAACGTTGTTTGAAAACGGGCCTGCTTACAAAGTCTGGTGTAGCCGAACATCATCACGAAACGGGTCACCAAATCCTCTTCGACAGCTCCTCTGTCGTGGCCAAATCTCCGTATTATTTCACCAGATAATTTAGTGAGGCCGTTGAAATCGCCAAAAATCACAAGAAATTCAACCGAGACAAACGCTTTGAACTTTCGCCCATCTGGTAACATCTGGATCAACATTTCAACAGAACGTATACAAAAAATATCATCACAACCATAAAAAAATCCAAAATAATCCTATTTTACTTGAAATTTCTTCTTCGTTGGTTAGATCCAAAGTATCTATTAGTCATTTACAGTTTGTGCGTCAGTGTGACAAGTTTAATAAAGTGAAGTTTCAAAGTATGTTTGTGAGAAAAAGACTAAATGAATGGAGTCGCCGCAAGGTAAGTAATATTTGTTTTGTTTTTCTCATCCTTGAAAAAGCCTCTTATTAGTATGGGCGAAACGTCGGAAGACTTTGTTTATACGCTGGTTCAGATATATAAATAAATTAATTAGGAAAAATAACTAAAATTGCCTTCTTGTAACTGGAATATTTTTTGAAACAGTTAACTGAAAGTATTATTTTCATATTTAAGCCAAACAGATTCTATAAGTACTCACCTGCATTTATTTTGCCTTCAAAGTGTCTATAAACCGAATGCCACTATTTTCCAGTCGATAAATCGAGTAACGAAAACCCCACTTCTAGATATTGCGAAAGCTCCAAAATCTAATAGCTTTATGGCGTCTCGTTACGTAGGCCGCTCTCGTACCAAACGCTTTGACATAAAATATTTCATAAAAATTAGTTCTGGTCGAATTACTTCTGAATCTATTTCTGTTCTATTATGATTCGATATCGGGACATCAAATGAAATTCTGATGGAACGCGATTGGAGTTTGAACAAATTCCTGTTGAAATCACACGTATACAGATCACTTTTAATTCGTTTGAAAAGTGAGTTTCATTGATGAGGCTGATCAAAGTGTATGAATTAATAAGAAAAATAAATATTGTTTTGCTTTTTAAGATTTGATACATTTCTTTAGTGTTGAATGTAAATTGTTGAAAAATCTAATCTTCATAACAAATGTGTTTTTTAACAAATGCATCGAAGTATAAAAATATTTCCAAGAAGCTATTTTTCACAGTTTATTTCAAACGCCTGGTCGCAATTTGATCGATAGATGTTACATCTGGACCAGTCTTCATGGTATATTCATCTACAAGTACAAAATGTGACCAAATTGTTAGTATTAAATTTTATACTTTGGAATTATTTGGATTAATAGCAAATAGTTGGTTCCCAGTTGAAAAATGATTTCTTAAAATTTTAAATGACATTAATTTTTTTACATAATCAGACTTTATCAGATATAATAATTTATGAAATAAAATTCAACATTAGACAACTCTTTGGCTATTACTGCTTATCTGAATAACACCCCGTACAACCATAAAAACCCAACTTTCTTCAAACATTCACTGGCAGGTCTTTGTATAAATTATATATGGGAAAAACCCATAATCTGATAATACTTCCTATTTATTGCATTATGGATATTTCTGAGTAATATTAACACAACTAGTAAATTAAAGAAACATACATTTGTAAACTCCTATTGTTATTATATTTAGTTTATAATTGTTGCATTTCTTAACATACTACCATTGTATGGAAAAGCTACGTCCGGCGCGAAACAATAGTCACAAGTTTTAAATAAAATGTAAGTTTGTAATCAGTAGTATTATTTAATTCATCTTAAATTTCAACTTCCACCAAGTAACAGTCAACTAAATCCACTGTCCAAAAGTCTCAAACCAACTTATTAAACATATATAGAATACTTTGTCGCGTATTAATCAAAACTAATTAATATATTAAAAGATTGTAGCTGTGTTGAATAATTTATATGGCCGCTGTATGTGTAGTAAATCTTAATTACTTCTTATCTATTTTTCTATCCTAGTAGAATATATGATATGAATTTTAAATCATTTAATTATAACAGATGTTCGAAATGGTCTCCATTTACTGCAAGGCAGTACCTGAAATTCATTGGAAAAACGTCCTTAGTAACTCGGCCACACTCTTCTTGGATACCATGTCTCAGATCAGAAGTATCATACACGCGGGTCTTTAAATGCCTCCAATTAAAAAATCTAGGGGGTCATAGCTGGCGAACTTGCTGGCCACTCGATGGCACTTCGACTTCCAATCAGGAAATTGATTATCCAGAAACTCTCTAACTGGCAAGATATAATGTGTTGTGGCACCGTCGTGCTGAAAAACAAGTTCGTCTTCTACTAATCGATCATGTGCCTCCAAAATGTTTGTTATTCTTGGATCTACAGCGTTTGCAAGTAAGTCTAAATACTTATCCCTTTCTACGAAAAAGGGTCCAATGATATGAACACCTAGACTTCTTGGCTTCACATTTAGTTTTAGAGGTCGCTGAGTATTAGTCTTTCTAAGTAACAGTGGATTAATGTTATTCCAGTATCGGCAGTTATGACGGTATACCTCACCATTTAAATAAAAGTAGGCTTCGTCAGAGAAGCAAGTATTGTATGAAAAATTAGGATTGTTGTTTATGTGACCGGACAATCTTTCACAGAATTCTATTCTTGGACCGGTCTGATTTTGTAGGAATGTAAATTATTACGTTTCAGTATTCTGCGAAAACTACTTCCTGGAATACCTGATATTAACGCAATCTGTCTTATAGAATTTTCTACTACTACTACTACAACTGTCAGCCAGGCGTAAATAGGGAACTTCAGTTACATAGTGGTTCTTGAGGAGTGACAGATTGAGGTTCCGAGTTCGATCTAGACTCTGAAACTCTTTTTCACTTGTTGTCTCTTGATAATGCATCCAAAGCAGGAGTCGAAACGTCGAGTCATTACAAATTCAGAAGCTTATCTATATATAAATAGGCAAACACAAAGCGATTAAGTACTATTTTCTCCTCTGTTTCTCGACCGATTTTCTTCATTTTTTGTTTTGTTTAGTAGCTACTGACGACCTTCAGTGCAGAATGCTAATATTAATTTATAATATTGGTTCATTCATTAAATAAAATATAATAAAAATTCATTATTTACTTCAATAATGTCAATGCCAAACAAATGAATGTGCCGCCGCCGCCAGACTCAAACCATTGAGTAATTATATATAGACAGACCAATGCTGTTATATGCTTAGAGCATGTACTTCTGGAAGTGGCATGCAAGCGTTGTTATTGTTTAGTGGGTAAAGTAATCGTTGAATATTATAATTATACAAGGCGATTCCAGATATGTTAGAAATCATTTTTTTTCATGGGTGGCACATGAGCAGTTGCATATATAGGGGGTTTAAAATATAGAGTAGAGTGCAATTATAACTAATAAAATAATTATATAGGAAAGCCCATTAGCGGTTGCATTTACAGGGTTCTTGGAATAGAAGGTGCAGTAAAATTACAGTTATACAGGGTGGTGCAAAAAATGTTATACATAGATGCATATACAGGGTGGCGGAAATGGAAATGCAACATTTCGTAATTATGGGTTATGCAATTGTATATATAGTTAAGATGATATATAGGGTAAGAGCAATTATAGATATACAGGATGGTGATAAAAAATGTTAGAAAAGGAAATGATTTATAGAGTAGAACACGAAGAGTTCGATATATATAATGATTGAAATATAGGTCGGAGTAGAATTATAGTTACAGAAGATAATTAAAAATTTCATGAACAAAAAGAGTAAATATGGTGGGTCATAGGCAGTGGCATATACAGACTGGTTTACCCGGTGGTTGAAAAATAAAAAATATTATGCGTGGTTCATAAGCAGTTGCATATACAGGGTGGTGGAAATATATAATGAGATGGAATTATTATAATGAGGATTTTAATAAATGTTAGAGAATTGAGTGCAATTATAGCTATATAGGGGGGTTAGAAAAAATAAATATGTAGGGTAGCCCATTAGCAGTTGAATTGTTGTCATATTAAATTAAGAATTACGAATTTGAACACAAATAAAGTACTATGAATTATATCTGAAAAAAACTTGAATTTCGTTACTTATTTGTAGAAGCGAGATAGCGCAAGAAGTAAGACCGACATCTAGGATTTTCGAGGAAACTATCACACAGAGGTTCCGAATCTGGATCCGTTCTGTGTAATTGCTGTTCTCCCTAAAGTCCTAGGATAGAATGTCACGATAAAATTTTCATGTTACTTAACCTGCCAGAGATATTGACACAATTGGTCGAATTTCGACCACTGGGCGACAGCTAGTATATATATATATATATATATATATATATATATATATATAGTGTTTATTTATTTCTTTACAGTTTCTTTTAACCATATGTTTAATATAAATTGATTAAATTTTTTCTTGGTTTTTGGTCATTTGTTTATTTAATTTTAAATGTTACGTTTCGGACACATTTTGTCCTTTTACAAACATGTCAAACTAAAATCTAAAAGTTACAATTATTTTAAAACTATGATTATTAAATAAAAATAGACATTTATGGACACGATACTAATTTGTTTCTGGGCACATTTACACATTTACATATCGCGCCTAATTGGTCAGTGTTGACTCCGCCCTCTCCGCTGCCATGCCGGGTGTGTCACTTGTTGGCGGGTTTGTATTTTTCGTGGCGAATTCTGTCTTATTTTGATATTGAAGAATTGTTTTCAATGTGTTAGAGAGATGCAGAGCGTCATCTCTTTTGTTTAGATGTCCACTGTCTGGTTTTGTAATGAGTTGTTTGTTGTGGGATCTGTTTGCAACTATCGAAATAGATTTTATGGCCCGATTGTTGTTGGTGTTGGAACAGGGCCGATGTTGTCTGTTTATTTTTGACAGCTAATCTGTGCTCATCTAAACGAGCTGAAATTCTCCTGTCCGTTTGTCCGCCGTATACCTTGCGCACCTTCCGCAAGTTATACTATATGCCCCTTGGTTTTCTAGCTTAACTTTTGGTTTGGGATTTCCTAAGCTCATGCCTATAGTCTGGTACGGTTTGTATGCTGTCGCTATGTCATGCCTTCGAAGAATTCGGCCAATTCTATCTGTTGTCCCTTTGATGTATAGTAATACTACTTTTGTTTTTTCGGTGAGGTCATCGTTTGGATTTTGCTCATGGTGTTGTTGTGCTATTGCCTTTTTGATTGTGTGGTTTGTGTATCCGTTTTGTCGTAGAGCGGTAGTTATCTGATTTAATTGGTGTATTTTGTTATTGTCGTCGGTCAGTCGTATGGATCTGGAAAATAGCGTATTGGTAACTCCCTGTATTTAAGAAGGGTGGTGATGGGATTTGTAGTTTAAATATCTGTTAGTGTGTATATTTTTCTGATATTTTGTAAAACTTGTAATAATTTAACCAAATCAGTCTAGCATTGAACTGATGAAGAAGAGAAACTCTTCGAAAGCTCTTCTATAAAGAACAAAGAGTTAACACGTAATTTTAACTCGGACACCTTCAGGCTGAAACCCGTTAATTATTCAACATATATCGAACAACTAGCCGTTATTCCTGCTTATATATATATATATATATATATATATATATATCAGTCTGTTCCACTCCGTTTCGTATAAAGCAAACAGATTCCTTTCCATTATAAATTGTAAAAAATCCGTTTAACCTTTCAGTTGCGTCAAAAGTTTTTGACGTGAAAGTCCTTTGAAGTTAAATTGGCTTTGTATAAAATTGAGGCTCCGTTATAATTTGATTTTTCCGATATCCAATTATATTTTTAAAGGTGACAAACTGAAATGAAAATAAATTTTCGGGACAAATAAAACGACTTAAGGAATAGCGAAAATAAATTTTATAACGAGTAAGTTGAAATTCATTTCAAGTTTGAATAGCAATAATGTTTTAAAACGTCTATAAGCCTACTTCGGTAAATAATAAATAATAACGGCGAAGTTCGTGGAACGAGTAGAGCACGAAAGACTGCTTCGCATAGAGTTCGTTTATGAGAATAACTGAATGAAAAAAGACGACAAAAATGTACTTTCGAGAAAATGTAAAGGCTTTTAGTAACCCATACCAAATCCTTGGAAATTACGCAACAGTAATTTTATCCCATCAGATCAGAGCATCAAGGAATATTTTCCCGGCATCGCAACTGACTTTTCAGACTTAATTTTACATCTTCCGGCACAAAGAGGAAATGCTTACTTACTTATCTCGGAAATGTGACCTTATAATATCATTAAAATGGTGGATATTCAGAGCTAGTAGTACCTCAATCGTCAAGAATCCTCCTGTTAGGATAGATTGTTAAATAATAATAGGAAAATGCTTCAAGTGACTTTCATAATTTTGAATTTAAGGAAACCAACCAATATCATTTATTCTCTATTCATTCCAGTTCAAAATTTACAATAAAAACAATATTTGTTGTAAATCCTAGAAGGATAATGAAACCTGTGCATCAGATCTGAACAAAATTATGTAAAAACTAACATATATATAAAACATTTAAAAATATATATAACCGACTTCCACCTATAACTAAAAAGGTAAAAATAATTATAACAAAATACAACTCTAGCAAATAAATAACACATTCAGTGTTGTTAGGTACCTACCCAGGAAGTAAAAAATGTAAACATTAAAATGTGCTCATTCTGTACAAATTAATTACCTACCAATCTAGTAATTTTTGAAGTCGGTGCCAAGCAAATATAAAATCCTTCATTGCGTGCTTATCTACTACTTTGTCAAACTTGATTGTTGCTTGGCACCGACTTCACAAATATACTAAATTGGTAGGTAATTAATTTGTACAGAATGAGCACATTTTAATGTTTACATTTTTTACTTCCTGGGTAGGTACCTAACAACATTGAAGGTGTTATTTATTTGCTAGGGTTGTATTTTGTTATAATTATTTTTAGCTTTTTAGTTATAAGTGGAAGTCGGTTATATATATTTTTTAAATGTTTTATTTTCAACTTTTTAGTTTTTCTACACTCAGGTAGTTTCTTTATATTTAATTTTGTATGTATAACCTTAATAGACAGGACCAGGTAACATCGAAAGCTTCAACATTACACATTGATACATTTTCATTTAAATTGACAGGTAAATCTTTACGAACAAAATGTACTAGTAGGCGTTGACTTAATAAGGCCAAAATATATTTATGCCTTATGGACTACACCATGTAAGCCTTTTTCAACTTTTTTTGACAAATCTGTATAACTATAGATAATTTCACTCCACCCTATGTACCAACCATACTGCACACGGACAAACATAAAATTGTTAGCTGCCGTCTGTAAACTATAGTACGGAGTAGAATCCATCCCATATTTGCGGAGTCAAATCCTTCCTATAACCATAGTATATAACTCCTTGTGGGCCACCTCATAAATTAATTCATTTTTAACATTTTACATTATCGCCCTGTGTAACATTAATTCCTCTCCACACTTTATGCAACTTCTTATGGGCTATAAAATAAATAATTTTTGAATCACTCTGTATAAATATAATTCAACTCCAGCATATATTTCAACTATCCTGTATGATTTGTTTACGTCCACGTCATATAACAATTTTTTAATTACCCTATATAATTGTAATTTCACATTTTTTCCAACATGTTTATACCACCAAACGTCTGCTCCACCCTATATTCCACCATCTTGTATATACGGCTGCCTATGAACCACTATCATTCTACTCCGTCTTATATTTCAATCTTCATATAAATGCAACTCCTTCTATCACTTTACTTTGTGATTTTGTTTGCTATAACTAAACATCCTGTGTATAAACGCACCAAATAGCAGTTTAGAGTTTGACATGTGTTGTCACTAAACTTTCTATTAGACCGGAAAAATGTGACAACCAAAAGTACCGTCTTCGCAAAATGGAAAAATTTTCATTTAAATAAGTATTTGCCTCGTATACAAACATAAAGAGCTTGGTACTCATTGATTTAGGGAGACGAAAATACTATTCTTTACTACCTATATGCTTGAGATGTACATAGAAAATTTTCAAATTCGCAATTAAAACTTCCAGTGCCTAAAACTATTACCCACGTTACTATGAATTTTTCACGTTGGAAGTTTCGCAGAAAAGTATTTCACATAGGGAGGAAGTCGATCTTCGCTATGTCACTCCACCCTATATGCCACCATCCTGTATATACGGCTGCCTATGGACCACTATCGTTCTACTCCGTCCTCTATTTCAATCATCATATAAATGGAACTCATTCTATCACTTTACTTTGTAAAATTCCCACAGTTTACGTAAAATATTTATGAATTATGTCATTCGGTTTTTGATAAGAATTTTGGAATTTTCGGCGATTTTCTGCAAACTGCAAGTTGCACGTCGCAAAAAATATATGAGATCACCTAGGGATCTTCCTTAATAGATTAAACGTTAAAAAACTATACGCATACATAATGAGTTTTCAAAAAATCAGCCAATATGTTAGAGATGTATTGGTCGATTTCGTGTTCATTCACAAATTTCATCAATTTACCAATAGAATTCTTTTCCAAATTTCACCAATCCGGATATATACTCTATTAAACTAGACCATATTCATTCCAAATTGTTCACCACAGGAGAAAGAAATCCTCTTTTTTGGAAGTCGGTTAAAAATACTGTTATACTAAAACACTATTGACTAAATTATAATGCAATATTTCGATATTTAATACAATACTAATTATGCAGATCTTAATAATACCCGTTTATTCTGAACAAGAAAATAAGATGCATGTTTTAATAGTTTATAGATAATTAACTGACTTCCAAACAGGAGGAGGTTATTAATTAATCGCGTTTTTTTTGTATTTATGTTACCTGATTTCTTCTCCTTTTGTGAACCATATTCACTCAGAATATGGTCTTGTTAAATAGAGTATATATCCGGATTGGTGAAACTTCAAATTTAGTAAATGAATTCTATTGGTAAAGTGATGAAATTTGTGAATGAACACATGCGTGCATGGAAATCGACCAATATCCGTAACATATTGGTCGATTTTTCAAAAACCTTTAATGTATTAAGGAAGATCTCGATGTGATCTGATATACTTTTCTGCGACGTGCAACTTGCATTTTTGCAAAAAATCGCCGAAAATTCCAATATTTCATCAGTGACGTAACGGAAATTTCCTCATAATTTTTTAAATTCCAACGTAATAGTGCGGGAATTGTAGGCACTGGAAGTTTTGATTATGAATTTGAAAATTTTTTATGTACATCTCAAGCATATAGGTATTAGTAATTCATAGTATCTTCGGCTCCTTAAATCAATGAGTACCAAGCTCGTTTTGTTTGTATAGCAGGCAAATACCTATTTAAATAATTTTTTCCATTTTGCGAAGACGGTGCTTTTGGTGTCTCACATTCTCCCGGTAATAGAGAATTCAGTGACAACTCATGTCAAACTCTAAACTGCTATTTGGTGCCATTATACACAGGGTGTTAAGTTATAGGAAACAAAATCACAAAGTAAAGTGATAGAAGGAGTTATGATGATTGCAACATAGGACAGAGTAGAATGATACGTTACAAAAGGCAGTTAAAAACATGGTCCATAGGCAGCCATACTAACAGGATGGTTGGAATATAGGAGTGGACGTTTGGTGGTACAAAAATGTTGGAAAAAATGTGGAATTAAAATTATATAGGGTGATTAAAAAAACTGTTATATGATGTGGACATAAACCAATCATATACAGGATGGTTGAAATATATACTGGAGTTGAATTATATTTATACATAATTATTAAACAATTATTTTTTTCGTAGCCCATAAGAAGATGCATATAGTGTGGAGAAGAATTGATGTTAAACAGGGTAATAATACAAAATGTTAAAAATTAAATAGTTTATGGGGTAGCCCCCAAGGAGTTATATACAATAGTTAAAATATGGGACGGATTTGACTCCGTAAATATGGCATGAATTCTACTCCGCCCTATAATTTAATCGTATGTACAGGATGGTTGGTACATAGGGTGGAGAGGAATTATCTGTAGTTATACATGGTTGTCAAAAAAAGATGAAAAAAGATTTCATGGCGTGCTCCATAAGGCATAAACATATTTGGGGCTTATTAAGTCAGCTAGAACATTTTGTTGGTAATTTTTTATCTGTCAATTTAAATGAAAATGTATCATTGGATAATGCTGGGGCTTTCGATGTTACTTGGACCTGTCTATTAAGGTTATGCATAAAAAATAAAAAATAAAAAATAAAAACTACCTGAGTTCAAGAAAACTAAAAAATTGAAAATAAACATTTAAAAATATATATAACAGCAAACTCGTAGAAGTAAATAATAAAAACTCCCAAAAATACTAATTTATTTTGTTTTTTGATTATACAATGAAAAGTAATGCAGAAATCGTAATGCCGTTTCCATGAAAGTTGTAGAGAATAAGAAATCCTTCTTAATGACTGTCTGTGCATCCTGATTGGATCATTTTTACCGAGTAAACTCAGAAAAACTGTTCAAAATTTTTTCAAAAATTTATAACTCTCTTGTAACTAATACTTTAATATTAGTCATCGGCAAAACGATAGTTTGTAATTTTAAGTTTATATGGGCTCACGATGATATTATTACCTAAGTATTTTTTGAAGAATTCAAATTTAAATAATTTAGAGGGCTATTTTGAACATCCCACCGTATTAACGAGACAAGTCCGACCGGGATATACTAAAGATATTTTGAAAGTGCATAGATATTACTTCAATTTAAAATAATAATAAACATTGCATTAAATGTATGAATATGCGACAGCCAGCCAGCGGTGCATGGACAATAGCTGTCAAGCCACATAGACGTATCTATAATTTTCTTAAAGTGCACGATATGAAAATTATGGTAAATTATATTATTGTAAGGAGTAAGGAGTAAACTTTTACTCCTCGATGATCACAATTTAGAGTCGTTGAAGGGCGTTGAGTGTTTAAAATAAAGGTTTGGTGTTAGGGTGCAAAACTGTATTTTTACATTTGTGGCACACCAAAGATTCCACGGCATTTTCATTGTTTATCCAATTATAATAAAGATATAAGTTTAGCTCTAACGTTGATTTTTCTGTTTGAACTTCAGCAACCAAGTCCTTTATATTTTCTCTATCAAAGTTCGCTCTCATCTCAGAAGATTGACAAAAACCAAATTAAATTGTCTTGTTTGTTATATCATGTATTCCTTTATATTCGGAGCACAGAGCATACTTGTTTTTACTTACATCTACCACTATTTGAGTCAAAAATTCTCTATATTCTTTGAAACCAGCCGAACACACTGAATTTTATATAATCCCTCTTTTCTCCTCATGGCTTCTGAATAAAATTTAATTCGGTCTTTAATCTCTCTTACAACAGCAAACGGATATATTTACGTGGCACTGTGAACTGTGTAAATTATGTAGAAATATGGCCTTTGAAATAAATAACAGTCAGAATTAATGCGACAGAAGAGTTGGATCGCGAAATTTGATGGTGAGGATTTTCATTGTATGAATAAATTATGTCCCTTTGATGTGAGGCTGTTATTATTATAAAGGTTAGCAAACGGAAATGAAGTACTGTTTTACATAATGTCATTACTCAATGTTGTATTTTTGATAATGAGGCAGTAGCACAACAATCCGGTGGTAATCTTGTAAAAATAATTTGAAACCGAATTAATGATCCTTTTGTTTTCCTTAATGCTACCATTCCACAATTTGTTCAGAAATATGTACCTTTGTTTTAGCAAATTTGTAAAATAAGGTTATTATTATAAGCCTTCTCTTCTTGAGTCTTCATTATCAGCAGAGCATAACTTGTGAATGAAAATTAAATACCTACTTTAACTGTATCACTCTACTGTAAAAGAACTACAGTAGAGTGAAATGCCATAAAATATTCTACTGGTGTAACGTAACCAAAAAAGTGATAGGCCCCTTCCAAGCGCCCTTTTCTAATATACAGCGTGTTTCAAAACGAATGCAAAAAAAATTAACAAGCGACTCCTTGCGAAATATTATGAATAATGTGTTGTATACACGTTAAGTCAAAACTCATCAATCACTCAACCAATCATTAGCGAGATATCGCGATTCAAAAATAACTAAACAAAATTATTTTATTTATCTTAAAAACGATAGCGACAGAATGATGAAAAAGTTTTACCACTATGAAAACACATGATCTGCATTGTTTTTCACTATTTTAAAAGGAGTGAAAGGGTTTAAAATACCCCACCCATTATCCTTGTCAAATAACCTTAATGAACAACTTACGTAATGACTTTGAAAAAAATATTGATAGCCCGGTTTATATATAAACTTTTTTATCTCTTGCATTTTTTTTATAAAACAGGGATTTTAAATTAAAACCTAAAATGTAAATTATTACGTAGCGCGGAAATGTATTTTAGAAATATAATCTAGTTGGTCGCTGTCACTTTTTAGGACCTTTTTAATATTGCTTTATTCGACGTGGCTCAATTAGTTTAACTAGATTATTTTACGATTAGTTTAACCAATCTGTTGTTATCTGAGCTGTTTAGCAGTGCATTAAATTTTGAAAATTTCGATGATGGATCTCTAGATCAACTCTTCTACTTTCCAACGGTGGTGTATTAATAATGATAGAGTCATCCGGTGAGGTAAAATGACCTTTCCAAAAAATATATCATCCATAGGATTGACTGAAATTTTGCAAAAACTGCCGGGGCTAGAGTATGTATTTTTAGAACATAAATTTGATATCAGAAGATCTATCGCTTCAGTTAAAAAGAATGTTTTAGCTATAAAACAAAAAAAAACTATAAGCGATTATTTATTTTTTTGAAATTTTGGGTAAATGTTCCATAATCTAAGAAACCAATTAACGAAGTTGAGCGTACAGTAGCTCATTGTGTAGGTTTTTCATTTCTTTTCAACACCGCCTATAGTAGCAAACACTCTTTCATGGGTGGATTTTGTATAAAAGGTTAAAAAACAAAAACGCATCGATAAAAAATGTTGAATTTTATGTCAGTTTTATGTTTTATCATTAGAACAGGTTGGTCTCGGTTTTGTTCTACTATTACGTATTATCTTAGATCATTTACCATCTAGATATAGCCTGTCAAGCATAAAATCGTGGCAATGCTAGAAAGAGAGGGCAATAGACACAGTAAGAGGCTATTTCACTTAGTGGGTGGATGGTCGGTGGACGCAGCCAATGAACAACATGCTTTATTGGAAGCAGCTCCCAACCGAGTGAAATAGCCTCTTGCCCTCTCTATTGCCCTCTCTCTCTCCTTAGTCTTAGTATTATCGTAAATGACCTGGGCATTAGATGAATCTGGAACTTTCGAAAACAAGAAGTTTTAATGCTAGATGGCACCTCGAAGTACGAACACCCGAATTAGAGGTTTCTGTCCTAAATATTACGATATTTGAATCTTTGGGCGGAATGTAATTATAGATATACAGGGGGTTCTTAGAAGCAGTTTAATATACAAGGTGATTGAAATATATGTTAGACGAAAAGTACAGTTATGCAGAGTGGTTCAAAAATGTGTTTAATTTTGTTATGTAGGGTGGAATACTTGAAATGTGGGGTGAAGAAAAATTGTACTGATACAGAATGATTCAAACAATATTAGAAACAATTGCACCTAAAGAGTGGTGGAAATATAAATGGAGAAGAATTATAATTATACCGGGTATTTTTAAAAATATATTTCGTAAAGTGAAATAATAGTAATACAGAGTGTTACAGAAAATGATAGACAAATAATTTATATAGGGTAACTAGTACACAGCATTATATACAAGGTGGTTGCAAGTTGAAAAAAATACATGCAATAAATGCAAAATACATTGAAAAAAAAGTTAAATGTAGAAAACAATGAATATAGAAAATGTGAAAAATACAAATTAATGACTAAGAGAGAGTGACAGAAAAAAGTTTAATAAACAACGGCCGTGCTTTTTTCTCGTGTCAAAAAATCACTAATATAATAAATAGATATATACACATTAAATCTCATTAAAGTTGAAAAAATCACGTAAGGAACTAACTAATACTAATTAAAAAGTGCAAATATTTTCGAAAACTTTAATTTTTAAATAATAGATTAAAGTTAAATATCCAGCAAAAATTTGGAAAAAGGTTGTAACTATATTTCAAATAAATGAAAGTTGTCTACCTGTGCCCAAAGACACCGTTTATAAATACTCTGGGGATTAGGTATCATTGAAGCTAAACTTAGTTTTCAAAGAATAAGTGCATTATATAAATTAATCTTACACATAGTTAACATATGTCTAAGTACTTCTTGGGAAATAACACCACAGTTTAAAGAAAATTGTTGCATATTTCAAACGTTTCGGGGTCTAGGTCAGACCCTGTGTCAATGGTTACGAAACTTGGATAAAAAAAGGCACAATTCTAAAATGTAAATTAAAATATTTGACAATATGTATTATTTGATTTCTGGCGTGTATCGCTACTACCTCCGTAGAATTCAGTCGTTCCTGGTTGCCGATGATTAAGGAAGAAATTGCTAATGGTCATGTCCTTGTGAACAACCCAATATCGGGATACTTCATAAAGTTTTTTTCCTAGGTTTTCCCTTATGATTTTAATGGGATCACTGAATCAACAAAGTTCTTTGCTCGCATTTTTGGCGAATGCACCATCTTATAACAAAGTTGCACCTAGAAGCGTCACATAAAATTCTGAAGATCTCCCTTTCAAATTGGAAGAATTTATGATTATATGATCTTTAGAAGTTTTTGTGCTACCCTGTATATTGCAAATAAAATTCTCTCAATACGTCAGAAATCAAATAATACACTTTGTCAAATATTTTAATTTACATCTTAGAATTGTGCCTTTTTTTATCCACTAGAGTACAAGAAGTTTAAATGCTCATAAATATACGAAGTAAGTACACTAAATTTGATTCAATAAATTTATTACACAGTCCCAAAAAAAAATTGACTGTTCTAAGAACTTCACTATGGTAACTGGGGATTTTAGGGTCGCTATTTCGCAATCCGGGGTCTGATTGACCTTGTCAGGACAGGTTCAAGGTCATTTGAAGGCCAAATCGAGAATACTTTGCTGAAAATCTGGCAAATTTCATTACGAGGTTATTAAGGTCTCTGACTCCGAATCCGGGCTCTGTTTGACCTTATAAGGTCTGGGTCAACATCATTTGGAGGTCTAATCAAGAAAACCCTTCAAAACAATCTGGAAAAATTCATTATCAGGTTTTTTGGGGTCGCTCGCTGATTCCGAATCTGGGGTCCGTATGACCTTATAATGTCAGGATAAAGGTCATTAGAAGGTCAAATCAAGAAAACTCTTTAAAAAAATCAGAAAAAATCCATTGTGAGGTTTTTAGAGTCGCTGATCCCAAATCTGAGGTCAGTTTGATACAAAATAAATACGTTATCATTTTTCTAGTTTTTTAAAGCCATTCAGCTCCATAATCCAGATCATTCATTGTTTTTTTTTTGGCGATAGAATTATTGTTTATGGTACCTGATACCAAGTGCGTAATCCTTCCTTGTGGTGACAACCCTCATACCTGCCCAGGTCAAAGTAGGAGAGCTTTCTGACTTTGACGAGCGACATTTCACCTCGTCGTCAGGCAAATTACAGAATCATTCTCACACAATGATGTCCATCGCTGGCCTTGTTACCACGTTGGACTTGAAAACGAATCATTCTACACGTCTTCTATCGAAGCAGTTGTCATCGTTTCAAGTATCCATCGTGGTTGCAGGCTTTTGAGTTGTTCTATTGTTGGTATGTTGATTTACAATCAGTGAAACCAAGTAAAAAAACCTGATTCGCTCTAAACTTTGCATGTTTTTGACCCTAATTGGAAGAACTCATAGGTGAAAATTCTTTGCTCCCTTTACCCTCTAGCTTACCCAGAGAAAATGTTGGGGAATGGACACCAGTGAAAAGAGAGTCAAGTAAAATTTCAGATTTGATCTTAAACTGACATTTATTTTGTCCTTATAAGGTCAAACGGACCCCGGATTCTGAATCGGCGACCCCAAAAACCGCAAAATGAAATTTTCCAGATTTTTTGAAAGGTTTTGGAATTTGACCTTTAAATGACCTTGACCCTGACCTGATCAGGTCAAACGTACCCCGGATTCGGAATCAGCGACCACAAAAATTTTTTGGGGGGGCTGTTTTTCTCCAAAATTATATTTGTCTTCTAAACGTTGTTTGTGGCATATTCTTGATAACTTATATGATTGCAATTGATTGCAATCACATCAATAAATATAAAGCCATTGACAACGAAGTCAGAATAGACTTTGAAACGTTTGGTATTCCTGCAATATACGTAGTTTTATTTCTATTGTGGTGTTATTCCCCAAAGAAACATATAAGTTATCAAAATTATATTGTTCCTAAATGAATGAAGTATATTTGACAGTTCTAAAAATTAAAAAAAATTCAGTATGCCTTTAGGTCTACATATGGTCATTAGAAGTTTGTGACAAGATTTAAAAAATGGATTTCAATTGTATATCTTATATGGTTCCGAAAAACTCATTGAGTGAAAAACTGGTTAGGTACATAAGTCAATGGCTGTCATAGTATTAGTATTAATACAGTCAGCAGCAATTTCGTTTTTATTAACGCCTTTATTATCGTCTACTTTATTAACATCATTATAGACTTTGTCAGGGTCCACAACTATTGTAAAAAGATTGACGTGAATGTGAGCCTAACATTGTTGATAAACACTTTTAAAGAAATGAAATGAATTGGAGATATCTATCACCTTTTCTAAGACATTGTAATAAATACCCGTGAAAATACCGAAAATTACTCCCTAATAAATGTGTTAAAGTAATTTTGCCATTCTCTCATTTTATATTTCGATTCCGAAGTATATGTCGTTTTTCAATGACTATAAAATTCTTATTTCAAATCTCAGAACGTTCCTTTATGCTGCGCCTGTTGCACCTACCTTTCGACCTATGTCAACAAATCACCCTTAAACAATACAAAGGATTCTCCTCCCGTCTTTTCTTCTGTTTTCTATATCCCTTGACTTCTTGTATTTGTCGGTGTTCAGCCTGCGGGAGTGAGGGACCTAAATTGCCGAAAGCAGATAAGATAAGACAGCCAACATGAATCGTGCACGGACTAAGGGTAGATAAAGGAAGGGTTAATGCAAACTAATTGACATTTAGTACTTTTGTAGGAGTCCGGTCGAGGATTTGGTGGGATAATATTTTAGGGATTATCTCTTTGGGTCTATGCTTTTCGTTTATATTTGCCAAATGTCAGATTTAATTTAATAAAACACCAATTAGTAAAGCATACCTAGTGATTCGAACAAAATCTTGCACTATATTTACTTTAAGCTAAGATATTACCCACTGTGTTTAATTTATAAGTTATTCCTTAAATCGCGTTGCTGTAAATAACTTAAACAAATACTCTAAATTTTTTGTTGTTTGAAGGTTGCTGTTGATTTAAAAAAAAAACGTAATTCATTATTTTCGTGTCTTACTTCGTTTTCCCAAGAAACCCACATTGTTATTTACTCATACTATTTCCAAACCTTAACAAAAAAAATGTGACATAGGCCAATTTTAATTTTTTGGTGACAATCACCTAAAATAGATGTAACATACCGTGACGGGAATTTATCGGATATTATGAATTAGGCATTCATCCGATATTTCGTGGAATCTAAAAGGTTGTTTGTGTGGGGCCTCAAGGCCGGCGGATACGAAATTCCTGGAATGTTCGAGAATGAATCTAGAGGGATCAACTTTATCTCCGTCACTTTTTCGTATTGTGAATTTATCTGTAGTTACCCCCATTGGTATGCTTGTATTTTTTTTCGTTGTTCATGCATTATGTCCCATATTTATTCCGTCATCCATTCTAATAGTAATAAAATAATAATTTCAGGATTTGCGATAGCAGATAGCAGATTGTCCTGGAGAAGTTTTATATCACTTTAAAAAATATATTATTGCGTTATTCCATGTCTCAGATTTAGTTACCCTAGTTAACCAGTAGGATAGGGTGAGGCTAAACAGTCAATTTAAAAAGATACGTCTGAAAATAAAGTGTTTTTATTTTAAGTCGGCTGAAATCGGTTCTTTTTAAATTTAAATTATTGTAAATATTTACCGAAAATAAATCGAAATTATTTAAGCAGATTGTATTCTATATTTGTTTAAGAAAATATTTAAGGCAAAATAACAAGAGATTTGTTGCTAAGATTAAATTATACCACACTGTTTGAGTCTTAAAATATTTTAATAAAATTAGCTTATAAGTATTCAATTTCTTTACCACACAATCAACGTAAAAGTTTTCATAAATCAACAGTAATTATAGAATAGTGAAAATAAAACTTCACAGCAATTAATGCCGAGTTAAATTAATACATATAAAACAAAGAAATGATCGACGTTTGAATCATAATTGTTACATATGTAAGAGTTGATGAGAAACACTGCTCGAAATAGACTCGCAACATTGTAAACAAAAGTATTCTTCTTCAGAACTAAAATTGTTGCTATTCCTTTCTACTATCTTTTTGTTCACTTGTTTTTAACTACAGCGTTCCTATGGACTACTGCTCTCTTCTTCTGCTTATTTTCTAACCCCAACGACAACGCTTCTTTTTCACAAGTGTCTGTTGATACAGCTGTTTTGCGTATTTTTCGTTTGATTACTTTACGAAGTCCAACCTGTAGAAAGGGACTAACAAGTTCCGGAGAAAATGCTGCATTTGACGACGTTGACGATTGAGACTCGATAATAAGTAGAACAGCATTGGAGGTTACAACTAGAGATCGATAGGTACCAATAAACTAGGTGATGTAGGTAACTGGGAGTCAATAATCGGAGACAAGTGTTGATGCAGCTGACGATGAAGGTCGATTTTCAGGAAATGGTCTATCCGTTACGAAACTTGATCATCAAATATTTATTCATGACTACTTCGGCCTCTCGTTGCATCAACTCCACAGAATTTGTTTCTCTCTCAATAGTTCTTTTATAATTCCTAATTCTGAAAAATACGATAAACAGGCCCGAATTAGTAGCTCATTTGGGATAAAAAGTCGAATGTCGGGCATAAAGGTCCATACGAGGTACGGTGGACCTGTTCACACCCAACGTCTCTCGATAACCAACCGTCTAGGATCGATCAAACGCCCTATATACCCTTTCCGAGCGCCTTCTAGCACGAGTCACTTATTTGTCCAATGCACTTTTAATTTCGTAAATATACAGAATGGACCTTTTCACCCGCCGACCTTTAAGCCCCGACCTACACAACATACATAAAAAAATTCCTAGTTTCAAATGTTTCTCATTTGAAGATACCCATAACCACCAAAATCTAATATTCCCCATTCCCCATTACAGACCTTTGAATATTTATTGCCCTCATTTCGAGCACATCAAAGATATGAAACTCCGACACATAATTTGCTAACACACGGAACTTAAATAAAGTTCTCGTACCACTGGAAACGAAAGACACTTTTCAAATATCTAGCAGTTTTAACGACCTCCACAGCCAACGGAATCGGTCGTCCCTTGTGCTCTTAAATTAAAAAGTAATGCCTGATTTGTTCGAATAAAATTATTCCCCGTGGTAATTACCACCACGCGAAAAATCTCATCGCATATTTGAATTGGAAAGCCGGTCCCATTTTGCACTGAATTTTCAAAGCCATCTGCATTAATCAATAGAGGGCATGAATATTCACAGTTAATGAAAGATTCGCCGAATGTTGATAAAATCACGGAAATTAAAAGAGATAATTTTCGAACAGCTTTTTTTGTGGTCGTTATTACATTCTTAAATCACCAACTGTGAACCAGTGACTGGGATGGAAATATTACAAGATGGCACATGATTTATTTATTTACAATTTCGGTTTCAAACAAGGAGCCTTGACTGCCGAATTATCTGTCTCTCTCTTCTCTCTTCTCCCTTCTCTCTTTTCTCTTCTCTCTTCTCTCTTCTCTCTTCTCTCTTCTCTCTTCTCTCTTCTCTCTTCTCTCTTCTCTCTTCTCTCTTCTCTCTTCTCTCTTCTCTCTTTTCTCTTCTCTCTTCTCTCTTCTCTCTTCTCTCTTCTCTCTTCTCTCTTCTCTCTTCTCTCTTCTCTCTTCTCTCTTCTCTCTTCTCTCTTCTCTCTTCTCTCTTCTCTCTTCTCTCTTCTCTCTTCTCTCTTCTCTCTTCTCTCTTCTCTCTTCTCTCTTCTCTCTTCTCTCTTCTCTCTTCTCTCTTCTCTCTTCTCTCTTCTCTCTTCTCTCTTCTCTCTTCTCTCTTCTCTCTTCTCTCTTCTCTCTTCTCTCTTCTCTCTTCTCTCTTCTCTCTTCTCTCTTCTCTCTTCTCTCTTCTCTCTTCTCTCTTCTCTCTTCTCTCTTCTCTCTTCTCTCTTCTCTCTTCTCTCTTCTCTCTTCTCTCTTCTCTCTTCTCTCTTCTCTCTTCTCTCTTCTCTCTTCTCTCTTCTCTCTTCTCTCTTCTCTCTTCTCTCTTCTCTCTTCTCTCTTCTCTCTTCTCTCTTCTCTCTTCTCTCTTCTCTCTTCTCTCTTCTCTCTTCTCTCTTCTCTCTTCTCTCTTCTCTCTTCTCTCTTCTCTCTTCTCTCTTCTCTCTTCTCTCTTCTCTCTTCTCTCTTCTCTCTTCTCTCTTCTCTCTTCTCTCTTCTCTCTTCTCTCTTCTCTCTTCTCTCTTCTCTCTTCTCTCTTCTCTCTTCTCTCTTCTCTCTCTCTTCTCTCTCAAATTTCAATCATTTATTTCAACTGCTCCTAAAATTTATTTTGCTTAAAACAAATTTTTAATACACCCTGAATAACAATAATATTACTCCACTCCACATAAGCGCCTAGTATAACTGTAATTCTACTTCACCTTATATTTCTATCATCCTGTATATTCAACTGCTTCTAGCATTTTTTTAAAACCTTCTATATGTAATTATACTTCGTTCTATATCGCAAATATCGACTGTGTATAACAATAGTTTTGCTTCAATCTTATTTCAACCACCTTGTATACGCAACTGCCAGCCACCCAATACAATATTTTTGGAACCACCCTGTATAATTATTTCAATTCCACGTTATATTTCATCCATACTATGTATACAACTGGTTATGTACCATCTAATATCACATGCATATTGTGTCTGTTCTGAATTATTAACCTTCTTTTACCCTATTATGACTTAGTTCTCATGATGGCAAACATGTTCGGTTACACCCGACACATTTTTTATAGAGGTGCCACACTAATATAGCTGACACAATAAACTTGATGATCAAAAATTTTGATATATCTTCGTCAAACGCATAAGTTTATGTATGAGTCCTTTAATGTAAATTGTGATAAATCGATAAAACCCAAATCCAAAGTCCCAAATATGATAAAAAACATTTTATTCAGAATGGAAAATGTTAACGTAATTAATAATGACTGAAAGCTACAAATTACATTCAGTTATTAAATTAATTTACTATAACTTTATTAAATTATATCCCATGGGTATTTCATCAATTAATTTGTGATCGTCAAGCAAAATAGGGTGAAATGTTTTATGTAAATTGACTCCAAAATGAAATTGTTTGAACAGGTGAAATACAAATAGCTTTTCATGTACTGTTGAAATATTGATGTCATTGTAAACTTTGTATGCAGTATTTTATTCCCCAGGCTTTGAAAAAATTAAATACTGTGTAACAGTGATTTTTGGAAAATTATAACTAAATATACAGTTAATTTCATTATTTATATAGTGAACAACACATCAGTAAGAAGGGAAAACTGATTTCATATGAGAATATTTAATAAAACAATTTTGTGCGTAATTTTACATTTGAAACTGTAACTTGCCAAAGGATAGCAATAGTTTTATTTTCGGAACTCTGGTTTTTGTCAAATTGGTAATTTAAGTTTGGCGTGTATTAGAATAAAGATTAGTTATTCCATAAAATGGAAAGAAAAACATCAAACCGAAAGTGACGTGTAGTTGATTGTGAAAATAGACTAAGAAAAAATTATAATTATACCACGTTCATGGAAAATACACCAAGAAAAAACCCAAAATTACAATAATACCACTCATGGATTTCCATATCAATTAGAGATGAAGAAAATATGAATTGCAGCTGTTCGACATCATGGGTAAATAAATTTGATTTCCATGTTGTTAGTCATTATTGTATGCATACAATTAGTTATAATTGTTATTCTTTTAACAAAAATGAGATTTTATACAGAGTCGTGATTAATCACTCCTCAGCAATATTTTCGAAATTACACACCAGTACTCAGTACAATTTATTTGTAAATGTAATACAGTATTGCATTTTTCTGCACAGTGCTACAATGTAATAGCAAGTATTAACATTTTGTTTCGTCAAATTTCAGAAGAAGGATCGCTCACATCTCATACAATATTAAACTGTAATCTGTTTAGCAACCTCGACATGGCAAGCGAGAAAGTGGCGTTGTGGTGTTAGTTAAACTAATTTTCCTCAACATTTGAAGCTGTCGTTGTCGCCTCGAGTGCAATGCATATCTAAGTTGTCACCGTTCTCTGGGAGCTCGTGAAGCGATATAAGGCATTGAATATGTGAACGCCAGATGCAGACATTCTAATTAATAACTAATGGAGTTTGGGATCTGGCTGGTGTGATAGTTAAGTTAGTTATAGAACATCACCAGGCCTGAATAAGATTGGGTGTACCTCGGTTTATACATTGTGATTCGATTAAGGTGTATTCTAAAATATTCAAGCACATCAATGTGAATTTTAAAAGGACATTGGTTTAACTAAAGATCAGTATTAGTACACAATATTTAATATTTATATATAACTAGGCAAAGACAAAACCCATTTTCTTTATCTTTGTTTTCTTTAGTAGTTACTGACGACACTCAGTGCAGAATTTATAAAGAATTTAAAGATAGATATATCTATCTATACTATATACTATTATAAAATTGTATTTGTCTGTTTGTTTGTTTGTTTGTTTGTTTTGTTTTTGTTGTTTGTTTGTTTGTTTGTTGGTTTGTTTGTTACCTCATCACGTAATAACTACTGAACAGTTTTTCCTGAAACTTTTTTTGTTGTAAAGCTTATAGTTTGTCTTAAAATCTGGTATACATTTTATCTTTCTACATTGACAGAAACGGTAGATATAGGGAAAATTCTACTACCATGTTCAGTAATGCCCAAGTAGTCAATTGGATCCACCGCATGCACCAAATATTAGATACTTGCATCAGCTTAGATTTTATTCAAAATTTGAAATATACCAGTGTAACATGTTTCGCTTAAAAAAAATCAACTGATACATCAAGTGTTTATTTTACAGGGTGTTCCATATATAGGATAGAGCGAAGTAAGAAATCTTGAAAAAAGGTATATTAGGTGGCCCGTAAGTAGCTGCAAATATATGGTTGACATAAGGGCGAAGTTATACGGGGTGATTCGGAAAAGATATATTGGGTGGACGATAAACAGTTGTACATACCAGGTAGTTGAAAAACGGGTGGAGTTGAATTATATTTATGCAGGATGAATAACAAAATGTGCTGTTGTTAGGGTCATAAGTAGTTGCATATACAATGTGGGTGAAATAAGGATAAAATAGAATTATATTTATAAAGCGTGGATAAAAAAAATATGTTATGTAAGCAGTTAGGATATTTGAATTTTCTTGAGCTATTATTAAACTCATGAAATGGGTTGAAAAAAAAGTTTGTTTACACTGGGTGGTTCAAAATATAAGATGGAGTGGAATTATAGTTTACAGAGCGGTTAAAAAATATATTTATATCAACAAGTAGTTTTCAAGTAGCATATTATAGGATGGTTGTAATTTGTAGCAGAGTACGGCTAAGCAGGAAGGTTTAGAAAATATTATAAAGGAATGTTATGATCCACAAGCTGTTTCATATACCGGATAGATGAAATATAGGAAAGAATTGTATGTATACAGAGTAGTGAAAAAATGTGTTATATGGGATGGCCCATAAGTAGTTTCATATACAAATTGTTGAAAAAAGCGTGGGGTAGAATAATCATTATACAGTGTAGGTAAAAAAGTTAGAAGAATTTTGTTATATATAGTACAGCATGAGCTGTTGCATATATGGAGTACCTGAAATATGGGGCGAAATCAAATTATCGTTACACAGTGTGATTCAAACAAGGTTAGAAAAAGTTACAAATGAAGGATGGTTTAAACGAAGAGAAATTATATTTTATACTGTGCTTTAAAAAATATGAGGAACAAAACGTGAAATAGCGTAGCTCATAATCAGTTGCACAGATAGGATATTTGAAATATAGGGAGAAGTAGAGTTAAGTAGTATCTTTAAAAATTGTTACATAGGATGCTCCATAAGCAGTTGCGGTTTAGGTGAAATTTATTGGGAATTGATGAATTTATATTTATACAGGGTGGTACAAAAATTGTTAAACTGGATGACCGTAGTTGCACATACAAGGTGGTTGAAATGGAGGGTAGAGTTGAATCATAGTTAAATAGTGTGGATAAAAAATTGTTATATATTTTTTAAGAACATGAGCTGTTGCATATATGTAATAAATATTTGAAACATGGGGCGTAGTAAAATTATAGTTATACAGTGTGATTAAAATGTGGAGACAAATTATATTTTCCAGGATGGTTAAAAAATATCTCAAACATTTTTATTTAGCGTAGTTATATAGGATGATTAAAAAACTGATAGACCAGTAAGTTATAATAGGTGATAATGGCAGCAGTATATACAAGATAGTTTAAATATAGATAGAAGTTATAGCTATAGAAGGCAGTTCATAAAAATATTGAATAAAATATTTATGTAGAGTAGCCATCAATAGTTTCGGTTTGGGTGAAATGGGTTGGGGATTGGTGAATTTAGTTATAAAGAGTGGTACAAAAAATGCTATATTGGGTGGCCCATAAATAGTTGTATATATATGGTGGTTGAGATCGGAGCTTAGACCAGAAACAGTTGCATCCTATTTTATGAAATACCTGAAATATGGAGCGAAGCAAAATTATATTTATATATTGTGTTTAACACAATCTTAGAAAAACTTGCATATAAAGGCCGGTTAAAATTATAGTTTACGAGGTGGCTCAAAAATTATCAGAAATAATTGTTATAGAGCGTACAGGGTGGAGTAGAACTATAGTTAATGAAAAATTGTTATATTGGGTGAATAAACACTAACATATACAGAATGGTTGCACTATAGGGTAAAGCAGAGTTACAATTATACAAGGTGGTTCCATAAAAATATTGAATAAAATTGTTATATAATGTAGCCCATAAACACTTGCAGTTTTGGGGGAAATGTATTCGGGATTGTAGATTTATAGTTATTTTAGGTGGTTCAACAAAGTTAGAAGAAATTGTTATATTGTATAGCCCATATCTTTCATAAGCTATTTCTTTTTGCAAAGAAGTTGAATTTTGCTAGGAATTGACACAATTGGTCGAAGTTTGACCACAGTTCATTCTAGTTATAAAAATTATTTAAATTGGAGTATCATAACCCTTTTCTAAAATGAAGAATTGTATAATATCTGACTACAGATTTTCTTTTATATTAAAGTAGCCTAATCCATTCTCATGGACAATATCTTCTCACCAGCCTTATGTTTCAGTCTACTAGCGATCAATATCAATACATGTATTTCATTTCTGTACACTAGTCACCAATAGCTTTCTTTATTAGGAAGATACAGGGAGCGTCAACCGCATTGTGACGCCACTGCATATAAGGGTACACTAGCGGCCATGCATAAGCATTTTGTATATGTGGCGGCCATTGTAACCTTGTGTGCCGTGGCGCCACCATGCGGTTGACGTTCCGTGAATCTTCCTCATAGAGTGCAAGGATGTTGTATATAGTCCGTCTATGGCATTGATTGGCACCCTCTAGATTGGCTCCCCACAAAGTTTGATCTTTATCTCTTGTTACATTGTCTTCTGGTTGTTGTAGGATATTTTTAAATTATATTTTGCACCAATTACGAGTATTCAGTTGGTGTAGTGATCTTTGCATGTCACCTTCTGTCTCTTGTATGTCTGTATGATGACATACATGTCAACTACATATATACATTTCTTCTGGAATCCTGACATGTATATGTAATCAGGCAACAATTTAATTGCTAAATAAAATTAAGCAAATTATGTCAGTTTCATAACATGATATAGGGTTTTATGGCAACACGAATTTAGAGATTTAGAAGTTTCAGGAAAAACTAGCACACAGAGACTCAAAATCAGAACTCATACTGCATATAACGCCGTTTCCTAGTGATTTCTAGGACTAAGAATTCTTAGGTTAACGAAATCCTGTAATTTCTTTTTTATGATACAATCTTCTGGAGATTCAATTAGTTGAGGGGAGCGCAACTGATAAAGGTTCTCCACAATTGATGGTGTCAGAGTGCTGACTTCATTTTTTAAGTCAGTTTTTAAAACAAATTGCAGACATATCTAAACTTTGACAAACTTTAAAATATGATGGTACTTACTTGGATTACACATCTACTTCTAAAAATAAGTGCAAAGCTTGAATATTTGCAGATACAACAGGAGATCACGTTCAAGAATCTGTCAAAAAATAATTGTTCTATTACACTATAAAGGTGCGTATGTTTTAAATATCTGGATCATAAAGTTTGCTTCGTTGGGTAGCACTTTTAAATCCATAGACATCATTATATGGTTAGTGAACTTGCCCCCTTGTCTAAAAAAACGGTTTATGGTGTTTCACGTTTCTTTTTTTGGTTGGTAGGAAAATATACAACCTATCGTGTTTGTGGAACGCTCAGACTAGCTGCAGGCCTTTTGTCGGAGCTGTAAACGAGCTCTGTGCGGTTCGGTGAGTTGCGTCAAAGTGACAGGCACACGCTGAAACTGTAGGCGAAAACAAACCATTGAGCGATCGGACAATATAAAATCGCTACAAAAGCCCTGATTTAATTTCCAGTAAGGACACAATGAATGCTTTGTGTGTGTTTACATGGGAAACAGCCTATAAAACCCCATTAGTTAGATATATTGAAATAAAAGTACCATAACTGTCGTACTTGCGTTCTTACATTCCTTGGGCACCTGCCTACTTTGCGGGCGCCAGGCAATTGTGTAAATCGCCTAGCAACATATTATGTAAGAACTCGCCACGTATCATTCTCTATTCTAAAGTATTGATGCAAATTTTATCGTCATTAGCTAGCACCATTTTCGCAGCTGTCAATTTAAATTAGTAGCGATAGCCAACGAAGCGAAATTTGTGTTTAGGCCTAGTTAATTTTGCAAAATAAGGAGAAATTAGCTGCCAGGATGTTAAAACATACCTCGTCAAAAGTCAGTTATTTTTTGACCAATTCTCATGCATTCGATCTCATTTCCAAGCTTGTAGAATCTTACATTTAAACCTATACAAAGGTTAGACTCGTTCGTCACTTTGTTTTTGAAATTGATTTTAAAAATATGTAAATGAGTCCATAAATAAGTTATAACATCACAATAAAATTCACATAATTTTAGTTTTTATTTGACTCCATAAATTTAATTATATAATTTTTCTGTTTAATTATAATAACTTCTTATAACTTCTCTCATAAATTAAAAAAACTTTTTTGGTTCACTACAATATGATGACAGCTTAACTGTTGAAAGAGCGTTGAGTGTAAGGGTTTGGTGTTAGTATACAAAATTTTGTGCTTATACATTTGTGAGACAACAAAGATCCCACATCTATTTCAATTTATATATTAAAAATAGCAGAGTGGCTTTCTATAATGATTACGAAGCACGATTTAGGTTATAATTTTTGATTAAACCAAAATAAGTAAATATTGATCTGATATTCGCATTCGCATTCGTATTCGCGAATATTGGAAGAGAAAATTCGCATTCGCATTCGTATTCGCGAATATCGAAAATCGGACATTCGTTACATCCCTAATATATATACACGTATGAACCACTTTATACTTTTATTAAATTACCTCTCAAAATATTCCAAATATAAAAACGTTATAAACGACGTTGCACCCCCTCATGCTAAATTCAAATTTTGCCAATTTCCGAGCGTTGTAGAACGTGTCGATATTACCGAAACTTTCGTTTTCGAGAAATGTGATTTTAATGAAAATTACTCTTCTGGCACTTGAAACGTTTTCTACGGTTTTCCAATCGAACGTTTTCTGACAAGACGAAAAGACCAAAAGTCTGAAAGTCGAAGTGCTTTACTTATCTAGTTAGGAAATATGACAACGGACATTTAATAAAATGTCGTAATGGAAAAGGGTTTTCAAATAGATGAAGTCTGGAAAATCCAATAAAAAACATTTAAGTTTTGAGATGGAGAAAATAATTTATCACAAACGTTATAAATCAAAATGATTAAGAAAATGTAGAAACAAACTTTTGCTCTTTGTTAGGAACAGGATTTCCTTAAGGAAATATGATAAAAAAAAGATTTATTGACAACGCATAAATTTTCTAAACTTTAATATTGAAATAAAATATTTCAGATTTACTAAATAAATCTCTCCGTGCCAACTACTATACTGCTATAAGTTAAATATAAATTAAAATGAATATTTAGGTCAAGTTTATAAAATCCAGGCATCAAATATCCACTCTAAGGTTCCACAGCCAGGACACCGCTTTATTTGTGCTGCTATCTAGTGTCTGCAGGCCACTCTCCACTTTAGGAATGGGACAATGATCCATAATATGTTGCATACTCTGAATCATGTGGTGCTGATTTAAATCCGCCTTGTCGGGAAAGCGGTTTAATGTTTAACCATGATTTTCTTGGGAGTTTGATCCCCTCCAGCCTTCGAATTCGATTATCTGCCAGGATCATCTGCAGTAGTGACTGCCATTTGTGACAGCATCGAAGTTATTGCCAAACAATTCGCTAAGAGTATGTGGACGGGTTTTGGTTGGTGACGGTTTTGTTATATTCTTTAAGCGTCGCTGCTTTCCTTCGAAGGTCAGTAGGTTGGATGCTAGCCAGAAATGACTGTCACTTCTTATTGGAAGATTTCAAGGTGCCCGTGACTAAGATATCTGATCAAGGGCCTCCCACGCCAGTGGACAACATTCAATGGAAACGTATACAAGGCTTAGAGCAGTCATTCTCAATATCCTGACTGGAGCTCACTAAGAGCTTGTTGATTAAGTTGACCCTAGTTTTCAGGTTACCGCCTAAGTAAGTTAGGCAAGCTATGCGGAGTATTACAGAGAGTCTGGTTGATCGATCGTGGTATAAGTAGAAGCATATTGCAACAGTCTTATTAGGGTTTGGTTTTGAGCCTAAACGTAAAAAAAAATTCTTCTAAAGTTCTAAGATTTATATTGATGGTATTCTCTAGTACATTAAATGATTTAGCCTCTGTGATAATAGCAAGATCATCGGCGTATGCAAATTTGTCGGACTTTGAATCAGCAATCAGGAATGTTGCTATAGTTGAAGAGAACTGGGCCTAAGACAGAATCTTGGGGCAATCCATTATTTAGTACATACCCTTTCTTTACTGACATTATTACAGAGTCTGACTAAAAGCGTAGGGTTGTTGAATAAGTTCCAGATGAGTCTGGCGTACATCTTACAGAAGAATATTTGGGTAATCTTGTGGATTAAGCAATGTTTCCAGACGGTACCATATGCAACACTCTTGTACAGGAAAATATTTGGGTAATCTTGTGGATTAAGCCATGTTTCCAGATGGTACCATATGCAACACTCTTGTACAGGAAAATATTTGGGTAATATTGTGGATTAAGCCATGTTTCCATACGGTACCATATGCAACACTCTTGTACAGGAAAATATTTGGGTAATCTTGAGGATTAAGCCATGTTTCCAGACGGTACCATATGCAACACTCTTGTACAGGAGAATATTTGGGTAATCTTGTGAATTAAGGCATGTTTCCAGACGGTACCATATGCAACACTCTTGTACAGGAGAATATTTTGGTAATCTTGTAGATTAAGCCATGTTTCCAGACGGTACCATATGCAAAACTCTTGTACAGGAAAATAGTTGGGTAATCTTGTGGATTAAGCCATGTTTCCAGACGGCACCATATGCAACACTCTTGTACAGGAAAATATTTGGGTAATCTTGAGGATTAAGCCATGTTTCCAGACGGTACCATATGCAACACTCTTGTACAGGAGAATATTTGGGTAATCTTGTGAATTAAGGCATGTTTCCAGACGGTACCGTATGCAACACTCTTGTACAGGAGAATATTTTGGTAATCTTGTAGATTAAGCCATGTTTCCAGACGGTACCATATGCAACACTCTTGTACAGGAGAATATTTGGGTAATCTTGTGGATTAAGCCATGTTTCTAGGCGGTACCATATGCAAAACTGTTGTACAGGAAAATAGTTGGGTAATCTTGTGGATTAAGCCATGTTTCCAGACGGCACCATATGCAACACTCTTGTACAGGAGAATATTTGGATAATATTGTGGATTAAGCCATGTTTATAGACGGTACCATATGCAACACTCTTGTACCGGAGAATATTTGGGTAATATTGTGGATTAAGCCATGTTTCCAGACGGTACCATATGCAACACAATTGTGGATGAAAACCCATCGGAGATTTTGATTTTTATCAAAGCCTTCCTCAATGAAAGACGTAAGAATAGATAAGAGATTTATATATGTATATAGATAGGTAACTCTTCGTGCAAAACACGTTCACTAGATTACAGCGCTCAAGTGAGTGGTTGAAGAAACATACAAGGCGGGAAAATTAAACACGGATTAATATTAAATGCATTGTATTTCTTTTACCAAGATGCAATCAGAAATGCAGGATGACTAATTATTATTTTTAAAATGTTATAAAAGGAAAGGAAATACAATAGTAAACGATTTTTATTGAACGTTACATAGTTTGTATTATTCCAATCGACCTTTTCTGATTGATTGATGATCTTGTCTTTAACAGTTCTTAGAAAGTGAGATGGTCTCCTGATATCTAAAAATATATTTATATATTAAAAATATAATTAAACTGTAGTAATATTTTTACCTTTTCTATTTTTTGCTATTGACATATTTCCATGTTCAAAATTAGCAGCAGGTGGTGTTTCTAATTCCCTCAAAGTAGTTTCAAAAGATAAATCTAAGCAAATATTATCCTATTCACTTTCCAAATCCAGGTTACCATTCTCCTTAGTTTTCTCATCTAAGAAATTGTACAATAATGTACTGTACTGACATCAAAAATATTATGAAATAAATTATGTACCATGATTATGAAATACTGAAGGAATGACACCAAATTTCAAGTTCGATTTCCTTCTTGATAAGCCCCAACAAATCTTGTTTTCTGAGGAAAAGTGAGCATCAAACACTCTGTAAGAGATCCTAATTTGTTGGGGCGTTTTGTTCAACAGTTTACTACTATTAATCTGGTTGACCCAAATTTGAAGCAGCTGCAAATATATTTGTTTTATTATACAAGATATAAATATTATTTAGTAAATAGAGTTAAATATTTACATAAAATTATTTTATTTACCTGTTTCTTTTGGGAACCGATGCATCACTGAATTTAAAATAGGTATTTCCACAAAAGGGAACACAGCAATAGATTACCATGATTTTAATGAATACAAAATAAAATGAAATTTGAGAGCATCAACTTAACTTACAACAATTCACAATTCAATAAACAACAGAAATTAGAAATTGAAAATACTGACAAATTTATCAAAGCAGAACACGGAACAAGTTTACCTATATTTTCACAAAACAGTAGTTTCTTTATTTCTAAATGTTTGTCCTTTATTGTCTATATAAAAGTAAGAGATAAATATATTCATGGACACAATCCTCGCAACCATTATTAACTGAGGATTTTGACAAGGATCTATATAATTGGGTGTATATCTATCTTTATTAACAGACTGGTTGAAACTCTGAACGAACAATACCTATATAGTTACCTGTGGATGGACGTAAGGATCAGGACTTGGTCATAGCAGGTCCTACCCTGTCAAAAGCCTGCTTGCTCCCTTGGGTCGGGGCGGTCAATCCTAGCAGATATCCGCTTAAACACAATATGCTCCAGTTTTACCCGGCTTCAAGATGGTAATCACTAAAACGCTGCCATATTGCCGGGACTGTCCCTGTATCGATGATCTTAGGGAACGTAGCAGCCAGTCATTTCCTCATTCGAAGACCAGCATAGTAGCATACAATCAAGCTCTGACTGATCACTTCATCCACCTTTCTTTCTTTCTGTTGCTTATATCTTCAAAGAATGTGTCTGTTGCAAATTAAGGTATCATTAATTCGTAATATTATTTGTAGCTACTGAGAAATTTAAATCTTTACTTCAGTAAAAAAGCAAAAACCTGAATGTAGAATGAAATGTTAAATATTATTTTATTAGATTTAAATTCTTTGTTCGTAAATACACGAAAGATTTTCGTCGTCGTCGCCAGAAGTAAAATTTTTATTTCCCTCACACCATAACGATAAATTCCGCTGGTCAGTAGGTGACAGCATAGAAACACAGTAAACGTCCAATAATTAAATAGACTACGGTCCCGAAGCGGCTGCCTTCGCATTTGTTCATCTTGAAAAAAGAAAAATTTCCCATGGGAGGAAGCTCGAAACGGACACCGATAATATGTAGCTTGCTGCTACGATTTGTGCGAACGAAATGTACATTTGCAATTAACTGTCACAAAACAAACGGAGAAATATTGGTTTTCGGGCTTTCCTTTTCTTCACAAGCTGGAACGTCCGTTCGGAGTTGTTTCGACATCGGATGGTTTCGACTGCGAAAACCCGTCGAATGAAGATATAAGAACAATAATAACAATTACAGTGTTAGCCTGAATGTTGCAGATAATGTAACCTGCTGTTTAAAGTTTCCTTACTTCTTTTAAACTAGTGATTGTTTTCGTCTTTACTTGGTGAAAATTCATTTTTATCTATATATAAATAGGCAAAGACAAAACGATTCGGTACAATTTTCTCCTCTGTGCCACAACCGATTTTCTTCATTTTTGTTTTGTTTAGTAGATATTAACGACCTTTAGAACAGAATATAAAAAGAATCTTTTTTATGTCTTTTAAAATAAGTAAGATAAATTATTAATAAAATCCAAGTTAGATGCCGCCCACTATGAACAAGTAGCTTAAGACTTAATATAATGTTCGCAATTTGACAGTCGTAGACAGTAAAAATCCAATTATGTACAATCGTGTAGCGAAGTATAAATTTGTATTACTAACACAATACAAAGATGTCTACTCTAAAAACCTTCTTTTCTATTCATTTGTGGCGGTATTTTCTACAAAAAGGATGACGACAGCAACTATTAAAGTGACCAAATTGAATGTGTTTGTAAGAAGTTTGCCCATTTACAAAAGAATTCACATGAAAAATTTTATGTAAGTACAAGTACACAAGAAACACAAACATTGGATTCCGATACCCACGAGTTGAGTCTGTACATTCTTCAGTCATGAATTTCTCACAAACATAATGACAATTCTAGTATTGCGTCCAAAGGTAGTAACAGTGTTTTACTACTTACGAATTGTAATATGGAAATATTTTTGTAATTATTTATATTTGACATATTCAAATAGAACTGGAATAAGTTATAGTTGTAAAATAAAACCAATATTTTTTATTTCATGAATGTAATGTTCTTTTAAGGAGATTTGATATACTGCAACTATTTCTTATTTTTTTTATCTAATATTATAATAAACACAGTGATTGTTTATTTGTATACATCTTATTTATATGTAATTAAATTCTCCAAAACCGCACTAACGATTTTGACAAATTTTCACTATTTCGGGGTTTTGGCGTCTAGAAATCGATTGCAATAAAAAACTTATTACCGAGAAAGAACGAGATTGTGACAATTATGACAGTTGAAGTTTGAAATTACAAGAGTTTCAATACAGGGTGATTTGGTAACCTAGTTGAGATTCTTTCAAGATTATTCAAGATTATAATTATAAAAGGTGATTCCAGATGTTAGAAACCAAATGTTTTATTGGATGGCATATAAGCAGTTGCATAAACAGAGTGTATTATACAGGGTGTTCCTAAATTGGAGGTACAAACGAAAAGGGGAGATTCCTTGAATAGTTTTAGGAAGAAAAAGTCCCATAAACATGGGTCCGCAAACGTTTCGTTTTCAAGATACAGAGTGTTAAAGTTTCAATTTTTTTGAAGTTTTTTTCTCATAGTATCTGCACTTCGCAAGATATTCAAATGAAATTTGGCATAGAAATTACAATTAAGAGTTTACATCTTGTGACATGTCAATTTCGATTGCAAATCTACAGGGTGATATTTTTTCGGGAACACTGTCCACTGTTGTCCTTCAAAACTTTTTTTTGGTGAGCCACTGGTAGTTTCAAAAATTGTAAAGAAAAGCTTTGTTTTTATACCAAACTTTATGTTCTCTTGTAGTTTTGTCGTATCTACTACCGATTTCGAGAAAGAATTTTTGAATGATTCTCTTGAAATCCTCAGAAAATTCCGAATTGTCATAGAACTCTAGTTACCTACCTAGTAGGCTGTGGTGAATGAATAAATTTATTGTTAGTTTTGACACATCAAATTAAACTCCTGTGTTTTGAAAATTAAAGATGGTTGCATTTTAATATCAACACATGCCGATTTTACGAATTCCGAAATGGCTGACATACATTTCATGTATGGTCTTGCAAATGGTAATTCAAGAGAAGCTAAGCGTCTTTACATGGAACGCTATCCCAATAGAGTGATGCCTGGTCATCGGATGTTCTCTAATATTCACAGGCGTCTTTCAGAAACTAGATCTTTTTCTGCGAAAAATATTAATGCAGGTAGACCACGAAGTGTGAGAACACCACGACTCGAAGAGGCAGTGCTGAACGAAATAGAAGAACATCCAGGAACCAGTACAAGAAAAATTAGTGTTACCTTAAATACAAGTCATCAAGTTGTTTGGCGGATCTTGCGGGATTCTCTGCTCTATCCTTATCACATTCAGAGGGTGCAGGCGCTCTTGCCTCGAGATTGTCATCCAAGAATTATTTTTTGTCAGTGGTACCTCAACAGACTATTGAACAATGCTCGTTTTGATTGTCAAATCCTATTCACTGATGAAGCCTGTTTCTCAAGGACTTCAATCATAAATTTTCATAATGAACACATATGGGCTGAGGAGAATCCACATGAAATTGCAGAAGCTTATTTTCAAGAGGAATTTTCATCAAATGTGTGGGGTGGTAATATTGGCGATTATTTGATTGGTCTTTTCTTCTTGCAGGGCGACTTACTGGTTAATCATGCAGACATTTTTTAGAGAACGATTTGCCCTTGTTATTGGATGATATACCTCTTATGATGCGACATGAAATGTGGTTCATGCACGACGGTGCTCCTGCTCATTTTTCACTTTTGGCTAGGGAACGAAAATTATGTAAACAGTTGGATTGGACGAGGTTGACATCAGCCATGGCCCGCCAGATCCCCAGATTTAAATAGTTTAGATTTCTTTCTATGGGGCCATCTAGTGTACATAACGACAGTGAATACCTTAGGCGAACTGAGAAATCATATAATAGGCGCGTTTGATACAATTAGGAATACTCCAGGAGTGTTTGAAAGAGTTCGATGGTCTATGAGAAGAAGAACAGAAGCTTGTATAAGGGTTGGGGGAGGACATTTTCAACAATTGCTGTAGTTTAGTTCCTTTGTTGTTATTTAGTTTCTTGCAGTAATACATTTTTTTGATGATTATACCAGTTTATCGAATCTTTAAGAATCATTGCTAGTTTAATAATTCAAATTTTTTTTCTCGAAATCGGTAGTAGAGACGACAAAACTACAAGAGAACATAAAGTTTACTATAACAACAAAGCTTTTCTTTACGATTTTTGAAATATCACCCTGTAGATTTGCAATCGAAATTGGCATGTCACAAGGTGTAAACTCTTAATTGTAATATCTATGCCATATTTCATTTGAATATCTTGTGAAGTGCAGATACTATGAGAAAAAAACTTGAAAAAAATTGAAACTTTAACACTTAACGTTTGCGGACCCATGTTTATGGGACTTTTTCTTCCTAAAACTATTCAAGGAATCTCCCCTTTCCGTTTGTACCTACAATTTAGGAATAGTTAGTATGTGAATTATTTAGTTTTAAGAAATTTAATGTTAACTAAATCTTCACTTACTGCCTCTTTGCCATACCTTTTATCATTAAGCTCAGCATTATGATGTGCACACAAATAAAGTCATATTATTTACATATGAAAATTAAGTTTAATTTTGTTTGGAATTGACACAATTGGTCTAATTTCGATCACAGGCGAATATAGTAAAAATAAACACACAGGTAATATTCACTTATATTTATGTACTATTGATAATATTGGTTCACCAAGTTACGGGCTTCTTCAGAATACAAAGTAGAACTAAATGCTAAATGCCTAAAACTATTACAAAGAAATACAGAAATGTTTCTATATATGTATACTATTAAGAGAATTATTGAAATATTGGTCATATTTATGGAGGTACTATTAAGAAAGAACAAAATATTCGAACTGACAGGTTTTAATGGTATAAATTTTTTTTTAATGCGTCTATATAATTCTAATGAAAAAATTAAGTATTTGGGATAAATTGGTTTCGGTTGGATCATTCAAATGGTGAATTTATGTTTTTGTTAATTTCTAGTCCTTCTATAATATATAATTTTTTTTGCTTTTTTTGTTGTAAATGTAATATTTGAAACCTATCCAGAGGTATATGATTTTCATTCAGTAAATGGTAGGCAAAGGTTGACATATTATTAGGTTTTTTTTTTCAAATGCTTTGGTATGTTCATCCTATCTTGTGTTGAATGATCGCGGTATAAACTAGGGCTACTACCACATGTTAACTGATAGACACCCAAGTTGTTATTTTTGTTAATTGTATCTTTATTGTTTCTCATGTTTTCCTATGTTGTTATTCGTATTAAAAGCTGTATGAATGTACCTGTTTAATAAAAATTGGGCTATTTATTGAGAGGGAGTATCGATAAATGTTATAACTGATATAATTTGGGATCGATATTATGGGTAGAAGGATATACTTCATTTAAAAACTTTTTATTTAATTTTTTGGTTGACTAATTGTCGATAATTTGAGAGTTATAACCATTATTGACAGCAATACATTTTGTTTTCGGAGCGATATTTGTGGCATATTTTTCAATGTCTAAGTACTTCTTGGGAAATAACACCACAGTTTCAAAATTCAGTTATATTGCACAAAGAAGAACACAACACTAAAAGAAAACTAAAAGAGTCTGCTTTAATTTTGTTAAATGAAAACGATTGTATCGCTACTACCTCCGTAGAATTCAGTCGTTCCTGGTTGCCGATGATTAAGGAAGAAATTGCTAATGGTCATGTCCTTGTGAACAACCCAGTGTCTGGATAGGTCAAAAGGTTTTCCTTTGTTTTTTCCTTATGATTTTAATGGGATCACTGAATCAACAAAATTCTTTGATCGCATTTTTGGCGAATACACTATCTTATAACAAAGTCGCACCTAGGAGCGCCACATAAAATTCTGAAGAATTTGAAAGGAACTTTATGATTATATGATCTTTAGAAGTTTCTGTGCTACCCTGTATATTACAAATAAAATTCTCTTAGTTACGTCAGAAATCAAATAATACATATTGTCAATTATTTTAATTTACATCTTAGAATTGTGCCTTTTTTATCCATAGTTGCTTAACCATCGAAACGTTTGGAATATACAGCAATTTTCTTAACTGTGGTGTTACTTAGACAGCAATACATTTTGTTCTGTGTAGTTCTGTATCAAAGTGAGTTTTTGATAATGGGATTGTAACCAATCTGTTCAACATATTCTGCAAGTTTGTGGTTCGTAAGGTCAGTGTGTGACGGTTTATGATAAATGGAAAAGGTCATGTCTATTGCTGGTTAAGCCAAGGAAATTTAATGTATTGTGGCTCATTACTTTTGCTGTTCAGTAATTATATTGTTCAACTCACAATGTCTGAAAAGGCGGTGATTAATGCACAAAGTCATAAGTGTTTTTATTATTATTCTCATTAATAATTCTATTTTGCTGTAACATTTTTTAGCTGAAGTCCATTAATTTATTTCCGTCAAATAAATAAATCATCTCATCACGTCGATAATTAGAAGCAGAATTCCTATGCAACCAGAAGCACATTCGTCTCTATCAGAGGATTTCTCAATCACGCTCTTAACGACTTTTTTACGCGCACTCCGGAAATCAAACGGTTTTGCAGGTGCCGTATCCGTAATCAAGCCTCGTTGAAAAACCAAGAATAACGCAAATGGAGAAGAACAAGGTCAGACCAGACGGTTCAGCAGATAACGCGATGTTGGCTTTCCAAAGGTACATGATAATTATACTGAAATTACGCCCAGATTTTGCAACAACACGTGCACGCTCGTGAAATGGCTCGGTTTTAATTAGTTTGCTCTATTTTGTATTTTCTTTTGTTGGCCGTGCGGTGGTGTGTTCGGTTGGTGAACCGTAATTTCGCGAAAATACAACATCTGCCAACATGGGTGAAAATTTTTGGTGAGCTTGAAATATTTTTCACCGCTACGAACTTGTTTCATTAATATTAAAGAAGGCAAATTAAAAGTTTGATTAACTCATTACTAACTTTCATTCCAATTAGTTGTGGTTCTTGTATGCGTCACTTATACAGTGTAGAACAGCGAACAGCTTCGACACGTCGATTTGTATTTTTAAATGAGCATTTTTTCAACAAAAAATAATATATATATATATATATAGGGTGTGTCATGTGACAGTGTGACAGGCCAATACCAACTTTCTTAGTTTAAATGCAAGCCTCCGTATATTATTTATTTTTGGATTCTCCAGAAAATTCTAGACATAATTCACGTACAATGTCCTACACCTATCTTCAACTGTTTCCGAAATATTAAGTGTTTTCAAATTTCTTACAAAAATTAAAATATATTTCTCTACAAATTCGCTACATTGCACTAAAAACCTAATAAGTAATAATGATTATTTCTTAATAATATAGATATTATATATCAGAAGTCCCTTCATGGAAGACATATAAATGACGTCAACCAAGATTATGTCGACAGTGCAGCGTCGAACTACTGGTTGATCTCTGGTCACATGTTTCCTGAAACGGAGGGTTTTATTTTGGCAATCCAAGATCAAGTAATTCCAACTAAGAACTACCTAAAGTACATCGTTAAAGACACTTCTATTACCAACGACAGATGCAGGTACGGTTGCCAAACATCTGAATCTATCCAGCATATCACAGGAGGTTGTCAAGCGTTCACTGCAACTGAATACAAAAAACGACACGATGCGGTGGCAAAAATACTTCACCAGGAACTAGAACTGAAACTTGAATTATCACAGTCGGTAAGTTTACCATACTATATATACAAACCAGAATCTGTTTTAGAAAATATCAACTACAAGCTGTACTGGGACCACACGGTACTGACCGATCGAACTGTTGCTCACAATAGACCAGATATAGTTTTGGTAGATAAAGTCTCTCGGAAAACAACTTTAATTGACATAGCAATTCCTAACAACAATAATATAAATATCAAGCAGGCTGAGAAAATAAGCAAATATAGAGATTTGGAATTTCAAATAAAGACTCAGTGACACATGAACAACACACGAACTGTACCAATTGTTATGTCAACGACAGGAATAGTTCCAAGACATCTATTAAACAATTTAAAATACCTAAGGTCTGGACGAACATCTTTACAAATAAATGCAAAAAGCCGTCCTGTTAGGAACAGCCCGGACGGTCAGGAAATTCATGGGAAACTGCCGACATGACTCCAACCACGGTTCAGGCCCCCTTGGCAAGGGCTCCCACAGAGCTAAACCCTTTTGATATCTAGGATATCTGGGGTTTAATGAATTTTCCCCTAATGGCGCTCATGGCGTGCCTTAGAGGGAGTGTGATGCCATACATTGTCTGGTCAAGTCGGGATTATAATAATATCAATGTAGCAAATGTTCAAAATGCTCGCCGCGAACGTCTTTGCAACTTGCTAATCTGGTATATAAATGTCTTCTAACGTTACTTAACATCTCAGGCGTGACTGATCTAATCCCATGCCTGATTCGTCTTTTTAGGTCATCTAAGTTGAGAGGTTTAGTTTTGTATAGAGTACTTATAACATATCCCCACAAAAATTAGTCCAATGGCCTCAAATCAGGAGATGCTGCTGGCCATGATATCAGTTCGCGCCCCCCAACCTTCCGATTTGGAAAAATTTGGTGCAGGTACTGCCCGACATTGATTTCGTAATGGGGCGGTGCTCCATCTTGCTGACACCATATTGTATTGGCAGGAACTTGTGGGTTTACTGGATAAGTTGGCACGACATTATTTAAGTAGCTCTACAAAATTATCTTCATTCAAGTTGCCATCAATGAAAAAGGGACCTACGATATGATTTCCAACAATTACCTGCCCAAACATTAACTTTTTCAGGATATTGCGTATGTTTCTCTGCCTTCCAGTGAGGATCCTCATTAGACCAATTGCGGCAATATTGACGATTAACATGACCGTGAAGTGTAAACGTGCTTTTATCAGAAAAAAAAACATTTTCTAATTGGATTACATTGTTATCTAACCTTACCATCTTTTATTCATACAAATACCTTCTCCTATCGAAATCGTCTTTCATGGGCTCTTGAGTCGGCATCATTTTAAAGGGATGCATTTCACTTTCCTTTAATACTCGAAAAATTGATATGTGGCTAACGTTGAAGAGTGGGACTGCTTTTCGACCAGAATTATCTGGGTTTTCTTGAAACTCAAACATAATATCCAATTTCGTATTATCACTTGCATTGGCAGCTACTTTCCTTGGGATACAGGCCGGAAATTTGGAAAATATTCCTGAAATAAGCGATAAACTTCCATTTGTGTCCGTGTGTTATCTCCATAACCAATCAGAATGGTTATTTTGTGCATTTCTGTTAAATGAACCATTTTATTATATTATTTCGTACAGTTAACGAAATTCAAATGACATTAGCACTGACACTGATCACCACTGGCATGCTGGAAGACAACAAGATGCTAGTGCTATGAGTTTTGACGAAAGTAAAGAAACCTGTTTTTTTTCAAATCAGTAAAAAGGAACGCAGGAATGGTTTTTGCTTAATAATGTAGCCAATTTGTGAAATAAATTAATTTTCTTTTTTTAATGTTAGTTTTTGTAATAAATCTGAAAACACTTAATATTTTCGAAACAGTTGAAGATAGGTGTAGGACATTGTACATGAATTTTGTCTAGAAGTTTCTGGAGAATCCAAAAAATAAATAATATACAAATCGATGTGTCCAAGCTTTTTTCCTAACACGCCATTTAGCTGTTTCACACTGTATAAGGCTTGTATATGCATAAAAATGAAAATTTCAACGTAAATAGTTTCATTCAATTTTTCCCTAATCTATTACAATGCTTTTTCCCTACGCTATTCCTTAAAATACTTCATTCCCTAAGCTATTTCATTTTCGAAGATACTTCAAGTACAGTCTTCATGTTGACTCATATATTTTCTGTGGTTTTCTATTCTATCCTTTCTATCGCCTTCTTCTTCCTCTCGATTATTTATTGTTTTATGGTGCATATACTAATTCTGTTATAGTTGCTTGTTCCGGATGTACCACCATGCACCGTCATTCTATTTGTCGCGTTCAGCTGACTCTTCTATAGTTTCTGATATGTGTGTGCGTTGCTTGTCCCTACATATTCGCTCCGTAATCATAACAGGCTTTACTGATACTTCGTAGATCCTCTTCTAGGTCTCAGGTTTAACATCTTCCTCGTCCTATTAGTGCGTTGATAATGCTAATGCATCCTTTAATCATTTTCGATGTTCCCTCAATATGTTTCCTCCAAGTTAGGGTCCTGTGGATGTGGATTTGACGTCTTCTTTCCAGTTGATGGGCGTTTCTCTTACTGTTAATCTGCAGGTTGGTTCCTACTGTACTGCCTGTGTCTTCTCGATAATAATTCTGATCATACCTTTCTTGTCCATTGCTCCATTTCCTCCACATCCTTGTTACCTAGTCCGCTCCCCTAATGTTGCCGCTTTGCTGCGTCGTCTGCATATATGTATGTTCTTGTCTACTTCGTCCTTCTTGGTATGTCCCTGGAGTAAATATTGTTCAATGCCGGTTATAATGCTGATCCCTGTAATAATCCAGGATTGATGGTCCTCTCGGTTGATGTTATTCTGTCAATCCTGATCCTGAATGTCCGTCCTGTTCGGTAGTTCTGTGTTATGTGTGAGGTTCTTCCAAATCCTTTGTCCTTTACCTTTGCTATCAGGCCGTCCTGCCATATCCCGTCATACACCTTCTCCACATCCAAAAATACTATGCAAGTGGTGCTCTTGATTACCGTGTATTTCTTCGAGTCCTCCTACCATCCTCATCACTTGTACCTTTGTTGAATGTCCTTTTCTGAATCCCCATTGCTCGTCGAATAAGCGCTCTTTTTCCATGATCTTCTTCAAAATGATTCTGACAATAGACTTACTAGTGTGGCTCAGCATGCTCATTGATCTGTACTTTTATGGGAGTTTAGAACTGTCGAGTAACAGAGCGCTGGTATGTATGCCAACCGGTGGGAGCGTTGTCTATTCTGATTGGGCCTAGTCAAGGGTTCCGGTATTGCGCGTCAGAGTGAGGGATACCAAATTTTTTCAGACTTAACCCACTTTTTTTCTGATTTTTGTATCCTTCGACGCCTTCCCACTGGAGTCGGGAATTGTAGTAGAATGTATTTGGCAGAACCTCCATTCGATGGTGTTATATGACCCGTTATTCAGAACGTAATCATGTTCAAAAACTTCAGATTGTTCAAGTTGCAATCTCGGATGTACTGTTGTTACATTGTTATTAAGAAAATTATTTCTTTTTAATTTAAGATTTTCTATTTGACTAATGGCTAACTTCAAAATTTTAAACTCCCAAATAACTTGCAATGTTCTTATTATCTCATTCCAGTTTAAACGTGATACAACTTTTAGTGACGAAGCAATTAAAATTTGGCCTTGTTAGGGAAAAATGCGTTAAGCGACATAAAAAAACAATATAAAACTCGAACAATTAATGTCTGAACAATCTGTGTCAGCGATTAAACGTTATCAAGAAATAATTACCGCTAGAGGGCATTTCAGATTATGCTTTGAAATTGGAACTTTCATGTAATTGCGCTGCTTAAATTAATTAGGTACGCTTTTAATTAGTTTTTATACGCTTTGCTGTGAAAATTATAAAATTATAGGACACTTTTATTCAAAACTTCTCCGTTGATTGTCATTTTTTTTAACCGACTTCCAAAAAGGAGGAAGTTATCAATTCGTATGCAACTTTTTTTATGTATGTCGAGCGATTATTCAAAATCGGCATCGCAATTTTGATGATTTAAACAGTATTATATTAAGAAACATTACAGAAAAGTCCTATATAATTGTCTATGACATGAGATTTACGGTTTTCTAGAAAATCAGAAAAAAAAGTAAATAAAGGACTAGTTTTCAGCGATTTTCAATGAATCCTCACTGTTTTCTCTAAAACTGCTCACAGAATTTGAATATTATAAATTGTATTATACAAAGATATGTTCCAGCTTGATTCCGTACATTTTTCTAAAACGTAAAATATACCATTTTTCTGAAAATCGGAAAAATATATCCACAAAAACTGTAAACATCATAATAAATGTCGGTTTTTCATAACAAATATCTAGTTTAAATGTCAAGATATGCCATGAAAGTATGTCGAACAGGGTGTTTGTAGTGATTTTCATTTTGATACTTTTGAGGTTAGTTTATTTTAGAAACGAAGTTAAGTTACAGTCGCCTGAAATTGCACAAAATAATCCATTACCTTATTAAATCGAAAATTTGTTATTCCGGCGATCTCTTCTGTGTGGAATACGGTTGAAGGTGTGTGCCTGTGTGCATGTAATATTAGGTTGTACATAAACAGTTGTATAGATAGAATGGTTGAAATATAAGTTGGAATTAAATTAGTTATGCAGAGTGGTTCTAAAAATATTATATTAGGTAGCGCATATGTAGTTGCGTATACAAGGTGGTTGAAATAAGAGTGGATCAAAACAATATTTATACAGTGTGGATATTTGTGTTAGAGAACGGAGAATACTTACAGTTATACAAAAGGCTATAAAAATTGTCAGAAGCATTTGAGTATATGGGATGGTTAAAATATAAGGTGGAGTATAATTACAGTTATACAGGGCGGTGTAAAAAAGTTATATAGTTTGGAACATAAGTATGTGCTTATACAAGTTTGAAGTAAGGGTGGGGTAAAGATATTGTTATTGAAGGTGTATCAAAAAATTTTCATATAAGCATAAGCAGTTACGATATTTGAATTATGAGACGTAGGACGAGGTATAATTATAGAAATAGGTTAAAAAATATGGGGTGAAGTAAAATCATTGGTATACAGGAATAATTTAAACAACAGAAAAATAGAAAGAGTCAATAGTGTGGAGACGATTTGTGCTTATACAGGGTGGTTTTAAAGATATCAGAACCGTCGTAATATTGTTTTGAGTTGAATTATAGTTGTACAGGGTGATTCCTAAAATGATAGACCAATAAGTTATATTGGAGTGACCAGTACACAGAAGCATATAGAGTGTGGATGCAATATAGAGTAAATTAGTTACATTTATTGAAAGTGGTCTAAATAAAAAAAACTAATACAAAATTAAAATATATTTGGGAAATATAGACAAATAATAAAAATTAGAGATTAAGAAAGAGAGAGGGATAAGGAGAGAGAGAGAGAGAGAGAGATAAGAATACGCAATTGAATTGTACCTTAATTAAATCAGATAAAAAAAAGATATGACTGAAAATATTAATCGATTGCACATGGTTTCTAAACGGTTTTTATTTAAGTCAGCTGAACTCGGTTCCTTTTAATACGCTTTTATTAGGTCGATGTGTACGAATGTATCTATCTATGTAACGGAAACTTTCAACTTAATTTTCACCAACTTAAAGAAGACTAATTAAGTTGAAAATAGGCACATGTTTTAAGGGCCGATGACAATAGAATTCTTTAAGTTGAATTTTCCCGTTTGTTGTCTTTTTGTTACTGTTCTTGTAATTATCCGCTGTCTGACAATTTTTTGCACAACACCTTCGGGAAAGTTGTGATAATAATATGTTAATCAAATAATTAAATTCACCTTAAAAACAGAATATTTAATATGAAAGTTACTGCAACGCGGTCGAAAAATCAATACTGATCTACTACATTGACAATTTTACCACTAAACAATAACCGCGCTTACATGCCACTTCCAGAAGTACATGCTCTAAGAATATAAAAGCATCTAACGATCGCTCCCTCCATATATAATTACTCAATGTTTTGAGTTTTGGCCGTCTTTACTAAATACAAATTCGTCTATTAACTACTGCCATGTAGTTGACAGTAGTAGAACTTGCTGCAATGAAATGGAAAGGTTACGCAGACATGAAGTAAAAACTTAGAAAATAATTATAGTTTAAAAAAACTAAAAAATACGCTTTAATAGCAAACCGAACTAAAAAGCAGAACATAGTTTTTAAAAATGAACAGTTTATGTTACAGCAGTAGAAAGTTAAAAAGCTTGGGGTGCTTGAAATATTAAATTTTACAATTATTCTATTGGCATCTATTTATAAGAGGAGAGTTATGCAAATATAGTGAAATCCACCCCACGCTTTTTACTTTCTACTGCTGTAATATAAACTGTTAATTATTAAAAAATATTTTCTCCTTTTTTGTTCGGTTTGCTATTAAATCGTATTTTTTAGTTTTTTTAAACTATAATTATTTAAACATAAATTATTCACTATTATTATCTGAAAATTTAATAACGTTCTGAGTATCTCTATACCTGCTTTAATTGGCTTTATTGATTTTTTTGCATTGATAAGTTGTTACACACGAATTACGACATCCTATCATGAATCTAAACAAACGGCACTAAAGCGTCAGTTACGTAGGTGATTCATGAAAATACAGGAAAGATAAATTCAAACAAATATACCTACACGTGTAGCAGTTAGTCTCCAATCGGCAAACTACATGCACTACAGATAAGTTGCGGATATTTATCATCTAGGACGTGTGATGATTGAAATGTCCAGAATCGTATAACGTAATAATTCTTGTACTATCAAAAGCGGATATTTATCATTCACATGGATTCAGGTTTTCTGGAAAAATACGAAAGTCGATGAGCACGTAACAAAACTCATGTTGGTGGATATGTACACATAGTCCCATTTTCGATACTTTTACAGAATATTTCAATTATTATAAAAGACTAAATTTTAAGCCCGACTTCGTACGGGTGAAAGGACCAAGCATCTTTATTATGGAATAATTTGGTCAAATGCGAGTTGGACCCGCATACTTAGGGTTCCGTACCACCTTCAAGATTGTATTATTCCATTTTCAGACAAGCAGGGAATGAGTGCATTTCCTTATATTTACCCTAATATCTTTTAAAGGAAGCGTTTTAAAATTATAAAAAATATATACTTTCATTTTCCACACATAGACTTTTTATTTTATCTTCTTCAGGATTCGCTTGATTTTTATAAGAATACATATGTATTTACTTTTCTAATTTGGCCCCCCAAAAATTAACATTAGAGTTTTATTTTACTAATAAGCTTTCAGGGAAGCCTTTTATAATTTACTGTCTGCATTTTGAGGCTCTGTAGATTGGAAGATATAGGGCAAAATAAGTCAAGTTTTAAATTATAAGACTGTAATTCAAATTATTTGAAAGTACAAATAAAATATATTTTTCAAAATTTAAATATGTAGTTTCCAAAGTGGGAATTAAGTCGATGTTAAATATTTTTGTTAATATATTTTAAACAAATGATTCAAAAATATGATATATTTGCAATTCACATTATGAGACTTTTATCTGATATATTACATGATGCGTTTTAAAAATTTTTATTTTCCATTTAATTGTATTATTTGTCCTTAAAATTACTATGGGGGTTTTCTAATAATCTTTCTTATAATCAAGTAAAAATTTATGTAGTATGGTTTCGGAAATAATATCTTGTATACAATTATTTTTAAAAATATGAAAAGTATATTTTTGTATTCCTCATAATGAGCCCTTTCATTTGATGTATTGCATGATGCGTTAAAAAATATTTTTTTATTTTTAATTTGGGCCCCAATATTAATATTACGGATTTCTTCGTATTTTTCCTGTAAACAAAAACTGTAGGTCTTATAGTTTGGGGTATAAAGGAAGGAATGTGTAATTTTTAATTATTTTTTTTAATATATTTAAAAATATTTATTAAAAAAAAAAAATAAAATATATTAGTATTTGTCATAATGAGCCCTTTAATTTGATATATTACTTGATCCGTTAAAAACAATTATAATTTTTTATTTTTCATTTAATTCTATAATCCAAATCCAAAATGAATACTAGGGCTTTCTCCAGTAAAGTACAGGTGAGGCGCTATACCTCTATTGTTTTTCAAAATTTTACAGCTTATGGTTTCGGATTTTGTTAAACATCGGAAATGTCACCTTTATCTTATCAGATTTCTCATAATAGATGTGTTTTATTTCCGGTTCCTGCAGTAAACTTTGGTTTGCACATTGTTTGACATAAATATTACCCAAAAAATTACTATTATTAATTTTTTATTATAGGTTGTTTCCAATATACATAACATGTTTTTTTAGAAAACTCATTTTTTATAACGTTAAATACCGAGGAAGATCTAATTGTTCAATTAATATAACTAGTGGTTGCCCAGTGGTCGAAATTCGACCCTATTACATGAAATTATAAAACGTATAGTTTTAAAAGAAACAGAGTTGTGGAAAAATCGAAGAAGTAGTTGTAATGACCAAAATTGTTCACTCATATTGACAAATCTATTGAAATAAATAGAAAATAAAAATGTAATCAAATATAGGTATCTGAAATATTTTTGACAAATAAATGACCCTCCAAATTTTTGGCTGGAACCGCTCCTGGCAAAATATTCGATATTATAATTGGAATATTGTTCTTTGCAACCTAAAAGTTTTCGTCATTTGCGGTTTCAATCAAGTTCAGGAATATTAAAGAGAAGAGAGGACCAACAAACCTAGGAGAACTTAAATATTTAATACATTGTCTATTGTCCGCTGTCTGACAATTTTTTGCACAACACCTTCGGGAAGAATGTGCTAATAATATATTAATCAAATAATTAAATTCACATTAAAAACAGAATATTTAATATGAAAGTTACTGCAACGCGTCCGAAAAATCAATAATCATCTACTACATTGACTATTTTACCACCAAGCAATAACAACGCTTGCATGCCACTTCCAGAAGTACCTGCTCTAAGAATATAAAAGCATTTAACGATCGCCCCCTCCATATATAATTACTCAAAGTTTTGAGTTTTGACCGTCTGGCGGTGGCGGCACTGTCAGTTGTTTGGCGTTGACAGTATGGACGTAAATAATGAATTTTTATAATATAATATTATAAATTAATATTAGCATTCTGCACTGACGGTCGTTAGCAGCTACTAAACAAAACAAAAATGAAGAAAACTGCTTGAGAGACCGAGAAGAAAATGGCACCAAATCGTTTTGTCTTTGCCTATTTATATATAGATGATAAAGAAATTAATTCTTGGACGTGTTCATACATTACACAGCTATTAGCTAAAATTATCATAAATTTTACTGTTACCTTTAGCTACAAAAGCATTTTGGTTATTTGAGAAAACAAATGATTGAAAAGTATGATCAATATTTTTATGTTATTAACTAAGTTTTAGGTTTAAAGAAAATGAAAACAATGCTTACTGGAAACAACAGGTAGTTATTGTTACAAACGTAAAACAAACCATTGTTAAACCAAATCTAGCTGCAGTTCCCCATATCATTTAAGGCCCTCATTTATCCCGCTTAATGCCGAAACATCATCACAGGGAATACTAAATACAACAAATGCATACCCTATTCTATTTACTTCCAAATTACATCCATTACCATTTAAATCCCTTAGCGAAATCGGTCTCTGGTTGTTAAGCAAGTGCGCACTTAGCTGGAAGGTATTAATTTGAAATACAAGCGCAAACATAAGTCGGCAATCAGAATAATGCATACGCGTCCCGTCAACGTTAATTACGCCGGCATCGACTGGATATTAATATAAGCAATCGAGGAGTTGTCGGAATACTCAGAATCGGTATTGAAGGGCGTAGCTCTGCACTGATTATGACAAGTGGAACTAATTGGGAAACGGAAGTAATAAGCGACTCGGTAGAGTTTGGCAATGTTGGTGAGTACGTTCAGTGAGAGATCAGCAAACTATGTGAATTACTTCAAACGGAAAATTACGTGGTGCGTATGTAAAGACAAGCTTAAAGGAATAAATTGTTTCCAAGTAAAAATATATTTAGGCTTAGGCTTTGCAAAATATTGAATAATTTTCTTATATTGAGTATCATACAAAAACACTGTTAATCTGGAACTGAGAGAAATGTAACTCGTTCCTCCAAGTTTCCTTGGACTTTCATCGTCTCGAAATAGGACTTCTCACAACATTTCAATAGCTTTAAATCTGCTATCATAAGGTGAATGGACCCAAAAAACAAAACGCCATTACAGAACCAAAGCGTTTACAAAGGGTACAGCATATCATGTGGAGACTGTCCCAAATCATATATCAGCCGCTCGAGCAGAGGGATTTCCGCCCGTTCGCATAAACATAAAATAAACATAATTAGGTCAAATGCCAGTTTCAGACAAGCAGGGAATGAGTGCATTTTCTTATATTTACCCTAATATATTTTAAAGGAAGCATTGTAAATTTATAAAAAATATACACTTTTATTTTCCAAATATAGACTTTTTATTTTTCTGCTAAAACTAGAATTATTTGCCCCTTTATCTTACAATCTACAGAGCTCAAAATTCAGACAGTAGATTATAAAGGGCTTCCGTGAAAGTTTATTACTAAAATAAAACTCTAATGTTAATTTTGGGGCCAAATTAGAAAATCAAGGGAATGATTTTTATAAAAATATGTATTCAATTTTGTAATTTGGCCCCCAAAATTAACATCAGAGTTTTATTTTACTAATAAACTTTAAGGGAAGCCTTTTATAATCTACTCTCTGAATTTTGAGCTCTGTAGATTGTAAGATAAACGGGAAAATAGGTCTTAATTACAAATTATTTAAAAATACGGATAAAATATATTTTTCAAAATTTTAGATAGTGTAGTTTCTAAAGTGGGAATTAAATCGATGTTTAATATTTTTGTTAATACCTTTTAAACACATGAATTAAAAATATGATATATACATATATATATATATATATATATATATATATATATATAATTCACAAAATGAGCGTTTTGTTTGATATATTACATGATGCGTTTGAAAATTTAATTTTTATTTTCCATTTATTTCTATAATTTGTCCCCAAAATTAATATTGGGGTCTTCTACTAATTTTTCTTATAAATTTCAAGTAAGCCCTAGTACCCCTAATTATTTTCAAAATTTTAGGCAGTATGGTTTGGAAAATAAATCTGGAAATGAGAATTTTTTATATTTTATTGGTAATATCTTGGAAATAATTAATTTTAAAAATATGAAAAATATATATTTGTATTCCTCAAAAAGAGCATTTCATATGATGTATTGCGTGATGGGTTAAAAAATATTTTTATCATTTTCCGTTTAATTCTATAATTTGTCCGTATTTATATTTCTTCGTATTTTTAGGTCTTATAGTTTAGGGAATAAAGGGGAATGGGTATTTTTTATATATTTTTTTGACATATTTTGATACATTCATTTTAAAAATATGCAAAACAAAATATATTTGTATTCCTTATAATGAGCCCTTTGATTTGATATATTACATGATGTGTTAGAAATAATTTTAATTTTATGTTTTCCATTTAATTTGCCCCCTAAAATTAATGGTAGAAGTTTGTTTCTCCTTATTTTTCCGTTAAAATTCAGGTGACGCCCTATATCTCTAATTTTTTTCAAAATTTTACTTCTTATAGTTTCGGAGATAAGGTCGATTTTTTTAGTTTTTTCCCCACAGAAGTACCCCTAAAATCAAAATTTCTTCATGTACTATATGTGCTCCTAATCGGGTCACTAAACTATAAACTAATACCAAATTTCAACCTTTTCCGTCCAGTAGTTTAGGAGAAAATTGCTGTGATGTGAGAGAGTGATATTATAAGGGTATCCGTATATTATATATACGGAACCCTAATAAAGAACAAATAGACCACCTTCACATTGTCAAGACATTAATAAGAAACAAGACATAAAATAGACCTCAATAGCTGTAAAGATCTTGGCAACATCGAAAACTTAAAAATCAGAATCTTAAGACAACCCATTGATATTGAAAGCAGATGCACTCTAAATAAAAGAGACCAAGCTTTAACTTGTCACCGATTTGAAAATCAGTAATTCCCTACGAAAACAAGACAAAACAAAACCATCAATAAATCTGACGATCGATTGTCCCAATTTAATCAACACGACGAAGTACTTGAGGGATCAAACAGTAATGAGGGCTCAGGAGGTATAAATTGTGAACTACAACACGAATTTTTTCAGTTACTTAATATCCTGCAGGCAATTTGTTGAAGGACCTTTATATAGATATATCACTGAAAGAGACCCGTTCCGTTGGACGACTGTAGTTGTTCCAGCCCAATCCAAGTGTATCTTACATAGTGCGGCAAGTTCATCTTAGATTTAGGCGTCGTCCTATTACAAGTGCAAGATAGGAAAGAAAGGGTGATCGAGTACTGCAGCTGTGGATTCTCGAAACCAGAAAGGGAATACTGTATCACCAGTAAAGAACTATTTGCAATAATCACGTCGGCCCTCAAATGACTGTTGGACACATTGAGCTCGGAAGAACAACTAACTGGCCAGATGGATAGAGAAAATACAGCAACACTATTTCAAGGTTCATCATATTAATGCCGATGCCTTGTCAAGCAGACGCCGTAGGACAAAATGACTGAAGACGGAACAGAAAAAGAGTATCTCCAACTGAAAGATTCTCGGGTAGATGAATAAAGATTGGACAGCGAAAGAATGTATCCTGGCTATTTGGTCCTGAATGAACCAATCCCATCTCTCAAGAAGAGAGGGGCTCCCAGGCCACGATAAGACGAGGGTGAGAGAGATACGGACTTCATGAAGTCGTTGTGAGCTCTATAAAGCTCATTAAAACTAGAAAATGGAATATTAATAAGAATTTGGGAAAGCGATGATGGCAGGAAAACCAACTGGCAGGCCGAAAGAAAAAGGTACCGGCCTTCCTTATCCAAGTACATAATGGGATTACCGGAGGTCATCTGGGCATGAATAAAACTCTGAATAAAATTTGCCAACGGTATTGCTGCATTAAAAGAATTGCTATTAATGTCGCCAGTACCTTTCCCGAGTCCAAGAAGGGGAACAAATAAATTCTAGTCCCAATAGATTACTTCAGCAAATGGCCTGAGGCATGTGCTATTCCCAATCAACAGGCGTTAGTGCTGGTGGAACAGCTGTTCAGCAGTGTTGGAGTTACATTCGGAACAAGTGAGGAATTTTGACTCCAACGTATTCCAGAGAGTCTGTACATTGTTGGGAATCTAAAAGACGAGAACCACATCCTTGCATCCGCAATCGGACGGAATGGGAGAAAAATGAAACCTTGGTACAACATCTATCCAAGGTCGTCAGTAACATGGATGAGATGAGAATATTCCCAGTTGGTGTATCGCTCAGCTATAGACTACAGCACAGAACTGATTCCAGCCAAAGAACTATTAGGAAAGGAACTAAGATTATCATGTGATTTGGTCTTTGACCCACCAGAAGCACCGCTCCAAGAAGTTAACGAGTATGCCGACCAACTCCAACAGAGTATGCTAGCTATACAGGATCTAGCCTGAAGGCAGATCTTGGCAACCAATGAAGACACTATATGATCTCAAAGCAAATTCAGTCGGGTTTCAAGAGTAAAGTGGAGTAAAGGCAAGTCTCTAAAGCTCAAACCAGCCTGCGATGGTCCCCATACGAAGTGATCAAGAGGATCAGTGACATTGTCTATCATGTTCGCCGGAATCCCAGAGCTCAGAATTGGTAGTTCATTTAGATCGTTTAACTCCCTATCATGGAGAAGATGATTCCTATAAGGACAATTAGAATAAAAGGGGAAGCAGTGCTATAACATCTCATTTTACGCTGCCAAAATAAGGAACCTTGGAGAAATTAATCCTCTTTTTCTGTTTGTTCAAGCATTACGAATAAAATACTTGTAAAACCTGATGCACTTCTATTCAAAGTGATAATTAACAATATACAGGGTGAGATATTTTTGATGATCAGTATGAGGATCCCGGAAACTAACGGAGATAGAGCAATGGTTAAATTGGGAAAGATTTCTAGTTTTACTGGTCCAATTTAATGACACTTTCGGATTTTTGTAAAAACTAGATATTTTGAAAAAACGAAATTCTGTCGATTTAGTCAAATCCCTCTAGCTTCTTTGTTTTTGATTTTATAAAAAAAGTGTAAATAACAAAATTCAAGGGAATTGCATCCCGAATACGATTATCATGTCCTTGTTTGCGTGATATGCTCTCGTTTTCGAGATATGACACCAACTTATCTTTTTTTGAATGGAAACCATAGTTGGCTATGATCTCAAAAAATCTGACAATTTTAGAGCTTTTCAACAATATAATACTCGATATAGTGATTCATAAAAATAACGGAGTTATGGGTGCTTTTCTCTCTTATTTTCACTTTTAACGTAGTTAGCCATGAAATAGATTCATTTATTAATAACTATTCCAAAAAACATTGAACGATTTTTTTCTTAGGTATCAGATATAACGAAAAAACTAAATAAGTAGGTACTTACTAAAAACTTATGAAATTAAAGTACATAAGAACGGTTACAATTTATGTTCGAAAAAAAGTCCACCATTGTTATTTAGACAAAAATTGCATCTTTATGAGATTTACATTATCGCTTTCCTCACAGACCGCCTATCAGTTTCTTCAATTGTTTGTAATACCGCCTCTCTTAGGTCACTAACTATCTCATACTTTCTCTTGTATACTTTGTTTTTTAGCGCACCCCATAAATAGAAATCTTATAACTGCCAAATCAGGATACCGGGGTGGCCATTCGCGTGGGCCATTTGTACCTATCCAAGAGTTTGGATAGATATTATCTAAGTGTTGTCTTACTAATAACAAGTTATGAGCAGGTGCTCCATCATGTTGGAACCACTCAATTTCTAAACGAGTTCTCAAATTCAAATTATGCAACATGTCTTGAAAAGTGTATTGCAAGAAATGCAAGTAGCGCTCCCCAGTAAGTGATTCGTCATAGATAAAAGGCCCCAGAATAGTAGACCCAATGATACCACACCAAAGATTAAAACCACATTTTATCTGGGGTCGTTTTTGTTCTACATGGAAAGGGTTTTCTTCATCCCAGATATGCTCATTGTGTCTATTGAACATACCGCAGTTAGTAAATCTAGTTTCATCTTACCATAACACCTTTAATGGATTGTCAAGGCACATATCTCTAAACCATGTACAAAACAAAATACGTCGATGTTCGTCACCGGCATGCAAAGTAGGAGAAACTGAAAGTTTGTACGGGTGGAACTTGTGCGCTTTCAGTACCTTAACTACAGGTCGTTGAGATGTGCCAGCTTCTGCCGCAATCTCACCAGTTGATGTAGGTGGATTTTGATTTACCATTGCCAAAACATTTATTTGTGCTGCTTCGTTAATTTGATTACGTTCCTTTGGTGGTTTAATAAAAGATCCATATCTGCGTAAACTCTTAAATGTAGAGCAGGTTGACGACGATTAAAATATCTATGAAAGTATTCCTCAGCTGCACGAACTGAATTTTTATGGCATATGATATAACATTCCATAATATTCAGTTTTTCTTCGTTAGAATATTCCATTTTATCACGAAAACTTGTCAATATCGACTGTCAGTTCAGCACTACTAATGGAATTACTCTCAAATGAGGAAACGTCAAAGGGAAAACAATCTTTTTCATGACTACCTACGTTAAAAGTGAAAATAAGAGAGAAAAGCATCCAGAATATCGAGTATTATATCATTGAAAAGCTCTAAAAATGTCCGATTTTTTGAGTTTTTTGTCATATCTCGAAAACGGGAGTTATCACGCAAACGAGGACATGACAATCATATTCGGGATACAATTCCCTTCAATTTTGCTAATTCCACTTTTTTTATAAAATCAAAAACAAATGAGCTTGAGGAATTTGACTAAATCGAGAGAATTTCGTTTTTTTTAAAATATCTAGTAAGCCATGACTTTTTACAAAAATCCGATAGTGTCATTAAATTGACCCAGTACAACTAACTGCAAATCTTTCCCAATTTAACCATTGCTCTATCTCCGCTAGTTTCCCAGATCCCCATACTGATCATAAAAAAAAAAACTCACCCTGCATAAAACACAGTGACTCTATGTAATTTTGATAGACGATACTTTGTCTTAAATGGCATCCTGCAAATGCCTAGTTTACATTTATATTAAAAAACTGCAATCCATTGAAAAGTAGAACCAACTTTGTCTGTCGCCGTTTCATATTTCAGAAAGCTTACGCATTCAAAACGAAACAATATGCAAGAACGAGCTCATTCATACTAAATGACTGAACGCTTTCACACAAAGTCCTTTCTTTTTCTCGGTAAACTTCTCGTTCTAGAGCCCGAGCTTGTCGTTCTTGTTCGCCATTGAAACTTTTTCAGTTTTTCAGATTTCGTATTCAGTATTCACGGTCGGTGAAAAAAACCAGTTATAATGAAAAATTCACGAGTACAAGTCCGGGTCAGCTGGCAACGCAGATAAAGCCTCCTTTCAAAAGGTCGTAATGATTACTCAAGTCTTTGGATTATGCAGTCGAATCGCGAACTCCACCGGAATTGGTCTCTCCATTTTAATTAATTAATTAAGTTTATTTTTCCTTTTCGTGAGAACGTGTGAGGTACCTGGATGGGGCTTAATCCTACCGCACCGACTATTATAAAATATTCCTTTTATATCCTGAAAAACTTTTTTTATTGTTCCAAGTTATTTCGGAAAGAGCTCGGCTTATGGTACAACGAAATTGCTTTCCTCCATAAAAGAAACATTAAATATTATTTCTGTTTCGAGTGTGCCTTATTATCTACAGTAAAAGTATATCATTGAATTCGAGAGTTGGTTTTCCGCGGTGGTTTTTAGAGTTTGCAGAAATATGTTTGAATTGTTCTTATCTTATCCGAAGGAAAGTTTCCAGATCAGGTGTTTTTTAACCGACTTCAAAAATGGAGGACGTTCTTGATTCGGTTGTATTTTTTCTTTTAGACTTTGTTACCTCCGTACTCCGGCAACTATGAACGGATTTCGATCTTTTATTTTCATTTGATAGAATATACTTTCAGGCTGGTTGCATATTTTATTTTTATCTTTTTTTTTAATGAAATGCAACATTTTGCAACAAATCGAAAAAATCTTGTAACCGACTTCTTAATGTATTATACAGTGTGTCCGGTTATGGACTAGCGATAATCTAAATACATGTAAAGCAACTATTTTAATACACAAATACACCATATACTAGGGCTCAATATCCCACCCCGCCATATGGCAGCCATTTCGTTGTTTTTTTTTTGATGACCTATTCTCTACGTGTGTCTATCAACAACATTTCAAATCAAAGTGTTAACGTTTTCTTATATTTTGACAAAAAGATGAAATGCAAAAAAAAGGGCAAAAAATTATTTAAATCAACAAATTATTGCAAACAAGTGCAAAAGCAGTACCGATAACCTTTCATTTTTTTTCACTAAATCGAAAGTTACTGTATGTTTATTACTTTAGGAGTTATTGTTGTTTGAACATAGCGTATGCGCAAGCACAAATGTGTATCTTTACACATTAAATATCATCCTATAGCAGTTGTTCAAAGTGCCCACTTCCAGATTGTAGACAGGTGAATGCTCTGTGTGCTATCTGGGCAGTTGAGGGCTCAATTAGTTTTAGGTCTGATCTTATTTCTTCGGCGACTGCCATAATTTTAGCGACGAGGTCTTCTCTGTTGTTTGGAACTGTAGCATACATCTTTTGCTTCATATCACCCCACAAAAACTAGTCGAAGGGGGTCAAATCGGGCGAGCGAGCAGGCCACGCTACTACACCACCGCGACCGATCCACGGTGCATGGTTATTGTTCAAATTTTTTCCGACTGCTCGAGAATAGTGCGCGGGTGCACCATCTAGCTGCAACCACATCTGTTGACAACAACAACAACTCCTAAAGTAATAAACATACAGTTGTGAATTTAATGTTGTGTTGTAGCTTAACTCAAAAACTTTCGATTTAGTGAAAAAAATGAAAGGTTATCGGAACTGCTTTTGCATTGATTTGCAATAATTTGTTGAATTGTATAATTTTAATTAATTTTATCTCAGTAAGACCAACACTTTAAGAGATATGAACGTTTTTGTTCACACATAGAGAATTGGTCATCAAAAAAAACAAAATGGCTGCCATATGGAGGGGTGGGGTATTGAGTCCTAGTATATGGTGTCTTTGTATATTAAAATAGTTGCTTTACATGTATTTAGATTATCGCTAGTCCATAACCGGACACACTGTACATACAGTGAGGACGAGTGGGTTGTTGTTGTTGTTTTTTTTGGACTGCGGTTTTTGTGATGATAAACTCATTGATACAGCGTCGGCCAGAAATAAATTGCGACCATCAATTTCATTTTTTCAAATGGATACATTTGTCTTTTATTTTATTTTTAAATTCTGCATTGAATTCTAAGTATTTTTCATGTACAATGTCATATACCAAAAATTAACAGTTATTAAAAAGATTACATTTATTTGAAAATTGAAGGAAAAAAACATATATCAAATTAAATGTTCAAATTGTTGACCATTAACTTCCTGACAATACCTAAGACAGTTTTCAAATTCTCGTAACACCTCATTTAGCGTTTGTGACCGGATTCGTTCTTTAATTTCTCGATATTTTCCGGCTTATTGAAGTAGACTTTCGATTTCACGGTACCCCAAAGATAAAAATCTAACGGGCTTAGATCTGGAGATCTAGCTGGCCATTCGATATTACATCTCCTTCCGATCCATCTATTTGGGAAAATATTATCAAGATAATCTCACACTGTTCGCGAATAGTGCGGGGCTCTCCATCCTGTTGAAACCATACCGAATCTGCCGATATGTTGGGGTTTTCACCATTCGGGTAAAGTTCTGTTAAATAGGGTATTATGCCATTTTGTAATAGGTCTAAATACTTTTCCGAGTTAAGTGTTCTCTCAATAAAAAAAACACCCTCAATTGAAGTACCCACAATTCCGGCCCAAACGTTAACTTTTTTGGAAAACTGTGTATGACTTTCCATAATACAGTGTGGGTTTTCTGATGCCCAATATCGAAAATTTTTCCTGTTTACTGAAACAGTTAAACAAAATTGTTAGCTCGTCGGAAAAACTATCTTACTTGAAAAGTGTGAGTTGGGATCTATCCATCACTATTTCGCAAAATTCTACTCTCCGGTCCAAATCATCTTCAGTAAGTTCCTGAACTAAATGAACTTTGTATTGGTGCCATTTATTTCTATGCAAGCATTTTAGAACAGAAGATTTATTTATTGACTGTTCAGCTGCTATTTGTCAAGTGCGTTTCTGAGGATTTTCTTGTAAATCGAGCAAAACATTTAATTGTGTATCTTCTGGAAGACGTTTGGTTTTGTAATTTTCTCTTACGTGACCAAACTCTAGAAACTTTTTTCTATTTTATTAACTACCGATGGTGTAATAGGCCGCTCCGGGTACTTCATATTAAACAATTCGCAAACTTCAGCTTGTGGTTGTGTTCTGTAGCCACATCTTACCATCGTCAAAATTTCTAATCGCTGCTTTTCAGTTAAACGCACCAGACTTTGGAACTTTGCAACTGCACTTGACAACTACTTATTTCAAGTAAATCTATAGTACAGTTTCTATGGAAATAAACAGGTGTTCATGCGATTAAAATACCGGCAACAATCATAAAAACCAGACCTAAATAAATATGTAGGTTCAAACCAACAAACACCTTATTTTTACCGTAGTTTTCTTAACTTTAGAAAAAAATGTAATTTTTTAATAACTGTTAGTTTTCGGTATAAGAACTTGTACATGAAAAATACTTCAATGCAGAATTCAAAAATAAAATAAAAAACAAATGTTTCGATTTAAAAAAATGAAGTTTATGGTCGCAATTTATTTCTGGTATATATTATATATAATGAATATGCTGGTATTAAAAAATTTTTAGTTATTTTTATTCGAAATCTACAGTAAAATTAATTGAAAGTAGATTGGAAGTTCATCATCATGACATGGAATGGTCCATTTTGCAAAAAATCGGAAAAATTTTGTAACCGGTTTCTTAATTTATCATAATATATGGTGAATGCGCTGGTATTAAAACATTAGTTATTCTTATTTCGAAATTTAGGATGAAATTAATTGACATAAATAGATTGGAATTTCACGAAAATATTACCAGATGTATGTTTTCAATTTGTCTGCTTAAATATAGGGTGTACTTAAGTTAGAATAGTAATATAATTAATATTTAGAAAATAATAAGTTCCATTAAAAAAGTTGCATAGTGTGAAACTTAAAACGAAATCATCACATGTTATTTTTATCAATAACTGTATACAAGGTTTGTAAAAAAGATACATTCTCCTTGATACCAAGGATTTATTTTGGCAATATCGAAAAAGTGTTACGAGTCGCATGTTAATTTGAGGCACATATGAAGGTGAGTTCTCCTTATTATATGTAACCAATAAGCAGTTTTTTATGCTTATATTAATACTATTAATTACATAATATATGCCGTTTTAGAATTACTAGCTGTCGCCCAGTGGTCGAAATTCGACCAATTGTCACAATATCTCTGGCAGGTTAAGTAACATTAAAATTTTATCGTGACATTCTATCCTAGGACTTTAGGGAGAACAGCAATTACACAGAACGGATCCAGATTCGGAACCTCTGTGTGATAGTTTCCTCGAAAATCCTAGATGTCGGTGTTACATCTCGCTTCTACAAATAAGTAACGTAATTCAAGTTTTTTTCAGATATAATTCATAGAACTTTACTTGTGTTCAAATTCGTAATTCTTAATTTAATATGACAACAATTCAACCAATGGGCTACCCTACATATTTATTTTTTCTAACACCCCTGTATAGCTATAATTGCACTCAATTCTCTAACATTTATTAAAATCCTCATTATAATAAATCCATCTCATTATATATTTCCACCACCCTGTATATGCAACTGCTTATGGACCATGCATAATATTTTTTAACATTTTTCAACCACCGGATAAACCATTCTGTATATGCCACTGCCTATGACCCACCATATTTACTCTTTTTGTTTATGAAATTTTTAATTATCTTCTGCAACTATAATTCTACTCCGACCTATATTTCAATCATTATATATATGGAACTCTTCGTGGTCTACTCTATAAATCATTTCCTATTCTAGCATTTTTTTATCACCATCCTGTATATCTATAATTCCTCTTACCCTATATTTCATCTTAACTATATATACAACTGCTTATGGGTTACGAAATGTTGCATTTCCATTTCCGCCACCCTGTATATGCATCTATGTATAACATTTTTTGCACCACCCTGTATAACTAATTTTACTGCACCTTCTATTCCAAGAACCCTGTAAATTCAACCGCTAATGGGCTTCCCTATATAATTATTTTATTAGTTATAATTGCACTCTACTCAAAATTTAGACACCCTAAATATGCTACTGCTTATGTGCCACCCATTAAAAAAATTATTTGTAACATATCTGGAATCGCCCTGTATAATTATGATATTCAACGATTACTTAACCCACTAAACAATAACAACGCTTGCATGCCACCTCCAGAAGTACATGCTCTAAGTATATAATAGCATTGGTCTGTCTATATATAATTATTCAATGGTTTGAGTCTGGCGGCAGCGGCACGCGGCACATTCATTTGTTTGGCATTGACATTATTGACGTAAATAATGAATTTTTATTATATTTTATTTAATGAATGAACCAATATTATAAATTAAGATTAGCATTCTGCACTGAAGGTCGTCAGTAGCTACTAAACAAAACAAAAATGAAGAAAATCGATTGAGAAACAGAGGAGAAAATGGTACCTAATCGTTTTGTCTTAGCCTATTTATATATAGATAATTATACAGGATGGTTAAAATATGTCAGTAACTAAATGTTTTATTGGGTGGCATATAAGCAGTTGAATATTCAGAGGAGTTAGAATATAGAGTGGATTGGGAGAAATTGCAGTTATCCAGGTTGGCTAGAAAAAGCTAGAAAACAAAATTATATCGTGAAACCCACAAGCAGTTGATTACATATGATAGTTGAAAGATATGGTGGAGTAGAACATATGTTGTACAAGGTCGTTTATAAGATGGTAAAAGCATGTTTTACCTGTAGAGTAGCTAGCACTTTAGCAGTTAGAAATACACAATGGTTGGAGTATAGGATAGAGTGGAATTATTAGTTTAACAGGGTGGTTCAAAAATTTTTTCTTTGGGTGGCCATTGGCAGATACGTATACAGGGTGGTGACGTATATACTGGAGTATAATTATAGTTATGCAGCTTGATTTAAAAATTGTAAGAACAAAAATGCTATCTTTGTAGCCCATAGGCAGTTACATATATAGGGTGGTTGCAATATTGGCTGGAGAAGAATTTTCGTTATACAGACTGATTTAAAAAATACCTAGAAGGTGTTGTATGTATACGATGGTTGACATTATATTATACACTAAATATAAATATAATATTTTTAAATATTAGTTGATATATATTTTGGAATATGAGACTAAAAAATTTTAAAAGCTTTAAATTGTGTAATAAAACGTTTTAATATAAACGTTTTCAACTTGTACGCATAATAAAACACACATAGTCCGCAATCACTATTTCTGTTTTGTATGGAAAATATAAAGAAATACAATGCACCTGCTGTTAAATAACCTAACGGCTAACAATATTATGATATATCAAAATTTAAATCGAAGTCCCTGCAACAAAGATGGCCATGACTATCAGAGCTGCCATATCTAACTGTTTATCTTGAATCTTATGGTTTGTGTATAAATTCACAATTTTTGTAATCTCAGTCAAATTATATGAAAATATATATCAAAATTTAAGAAAGAGTCTAAATTATAAATATAATATCAAATTAATAAATATTTACAAAGCAATGAAAGTTAGTTAATAAACCGACGACTATTCTGTAGCGCAACTGAAATATGAAGAGACTCCTGAACTATAAATAACAACCCAGAAATTTAAACAAAGAAGAAGAAGAAAAATTGTTAGGTAAAAACCACAGTATTTTGTCTTTTTCCAATAAGAAAAATTTAATATTCAGTCTGTATTTTGTTCAATGATAATTGTGGCATCTTTACTAATCATTTATGTCCTTATTGGGAATAACACCACAAAACTTAAAAATGTTGTACATTGCCAAAGAATCTTTATTTTATTTTACGAAATTTAAATTCTGAGTGAAAGAACAATATGTGCCAAACGCAATACTAATATATTTTTCTATTTAAAAACGAACCGACTTCAGCGAACTTAAAATAAAAATCACTATTTTCAGACATTCTTTGTTTTTACCTGATTTATAATACATTTTTTTGAATATTTTACAGTATTCTTATCTCTCTCTTTCTCTTTCTGCATCTCTAATTTGTATTCTTTTTCTATATTTTCCAAATATTTTTATTTTTTTTATTTGTTTTATTATTTGAACTCCTTTCTATAAGTGTGACTCTAATTCACTCAATATTGCATCCACACTATACTGATCACCTCTATATAACTTAGTTGTCTATCATTTTCTGCACCACCCTGAAAAACTATAATTTATCTCCACCCAATATTGCAACGGTCCTGATGTATTTACAAATCCCCACACTATTGACTGTTTCTATTTTTCTATTGTTTAAATTATTCCTGTATACCTACGATTTTACTTCGCCTCATATGTCTAATATTCCATTTATGCAACTTCTCATTGTCTACAATAAAAACAAAATTCACATTTTTAAACCTTATTTTATGACTATAATTTTACTCTACCATTTGTAGTATAACTGTAATTCTACTCCATCTTATATTTCAACCATCCTGTATATTCAACTGCTTCTAACATTTTTTGACGCCTTCTGTATTACTGTAATTATACTCCGTCCTGTAAGACAAATATCCGCTCTGTATAACTATAGTTTTGCTTCACTCTTATTTCAACCACCTTGTATACGCAACTACTTATGTGCCATCCAATACCATATTTTTTGAACAACCCTGTATAACTAATTCAATTACTACTTATATTTCAAACAGCCTTGTATGCAACTGCTTATGTACGCACGCATACACCTACAATCGTATACCATACAGAAGAGATCGCCGGCATAACAAATTTTTCTTTCAATAAACTAAAGGAATATTTTCTGCCATTTCACGTGACTATAAGCCCCGTAATTTAACTTTGTCTCTAAAAGAAACTGATTTCAAATGAATCAAAATGAAAACCGTTACAAACACCCTGTACGATATACTTTCATGGCATATCTTGACATTTAAACTACATATTTATGTTGAAAATTTGAAATTTACCATGATGTTAACTGTTTTTTTGCATATATTTTTCCGATTTCCAGAAAAATTGTATGTTTTCCATTTTAGAAAAACATACGGAATCAAGCTGGAATATATTATGGTTTTAGAGAAAACGGTGAAGATTCACTGAAATGTGGTCCCTTAATTAATTTTTTTCTGATTTTTCTGTAATATTCCTTAATACAAAGCAGTTTAAATCATCAAAATTGCGTTTTTGAATAATCGCTGGTCATAGATAAAAAAAAGTTGCCGATGAATTGATAACCTCCTTCCTCTCTCATTTTCACTATCTCCTTTAGTCGAGAAAATTCCTTATATTTACGGAAAGGATATTTTAGTTTTAAAAGCACTTCACCTGACACCATTTTTCTGCTTTAATCACTTATAAAAAAACTCAGTGGCCCATAAACGAGCAATTAGATTACACTAACAGCGGCAACTGGAGCGCGAATAGCCACAGAGAAAAAAAAATACAAACGAAAGACTTTTCGTCCATTCCACAAAATTGCATTTGAATTGACGGGAAAATAAATAACTTCAACTCAACTGCTCCCTTTGTTTCCGGAGAAAATGTTTTTTCTAACCAATTTCTTCATCGCTTGAAAAAATTGTACAAAACAACTCTACTAATTTAATTTTCTTTTACGGTAAGTTGACAATTCTTGATCATTCCCTTTTATTGTGATAATTTTTAACAATGCAAAAATGTCTACTGTAAAATTGGTGTCATTATATATACATCTGATTAAATACGAGATTTCTGGGATATAATACCTACATTTTGCAATAAATCTTAAGTTGTGGCGTAGAAAACGTTATTTGGGAGAATAGAAGGAAATAAACTCTTTTTTATGTATTTCCTCTAGTAATAAAGGGTGTTCCAATTTGAGGTTAATTTTTAAATTTGCCGCCATTTATATTTTTTGTACTAGAATAGCATATGTTATTTGTCAGATGACAAGTAGAAATATCTCGGTTATTAAAAATGGAGATATATAAGATTGAGCAACGCGTGTTTACTATTAAAAATTATTTTAAATTTGGTGAAAGGTGTGCAGAAGTTGTAAGAAAATTTCGTACAGAATATGGAAGAGAAAATTGTCCGTCAAATGTTACCATTGGAAAAATTGTTCAAAAATTTGTGAAAACTGGTTCAGTAAAAGATGAAAAAAGCAAAACATATCATCGTACTGGACGTTCAGAAGAAAATATTGTAGCTGTTACTGCTAGTGTTGTTGAACAACCAAAAATATCAATTTGTCATCCTTCACATTCCAAAAACCACCTTATTCAGAATTTTGCACAAAGATCTTCATTTAAAGGCTTACAAGATTCAGATAACGCAAGAAATAAAGCCAACAGACTTTGGCTTACGTCGTCAATTCGTTAATTGGGCCATACAACAGAAACTTGAAAATGTGAATTTTTTTTAACAAAATCATCTTCAGCGAAGCAAAATTGTGGAATCTGGAGTGAAGCAAACAAAAATTTCGGAAAGACCGATGCACCCACAAAAAGTAATTATTTGGTCTTGTTTTTGGGCTGGTGGAGTGATTGGTCCATACTATTTTGAAGATGACAATGGAAATTCTCTTACTGTGAATGGTGATCGATACCGAACGATGCTTACTTATTTTTTGTGCGACAAATTGGAGTATTTTGAAGTGCAGAATATGATTCAGCAGCAGAAACAATCAATTTTTTGAAACAGAAATTTGGTAATCGAATAATTGCTCGAAGAGGAAACATTAATTGGCCCCCTAGATCTTGCGATCTAACACCTCTAGATTTTTTCCTATGGAGCTATTGGAAAGAAAAGGTTTATGCCAACGATCTATAAACAATTGATGACCTAAAGGAGAACATTATTGACTGGTTTCAAGTAACTGAACCGCAGCTATGCCGGCAGAAAGTTATTGAAAATTTTGGCAAAAGATTAGAAGCTTGTCGTACAGCAGCAGGTGGTCACTTACAAGATATTGTTTTCCATTGCTAAACCGAAACAATTGTAAATAAATAAAAGATTTGAGCATTCTCAAATAATTTGTGTATTTTATTAAAAATTTAATAATTAACCTCAAATTGGAACACCCTTTATTTTTTTCACCGACTTCCAAAAAGGTGAAGGTTATCAATTCGACGTGATTTTTGTATATATGTATGTATGTTTTACATTCTTTAATAGAGTATACATCCAGATTTATGAAATTTAAAATTAAGGAAAAGTATTTTATTCGTAAAGGGATAGAATACATTCCAGCACGGTTTTAGTTATTATATTGATCTATTTCTCTTGCATTCTATTAAAGGAGATCCCGAGGAGATTTACATTTGTAGATATTTATTGCTAAAACATCAAAAAAGATAAAAAGAAATTGTAACTGTTAAAACCTTCTTGACAAAACGACTACAAGAGTTCTTCAATTTACAATTTTCAAATACTGTTGCAGGAAAAATCTAAAGAGATAAACATCAAATGAGCAGGCAAAATATAAGTCTGTAGATTTGACAGAATCTAAAACAACTACAAGGGTAAGTAATTCATATGCAGTTGTGATTTTTTCGATAGATTTTCAAGTCGTCAGCATAAGAGAGCACATTACAAAAAAATATATACAGTGACGTCAGAAATGGAAAGAGTATATAATAAGGGACTCAAGTAAGACCCTCGAAGCATGCCAGATTTGATAAGAATGATCTAGAGTTATCCATATAGTTTAAAGAAACTTACTGTGTTATAGTTCTAAAAAATCCAGCAGTAGGTCATACATGTTTTGAACCAGGGACCTTTAATACTTAACACCGATTCACGAATGAGAGTACTTTTTACACTTCACTCTTCTTAATTTTGACATTGTTCTTCGAGTGTGATACTTATTAACCTGTAATGTTAGTGAATTGTCTTATAAGCAAAACCCCAGATGATTAATAAAGATTCCACTCGACTGTTATAAACTATAAACGATTTGCAACCATCTACCAGGTATTATTGGTCACTAAAGGTTTAATCAAAATGCATTCTATCAGTCTTGGTTAATATCAGCGACATCACAAAAAAGTCAGAAAACAGCCCTTTGTTACGTCATTGTTTGAATTTTTTTTATTTTCGATTGTGTGCCACTTTTTGAAGCGAAAAGTTCTTAACGGGGACCCACATTTACAATATCTATACAGGGTGAGTTTTTTTTTGATGATCTGTATTGGGATCTCGGAAACTACCGAAGATAGAGCAATGATTAATTTGGGAGAGATTTGCAGTTTTACTGGCCCAATTTAATAACACTTTCGGATTTTTGTAAAAAGTCATGGCTTACTAGATATTTTGAAAAAACGAAATTCTCTCGATTTAGTCAAATCCCTCTAGCTCATTTGTTTTTGATTTTATAAAAAAAATATGATTGTCATGTCCTCGTTTGCGTGACAACTCTCGTTTTCGAGATATGATACAAACTTATCTTTTTTGAATGGAAACCATAGTTGGCTATGACCTCAAAAAATCGGACATTTTTAGAGCTTTTCAACGATATAATACTCGATGTAGTTATTCATAAAAATAATGTTATAGTTATAGTTGCTTTTCTCTCTTATTTTCACTTTTAACGTAGTTAGCCATGAAATAGATTGATTTATTATTAACTATTCCGAAAAAACATTGAACGAGTTTTTTATTAGGTATATCAGATATAACGAAAAATAAATAGGTACTTACTAAAAAGTTAAGAAATTAAAGTACATAATAATGGTTACAATTTATGTTCGGAAAAGTCCACCATTGTAATTTTGACAAAAATTGTATCTTTTTAAGATTTACATTACCACTTTCCTCACAGACCGCCTATTAATTTCTTCAATTGCTTGTAATACCGCATCCCTTAGGTCACCAACTGTCTCATACTTTCTTTTGTATACTTTCTTTTTAGCGCACCCCATAAATAGAGTTGGCCATTCGCGTGGGCCATTTCTTCCTATCCAAGAGTTTGGATAGATATTATCTAAGTGTTGTCTTACTAATAACGAGTTATGAACAGGTGCTCCATCATGTTGGAACCACTCAATTTCTAAACGAGTTCTCAAATTCAAATTATGCAACATGTCTTGAAAAGTGTATTGCAAGAAATGCAAGTAGCACTTCCCAGTAAGTGATTCGTCATAGATAAAAGGCCCCAAACATTAAAACCAAATTTTATCTGGGGTCGTCTTTGTTCTACATTGTGTCTATTGAACATACCGCAGTTACTAAATCTAGTTTCATCTGACGATAACACCTTTAATGGAAACTGTGGATTGTCAAGGCACATGTCTCTAAACCATGTACAAAACAAAATACGTCATCACCAGCATGCAAAGTTTGAGAAACTGAAAGTTTGTATGGGTGGAATCTGTGCGCTTTCAGTACCTTAATTAATCGTTGAGATGTGCCAGCTTCTGCCTCAATCTCACAAGTTGATGTAGATGAATTTTGATTTGCCATTGCCAAAACATTTATTTGTGCTGCTTCGTAAATATGATTACGTTCCTTTGGTGGTTTAGTAAAATATACATATCTGCGTAAACTATCGTAAAGCCTCTTAAATGTACATAGAGCAGGTTGACGACGATTAAAATATCTATGAAAGTATTCATCAGCTGCACGAACTGAATTTTTATGGCATATGATATAACATTCCACCATATTCAGTCTTTCTTGGTTAGAATATTCCAATTTATCAGGAAAACTTGTCAATATCGACTGTCAGTTCAGCACTACTAATAGAATTACTCTCAAATGAGGAAACGTCAAAGTGAAAACAATCTTTTTCATGACTACCTACGTTAAAAGTGAAAGTAAGAGTTATTTTTACGAATAACTATATCGAGTATTATATCGGTGGAAAGGTCTAAAAATATCCAATTTCTTGAGGTCATATAGTTTCCATTCAAAAAAAGGGGTTTTGGGTTAAAAGATTCACTTTGAACTAATAACCGTATTTCTATAAATTTTATGCTTTATACATTTTTTATATACTGGAAATAACTGGAAATACATTACTAAAAATCATCCATAAAGAAATTATGCATATGTCTTTGTAGATTGGAAGCTTATAGAATTTATAAATTGTTTATCCTGTTCGAAATATATTTCAAATAAACCAGTAGCGACTGTCATCAAATTCCCCTCGACTCTACTACACAGTCGTATCTTCATTCGCTTGCATTTCATAATTAGAAATAGTTTATTCGATATAAAGTAATCAAATTATATTTCACTCTATATTTCCGTAATGAAAACGAATTGGAAAGTTCAGCTCTTGCATATAAATTAGTAAACAATTGCAGGTTTAACTAAATTGAAATACTATTAAAATGAATTAATTTCGAGGTTTGCAATTTTAGTTTAGTTTTAATCGGCAAACCGGACTATAATGTATAAACTATTACTAATATATGCGGTAATAAAACAAATAATGTCGCTTTTAACCCAGATAGATATCCCACATTCATAATTAAATTAAAATAAATTACATAGGGGCCTTCAGTGAAACATGCTGTTCATAATAATTAACGTATATTGTATGTAATAAAATTAATATTAATGTAAAATATCACATTCAATAAATTAAAATATTTCTAAGCTAAAATATGCACGCTCTACAGTGTGCTGAAAGTGTTTAATAGAATTTTTAGCGTAATCAATAGGTAAAGAAAACCCAAGGAAAGAAACATACACAGGACATAGACATGCTTTAGACTTGAAGTTCTCCTGTCTGGTAATCTCACGTGTTCATAGCTTTGGATTTACGATAGTCAACCAGTGAATGATGAAAGATTCAGAATACTAGATTTTCTAGATTTCTTAAAACATATATTCAAACAATAACGCAATTCCTATGTAAAGTAATATTTTTCAAGGTAATATACTTCAGTTCCAATTCTCTAACATTTATTGAAACACTTTTTATAATAATTCCACTTCATAATATATTGCAGCCACTCTTTAAACGCAAACGCTTATGGGTAATTCATCACAAAGTTGTTTTCTAACATTTTATAACTATAATTCTACTCCAACCTATATTCCAACCATCCGGTATATGACATTTATGATCCACCCTATAAATATTTTTTATATTTTATAAAAGTTTTTACCAAGCTTCATGATTGTAATCCTGTTCCGTTTTATATTTCAAGCATCATATATATGTAACTTCTTGTGGGCTACTTCACCATATATTCCAACTGTTTATGGGTTACCAAATCTAACCTGTCTGTCATCGGATTCATATGTCTATTCTCTGTTATATTATGCCAAATTTTGAGAAGGCGGTTACAGTTTTCCACAATTGTACTAAATATAAGTAAAAATTCCATTTTAATAAATTTTTAACTCAAAACGTACTCCAATACGAACAAAAATCATCATCAAAAGTTTGTTTTTCGAATACTTTGTTTTTTTATGTTGAAATTTAGGGTAGGTACCTATATACATCTAATAATGGGAATCGTATGTCAAATTCCTGGAACTAAAAAACAAAAACCGACTTCAAAAAAAGAAATGTAACTAAACGCAAAAAATGTATTTTCTCTGCAACAATTAAATACTTTTTCTGAAGTCGGTGTCAAGTTGTATACAAAATTGCAAAGTAAAACACATAAATGTACTTTCCAAATTAATTTCATTTTATCTTGGCACCGATTTAAAAAATATATCTAATTGTTGCAGAAAATAAGTATTTTTACTTTTTAGTTAAGGTCCTTTTTTTGACGTGGGTTTGTTTAACTTATTTATTTTAGAATTCTAAGTGATGTTATGATGCTTATAAACTTTGAAAACAAAACTAATCTTTTCTGTTAAACCTAGTATAGAGTTGAAAACGTGCCATGAATATTTATTACACCCGTTATAGTGAGACAGTTTTTAATTCTCATTGCTTTCAAGAAATAACAATTTTAGCTATTATCAAAAATAAAGTTACTTCACTGGTATCTTATAATGATTGCAGCCTGAGTTTCAAAACATGCAAATATTTTTGTAACGAATATCTTTTTCTCTAAATATTATTTATAAGAAAGTTTTTCATTTAATTCCAAACTTATGAAGACACTCTAAATATAGAGACCAACTCAGAACCTCAATCTTGAAGTTGATTAACTGATATGTATTTTGGGTTAATTCCAATTTGTTTTCAATTGATTACACGAAATGATCCGAACAGAAACATCTTTTTATACATTCGCCTCCGCCAAAAATTCGTATACAAGAAAAACGGTTAAGTTTTAGCCAATTTTCTAAAAAACGGTATGAACAACGTCCTTGAAAAAAATAAGGGAGCACTTCGTGATCCCCCTTAACATAATCCATTTTAAATGATCCAAATTCCTAGAGCCAGTTTCAAGTAATCGCTGAACATATATGATAAATTAAAAAACTTTCTTTTTGAAGACGGTTAATAAAAATATGTCAAAAATTTACAACTATTTCTCCAGCATTCTGCACCAGTTGAAAAACTTTATCTCAATTCACCAAACTCCCGACACTTACCATTAGTGGAATTCATTAATCCCTTTTTTATAGGCAATCAAAGTGAATGGCTCCAGAAAAAAAAACTCGACCAATTCTGCCTTACTCAAGAAAATTACATTTAGCGTAGCGAAATTTCTTTTCCTTTGGAGAATGTGGGGTGGAAAAAAATGTTTATACATAACGAGTTTGCTGTCGGTTAGAACGGGTGATGCAACAAGCTGATAACGCTCATTCCCTAGCGTAGTGTCGCCGATGAAAGGATCATAAAAGTTTTATATTTCAGATAAGTGGAAATTAGTATGGATATCGTATGGGTGTTATAGTATAAACGACGAATTGGCACCACGGTTTTTTTTTGATAGCTTTATTAATATACTGTGGTGTGCTTTTAATACCCCTTTTCTAAATCTTTTTATGCAGCAATAAGTTATTTTAAAAGTCACCTTGGTTTTTAAAACTTTCTAGCAAAATGATATGCCAATGTGTAAGTATTTTCTTTGGGAAATAACTTCACAATTCGCGAAATTACTGTATATTTCCAAACGTTTTGGATGTCTAGGTCAGACCTCGTTGCCCCTGGCAAAGAAACTAAGAAAAAAAAGCACAATTCTAAAATTTAATGATGAATTAATACACAATATTACCCTTGTATGTGTTTTGGTTGACATAATCCGTTGTTTGTGTTCTATTATAGCTGCAGATTATTCAATATTTTTTTGAAATTTCTTACTAACAAAATACAACAAGAATGATTATATAAATAAGTTTAATTAGGGGGATTTATTTAGGTCTAAATGATGGTTATGCCTTTATTTTGTGTAAAATTTCGAAATTGTTATTGAAACTTGGCTATATTCTATTCCATCGTTAGCGTAATTAGAATCCTGTTTATTTTTTACGTAAAATGTGTGGTGTTCCTGGATTCTCTTTATAAATCTTCTACCCGTTTGGCCTATGTAGGTTTATGGATAATCGGTATACTTGTACACTCCTGATGAGTTAGATTCATCAGTTTTATTTTTATTATTCTTTATTAGTGTCCCTAATGAATTGTTGGTCTTATATGCAACTTTTATATTTAATTTGTCAGAAATTTGCCAGTTCTAATACTTGGTGGACCAGAATATGTTATTATTTTGTATTTTTCATTAGGGTCAAACAATCTACCCAATTATTAAAATCGGGTAGACAGTTTGAGTAGCTTGGTAGCATAGTTTTTCTTTAAAATTAATTCTCATTTTAAATTTTAGAATCGTCTAACGGGGTCTGTTCCTAGTCCCCGAAATGTTGGGAAATATACAGTAATTTTGTGATTTGTTGTGTTATTTCCCAACAAAGTGCTTAAACATTGACTAAGTATACCACAACTATTCTTTAGGAAACAAAATGCTATGCATTTCTATCCGACTTCCAAAAAAAAATTTAATCGATCAAAAGAACTAACTTATCAGTTCAGCAGTATATTATTGTAAGACATACCTTCGTGGGAGGATTTTATATATATTTTTTTGTTTAATAGGCAATACCTCAAAGGACGTTCTATTTAAGTGACTTTAAGACTAAAGGTGGAAATAGGGCATGTAAGGTTACACTGCGTTCTATAGGTGTACATATGCGTTTATTGTTGATTTTTCTTCTTCCTCCAAGGGTAGCCTTTCAGGCCTGTAGCCTTCAAGACTGTTTATGGTCCTGGTCTGAACAACCCTACTGACCATAACCAACTTTCAAATTGTCGCATAAGTTATATATAGGTTCATTTACACGAATGGGGCAGCTTAGGACTTCCAGCTTAACAATCACTATTCACTTTTAGAGCATCTTTTATCAAGTTAAAAACGTTCATCGGATATAACCAAAGGAATAGGGCATTGAATTCACCAAAAGCAGAATACTATCAAATCACATTAGAACTGTTTTCATCAACCTAAGACACACACATCAACAGACGGCTTAACCGTAAAGTCTTCCCTGGTTATTAGAATATTTTCCTCGCGCATTCACCAATTGTCACAGTAGTAAAACAAATCATACAGAGAGAAGTAGTGAAATGTCTACGTAATTTTAATATTTAATAATCCTTTGAACGCAATTCATTATACATTTATTTATTTCGTAAATTGAATATTTTAAGTAATTTCGAAAAGATTGTTGAGGAGGTCTTGAATTATTTTGCCTATTCATTGGGTTTTCTCTCCTCTAAATTTTTTCCTGTAACAGATAAGTATTTAAAAAATTGTATATGTAGAACAAAGTGTAGTAAGGCAATTTTCTAAAATTGCCCGGATTACTGGCTGTCTGTACAGAGATTCTTCCTCACAGTTTTTCTGAGAGAAAGAGATGTCTATAAAATGATCAACCAGTATTCCTGTATATAAGTAATGTATTGTATATTATGTAATACTTATCTGTGTATGGAGACGTTTCAACTCCGAGTCTGGAGTCGTTGTCAATCGTTTAGTGTTGTTTTCGAGGTTTTTTCTAAAAAATTTTCGCTTTGTTGTTTTGTCAAACAACAAATTCAAAATCAAAGCGAAAATTTTTAGAAAAAACCTCGAAAACAACACTAAACGATTGACAACGTCTCCATACACAGATAAGTATTACATAATATACAATACATTACTTATATACAGGAATACTGGTTGATCATTTTATAGACATCTCTTTCTCTCAGAAAAACTGTGAGGAAGAATCTCTGTACAGACAGCCAGTAATCCGGGCAATTTTAGGAAATTGCCTTACTACACTTTGTTCTACATATACAATTTTTTAAATACTTATCTGTTACAGGAAAAAATTTAGAGGAGAGAAAACCCAATGAATAGACAAAATGAATATTTTAATGCGAAATCTGGCATTCAATGGATTCTCGTAAAGTTACTACATATTAATTAATTAATTAATTACTTTGAAAATTTATATTTAATTTACGACCTCTTTTATATAATTTCTATCCTAGACATCATTAGAAAACGTCGTTACACACAGCGCGACTCCCGATTTTGAGTATGTGTAAATTCTTTTTACATATATATACCCACTTTTTTTAAGTCAACAAATATTTTCGCTTTTTATTATATAGAATGTTTTGTAAAAGTTTCGCCAAATATGGAGAATAAATAGGTGGGCTCATATGCTATATTATGTAGCCCATATAACATCTAGATAGCTTACGGTTTTTTTTTTAATTTTTTCTTAATTCTCAGATTTTTACATTTAAAATATTCTAACTTTTTTATGTTCCACAGTATCTTCACCAAATAAACTTAAATCGAATCTATGATGTTTGTTTGCTCTTCAGTATTCGTTATTTGACACAAATAATTGGTTGAAAAAGTTATGAGTTAAAAACTGTATCACATTACAAAAAAAGAAGCACATCGAGAACTTCGAATGCTTACAGAAACCTCTCTACTTCAACCCCTTTTCAACGATATACCATACGTATTGGAAAGTAATCAGAATCATAATAAAATTTGAGATTCTAACTTACAAGGTTAGAACTACAAAAAATAAAATATACACCAAATTGCAATAATTTGTTATACATTTTGTTCAAACCTGCTTCTACCGCTACGGATGCAATCGCGACACCTTTTCTGACCCCAACAGTGGTAGTCTCTAGTCGCATCTCATCCCATATTACGAGGGCTGCCTTTTATATTTCGAGATTAGAGAACAAATACAAATATTAATCATCGAAAATCACTTTATTGTTTTTCAAAATATTCCCCATGAAGATCTATACACTTTTCCATGCTTTTGAACCAATTGTGGAAGCACTTTTTCCACTTTGATTGAGGTAGCTCCAAAACATGCATTCTGAACGCAGCAACCGCTTCTTCAGATGTCGAAAAACGTTGACCTCTCAGTTTGTTTTTTACGTACGGGAATAAAAAGAAGTCATTTGGTGACAAGTCAGGACTATACGGCGGATGACTCATCAAATCGATGTTTTGAGTGGTCAAAAATGCAGTTGTTTGAGCCGATGTGTGAGAGCTCGCATTGTCGTGGTGAAGTGTAATCCGTATTCGGAGGTTGGTTTTCCTCATTTCTTGGAAGACAACTGTCAAACAAATGGTTGTGTACCACTCAGAATTGACTGTTCTGCGTTGTTCTAGTGGTACGGTTGCGACATGTCCAGTTTTTCCGAAAAAACAGGCGATCATTTGCTTGGAAGTGCTTCGTGCGCGAACAACTTTTGTTGGATTCGGCTCATCTTGAAATACCCATACAGTCGACTGCTGTTTACTTTCGGGCTCATACGCGTAAATCCACGATTCATCACCTGTCACTTTGTCATAAACGTGTTTTGAAGCACCGCGATCGTATTTTTTGAGCTTTTCTTTCGGCCAATCGACACGAGCTTTTTTTGAACGATTGACAAATTGTGTGGGATCCAACGCGAACAAATTTTTTTGACATTCAAATGTTTATGCAATATTGAATGTATGCTGGTCCCACTAATGTGTAAGGTTGACTCAATCTCACGATAGGTCACATGACGATCTTGCAATATCAGTTCGCGCACAGCATCAATGGTTTCCGGAACAACTACTGTTTTTGGACAACCTTCACCAAATTCGTCTTGGAGTGAACTACGACCTCGATTGAATTCACCATACCATCGATAAACAGTGGTCCTTGATGGAGTTTCATCGCCAAAAATTAAATTAAGTTCATCCATGCACTCTTGCTGACTTAATCCACGTCGAAAGTTAGCGCTCGTATGTCAAAACGTTCTGAGTACGTATAACCTCAAAAATATCAAACGTTACGATAGAGCTGTCAGTTGTCAGATTGCAACACTAGGGTTGTCCAATTCCGAAATATAAAAGGCTGCCCTCGTATTTCAAATGCAACATTTATTCTGGCTCCTAACTGCTCCTTAGTTTTTATTTCACTCCCATAAACGAGTTGTTTAATCCGTCCCCATACAAAAATATCAAAGCGAGTCAGATCTGCCGACATTGGAGGATAAAGTATAGGGCCAGTTGGTCTATCTTCCAATAGGGCTTCATCATAAGATCGATAAATCATTCATTAAAAATAATAGTCATTTACGAGGTAGAAATAAAAACCAAGGAGCAGTTAAGGCAAATAATCAATGTTGCGTCCTAAAAATTGCGGGATGATCCCTCTTATGAGATGAAATCCCTTTGGAGGCATACCAATAATATTCAGGCGAGCACATTATAGGCGAAAACCGTAAGCTATCTAGGTGTTATGTTAGGCTAATCTTCTACAAAACACCCTGTATTTACATTTTCTCTTTAAATAAAATCTTTTATAATTAGAGGGTGATACCATATCATTTGGTTATGTGTATACTTGATTAAAAGTAGCCTTATACGATGTCACAAAAAAGCACTTTAGGGGATTGCCAGTGTGACGAGGTAACTCAAGATGGATTCTTCAACATATCTTTTTTGGTTTCTTAAATGCAGCCATTGTAAGTTTTCAAAATGTCGACCAGTATGAGAAATAACAGTCATTAAAAACTATTTTCTTCCCCAAACTTTAAAGCTGCTTATTCAAACAAATTAAATTTCACCACCCATGTAAATTGTCAATCGAAGCTTAAGAACAAAGCGGGCAACGCTGACAGAAAAAAACACGGGCGCAACCAAAAACCTCCATCAAACTGGATAAAAGATGATGGAACAAAGAATATGCAATTATTCTTCTCTATTTTTGTTTACGTCTCGCCTAGGGCCTTATCGAATTATTTTCTACTTGTTGCTCGGTCCCTTTTTGCCCCGACGACGACGTAAAAATGCTGACGGAGGGTAAAAGCTTGTCGACGACCGACGGGGGCGACGTTTGCAGTTGTCAAGAAAAGCGGTCGGGTGGAGTTTTCTTTATTTTACCGCAATTTCAAATTTAATTAACTTCAACGAAGGAAATTGCTTTACTAGTGCTCTACGACTATCGGAATTGATTAGCAATAAAATCGGATTTACGGGTACTTTAAATGAGCATGAGTGTTCTGTGAGAGACGGAATCGGTTAGGCTCGTTATCTCGCTGTTCATGGAGCTATTGATTGCTTTCCAATTAACGAGAAGACTAACAAAATAAGATATTTAATCGAATATACGGTTTGTTCTAAATCAACACTAAACTCTACAGTTATCAAAAATTACACCATTAAAGTCAGCCACATATAGGAAATTTTTTATTACTGAGCCTAGGTAAAAATTACTTATCAATCAGTTTGCGCTTAGATCTTTAACAAAAACTAACGATAGCCCAGTGGCCCTAATTTGAAATTATAACAGAAAATATTATCAAATTTTTAAATCTCACAAAAATTTCCCAGTTTTATTACTTAACTACCAGATTAACCCCCAAATACTTAACGACCAATATTAAATAACTTAAGCTTTATATTTCTATTTCAATTTGTATTCAAATTTCATTTCTTAATGTGTTTTTACTCTGTTAATTTCATACCTTCAGTTTGTATACGTTTGAAAATGACACGTAAGCCTCGAAACTAGTCACGTATTGTGAATAAATTTAGTAATAGAAAACAAAAAAAAAGTTTCATTTGATCACTTTAATCTTATAGTTTCCACGGAAATCTAACAGCTTGCATACGCTGTTTGTAACTCTGGATAAGATAGATTTAGACACTGAACATCTTTCGTATTTTTAGGGCTTTATCAAGAGAACATGTTACAGTATAACAGTATAACATGTAGGCTTGATAAAGCCCTAATAAGGCGAAACATGTTGAGTGTTTAAATCAATATATCTTTGAAACACTTAAAAGCTTAAAGATTTTTCTATCCTGGTGATATACAATGTTTCATAAACAACCTACTGCAACTTCAGTCGAAATCATTTTGTGCTATTTCATAAAATTCTAAAAAGTATATTTTTATAAGCAATAGAGTTGTGGAGAAATCGGAGAAGTAGATGTAATGACAAAAATTGTTCACGCATATTGACAAATCTATTAAAATAAAAAGAAAATAAAAATGTAATCAAATTTCGGTATTCGAAATATCTTTGACAAATGACTGACCCTCTAAATTTTTGGCTGAAACCGCTCCTGGCAAAATATTCGATATAATAATTGGAAGATTGTTCTTTGCAACATAAAAGTTTTCGTCAATTCTGGTTTCAATCAAGTTCAGGAATGTTAAAGAAAAGAGAGGACCAACAACCCTAGGAGAACTCAAATATTTATTTATATTATTTGTGATAATAATATATTAATCAAATAATTAAATTCACATTAAAAACAGAATATTTATTATGAAAGTTACTGCAACGCATCCGAAAAATCAATACTGATCTACTACATTGACTATTTTACCAGTAAACAATAACAACGCTTGTATGCCAATTCCAGAAGTACATGCTCTAAGAATATAACTAACGATTGCTCCATATATATATATATATATATATATATATATATATATATATATATATATATATATATATATATATATATATATATATATATATATATATAATTACTCAATGTTGTCAGTCAGTTGTTTGGCGTTGACAGTATGGACGTAAATAATGAAATTTTATTATATTTTATTTAATGAATGAACCAATATTATAAATTTATATTAGCATTCTGCGCTGAAGGTTGTCAGTAGCTACTGAACAAAACAAAAATGAAGAAAATCGGTTGAGAGACAGAGGAGAAAATGGTACCTAATCCTTTTGTCATTGCCTATATATAGATGAGGCAAACAACTCTCAGTAAACGACTATATTAATAGGTGTTAATTTTCTTTTCTAAGAATTGCAGAAAATGGCAGAATTTCGAAAAATGTTGAGCCATCTAAATTAAATAGGTAACCTTTATTTTTTCACAAAAAAAGTATTGACGTTTGTCAAAAGGTATGTGGATGATTTTATTCTGCAATACAACTATACACTTAATGAGTTTAATTCCTTACATAACAGAATTCAGTTTACAATTGAAGTAGAAAACAATAAGAGTATAATTTTTTATGCATTAATTTAAAACACAATAGTGACGGGCAAATCATTACTGGCTGGTATACCAAGGATGTGTGGTCAGACTCTCCTTTATGAATCATTTTGTTGTAATAATAGGTGATTACTGTAAATAAGAATTAATATGAATGAACGTTTTTAGCAAATAAGAACGAATCGATAACATTTTTGTCCTAGGAGAATGCCTGAAAAATTGTTTGTTAGCTGCTAGAATCTACGCTCAGAAAGTTCCTAAGAGAATTCATCCAAATAAATTAGCATTCGTAAGGTTGTTGGACCAGTTCAGGCAAACTGGGAGCGTTGAGTACAAAAAACCTACAAAAGAAAAACTTGTGATGGAAAACAAAAAAATTTAATTAGCTGTTGTAGCTTCTGTAATCGAAAATCCTCACATAGGGCATATCCAAATTGCCCGAAATGTTCATAACAGGAAAGCCTGTGGGTCCAGAATTCTTAATAAGCATAATTATCATGATTACAAAACCAAATTCATCATAAACTTTTCGGAAATAATTTTGAAAATCGTGTTCAATTTTAATTTTGTATGTATGTGTTGGATAAAATGGCTGAAAATGAGATTTTTTTAAATTTTGTTCTGTTCACTGATGAATGTATTTTCACAATAATGAATCTGTTAATCGACATTACTTCCATTATTATTCTGATTCCAAACCGCATCAGTTTCGGAAAATTTGAAAATCAACACAGGTGGTCAGTAAATGGTAAATGTGCGAGGCGGAATAATGGGTCGCTATTTAATTGGATCCTATTTTTTTAAGAAAATTTAAATAAATTTTTGGACTTCCTAATCAGTGAATTTACAATTGTTTTAGAAAATATTACATTAACCATAAGAGCAAAAATGTAGGTGCAAATGGATGGGACTCCCGCACATTTCCATCATGAGGTACCATATTTTCTAAATGTCCATTTTCAAAATCGTTGGATTGAAAAAAATGGTTTTCAGAATTGGCCTCCACGATCCCCTGACGGATTTCTTTTTATGGGGATACGTAAAAGGAATTGTCTATAACACGCGTCCAACAACACAGGATGATATGAAGGAACGCATTAGAGGAGCTTTCTAAAGCATACGCGTCGACATGGCAAATGTTGCTAAAAGTTTTGAAAAAAGATGCATTTATGTTTAGAGTCAGTTGGACGACATATCGAACATTTATTATGAGTCGATATTATTGGTTTAATCCCGCCATTACTTCATGAATTACCCAGCAACTAATGTTAATAAATTGTTTTGGCCTTAAACCTGTCATTTTTTGATCTCCTGAAAAAAAATAGTTTGTATAATACGCTAATAAAGTATCTTTGACAACAGACATTTGCGCCACCTCGTGTTTTATTTGTGGAACGTTGGTTCTGTCAAGGCCGTAATTTATGTTAGCTGCGTTATAGATTAAAATTTAGTTATCCCATAAAATGGAAATAAAAACATCAAACCGAAAGTGCGGTGTAGTAGATAGTGAAAATACACCAAGAAAAAACCCAAAATTACAATTATACCATTTTCATGGGTTTCCATATCAATTAGAGATAAAGCAAAAATGAATTGCAGCAGTTCGACATTATGGAGAAATAAATTTGATATCCACATTCTTAGTCATTATTGTAGGTATAACATTAATCATAATTGTTGTTCTATTAACAAAACTGAGATTTTTCAATTACAACAGTGGGGCAATCCATCTCAACCAGAAACAAATTCAATGATTTACAGTGGTCAAATTGCTTGGGAAAAAAGTAAACAATGCACATAACAAAAGTTACAATCCAACTATATTTCTTGCAATATGTATATAAAAAAGCAAAATCTTCATGCTGGTTTGTGGGCTGAAAGATTACGAGTACCTACGTCAAGAAAAAAATCTTCAGGAGTCGATGAAGCTCCAAATGAGATTAACATAAGTAAGTAAATATATATAAGAAAAAACAAATTAACTTTATTCATTATATTTAATTTATTGGTAGATTTCATTGACGATGAAGTTTTAATGGATCAAGAAAAGTATTTACGTGATTAACTTTTCTGATTACAAGAGTTATTGAATCTTATTTTTGTTAACAGAACAACAATTGTGATTAATTTTATGTATTTAGTAATGACTAAAAACGTGGAAATTTAATTTAATTGCCCTTGACGACGAACTTCTGTAATCCATTTTTTTCTTTCCTCTCCGATTGATATATAAATCCAGGAAAACGGTAGAATTGTAATTTTTGATTGTTTCTTGATGTATTTTCAAAATCAACAACAACGCACTTTCGGTTTGATGTTTTTCTTTCCATTTTATGGGATAACTAAATTTTAATCTATAATCACAGCAAACCAGCGTTCCACAAATAAAACACGAGATGGCGCAAATGCCTATTGTCAAAGACACTTTTCTAGCGTATATGTGGAAAAGAATTAAATGAAAAGTGTCAAATTCTCATAGCTATCTTGTTAAATGTTAAATGTTAAGTTAAAATTCGTCTGTATTCTGTGAATATGTGTTTTTCATGGTAACGTAAATAGTTAGGTATAGGGAAATGTTATACTGTCGCATTCTAAAACTGTTGGTGATATAAAATACAGGGTGTTTCATTAAACTTAAAGAAGTAATTGTCATTTGAAATTCTGGTTAATTAATTGGTATTTATTTCATACCTTGTATATAATATTGGATTTAATATTAGTGAATATTACAGAAACTATGCGGCTCAGGTATAGTAAACTTATATGAAACATCTTATAATTTTAATCGTAGGTAACGAAAATGTAATACTATACACCCTGTATAAAACGAAGATAATTTTAAAATGTTCCTCTGAAGGATATATATCAACATAAAAAAAAAGATCGTCTAAAATGAGTATCTTAAACATAATGTCACGTGTCGTAATACGTGAATAACCTTATATAATTGACATTGATAAGGAGGTTTGACGTAGATCTTAAAAGTTTTGGGTACTTAAGCATTCAAAATTTTTACAAATGTAGTAATTATTCCCAAAAAGTTATATCAATATTGAAAATTTGCTCATTTGTTCATTTTTACACAATTTTCTATACATTTTTAAAGCTTTTACATCAATTTTATGAGCACACTATTCTTAAATAAATCTCCCCCTATACACATTTCCTCGCTAAAATTAATCACCCGTTCCATCATAATATATTAATATAAGTAAATGCATCCTCGGAAAATCCTTAACTTTGTAAAGAAAAATAACCCTTTCCAAAATGAATTAATAATTTACCTGAGACCATCAAGAAATGCAGCTCCATTTTTACAATGAACACGATGCAAGAGGGAAACATTATTTATCGTTTCGGTTGTTGATGTGCTTGTCTCGTAAGGTCATGAATTTTTTAAAACGACATCAACTAATGTAGCTCACCTGATGGGTGATATTTTTCAAATTTCGCACATTTTTACGTTGTTTATGATCGAGGCATGTTATGCATTACAGTCAGGAATGATGGGTAACCGTTCGGTACTGATGTGAGGTGAAACGCAAGGATATGGAGTGATTTAAAATTTGAAACTAGTTAGCGAAAACGGCTGAAATTCATGGAGAGAGTAGTTAAAAGTATGTAAAAATCATTATGGGCGAAATACCGGTAAGAATAGTGGTTATATCATTTAATGCGGACTGCATAATTGCTTAAAATAAGTACCGAAACTTTAAGGGCAGATCCAGTGAAGGGGGATGGGGACGATCTCCCCCTCCGATAGCCTTGAAGTTACTGGGTTTAAAACTACAAAGAGGGAATATAACATCGAAAGCATGTCTTCTAAATGTTATTTATGGCATATTCTGGATTATTTTTATTATTTCTTGGGAAATTACACCACAATCGAAATAAAAAGCTATATATTGAAAGAAAAAACAAACGTTTCAAAGTCGATTCTGACTTCGTTGTCAATGGGTTTAAAATATGTATTGAAAATGTAAATTGCAAATTGAAAGTTTGATATATGACATTTAAGTTGACATAAAAAAATTGTTGTTTTAAGATATACAGGTAGCACAAAAAATTCTAAAGATCATGTATTATAGTTAAAGAAAGAATTTGAGAGTTGTCTTTAGAACTTTTAAGCGGCGTTCATAGGAATGACTTTGTTATAAGATAGCACATTCGCCAGAAATGCGAGCAAAGAATTGTGCTGTTTCAGTGATCCCATTAACGTCATAAGGAAAAGTCGTGGAAAAACCTTATGAACTATCCCGATAATGGATTGTTCAAAAGGAGATGACCATTAATCATTCTTCCTTAATTGTCGATAACCAGATAAATTTTATAACTAAAGTAATAAATACAAAAAGAATAAATTTTAGAATTCTACAGAAGTAGATACAATCGTCTTCATTCAAAAGAATTAAGGGAGACTCTTGTGTTTTTTGTTTTGTGTTATGTTGTTCTTTGTAAAGTATAGTCGAATTGTCAATTTGTATTTTACGGCCTAAGTCCCATGCATGTTCAAATATTTTCGATTTATCAAATTCTTTATGTAATTCTTGTGTTGATTTAGTCGTATGTTTAATGGTCTTGATGTTTCCCCAATATAAAATTTATTGCATTTGCAAGGAATCTTATATATGCAGGTTTTTGAGTTATGAGTTTTGTTGGTTACTTTTGTTTTCGATATTAGTGATTTCAGTGTATTTCTTGTTTGGAATGTTGTTTTAAGATTAAATCTGTTGTCCACTCTTTTCAATCTTTCTGACAGATCCTGTATACATGGTATATTTGTAACTGTAATTTACATTTTCGATACATATTTAAAGCCATTGACAACAAAGTCAGAATCGACCTTGAAACGTTTAGGTTTGTCTTTCAATATACAGCTTTTTATTTCAATTGTGGTGTTATTTCCCAAGAAAACATAAAAATTATCAAGGGGAATTGACTGGATATGCATGTTGTCAACAAATGATTTATTTTTGAATAAAACTGGGCTGTACTTATTGTGAATACATTTATCTTATAAACAGATGTGCGCGTTTCTTGATACTTTCAATTCGAATCCTAATAACATTAGTTTAGGTAAAAAGGTAATATGTTTCAGTTATATTCAAATATATACAACATAAAGCATTTGTGGCATGGCCATAGAATGGGTATATATCCCTTATTGACATTGAATATTTGATGCCCGAATAATATTTGAATTAAGAATTAGCAATCTGTTTCAGTTATATTCGAATATATACGACATAAGGCATTTATGGTATGCCCATTGAAGGGGTGTATAGCCCTTATTGACATCGAATATTGGACGTTCGAAAATAATTCGAGTTACAAAATTACAAATGTTAATCGGTTTCTTTTCGGTTATATTCGAATAAATATATCATATGGCATAGATACAGAATAGATTTATAGACTGTGTGGCATTGAATATTATTCACTTTTATTATATAACAAGCCGTTGTTTTCGGTAAAATGTTAGTAAATTTTGTTTTTTAAATTTAATAGCATTTAAGACCAAAAGTTCACTTACATCGTGATTTCATAAAACGACACAATGTAGGGGAAGGCGGGGTTCAACGTGCCGCGGGTAGGTTGTGCCGATGATAATATCACAAAGACGAAAAGAGATAGACATATTATGTTGTTGCGTCTAAAATTGCTTTCCTCACGCGCACATTCGGCGGTCATTTTAGTTGCGACAGCGCCGCGGTCTCAGTAGCTAGCCGCCACATGCCTTCCCGGTGCCACCTAAGTAAATATTTTCTTATTTATGTTTTTTGGTCTGTTTCTGTCATTTTACAACCTATTGTTTTACGTGTGTGGATAAAGTGTTGACAGTTTATTAAAGAATCGTGAGGATATTGTGTAATAACTCTATGTTCAACTTGCTTGTTGATATCGGTTTGTTGTTGTGTTGCTAAGGGGGTTAAAAGTGCCGATGGTTGGAGGTACATTGTGCCGCGGCACAACGAACCCCGTTTAGGGCACAACTAACCCTCCATGAATCTAATTATTATTTGTATTGTTTTTAGGATGAGAGTTTACAAAAGGAAGACAAATAGGGGTACCACTTCTCAAGACTTACTCCAAAAAGCTGTTGAAGCTGTTATAAATGACGGGCAAAAATTAAAAACTGTAGCTCGTGAACTGGAAATATGTTATGCTATCTTACAAAGATATGTCAAGAAACTTCAACTCGGACAAACTTCTACAGTTGGATATATCCGTAAGTTGGTGTTCAATGCTGAAGAAGAGGCGGTCTTAGTGTTATGAATCCATAGATCTCGCGAATCAGCCTGGCCCATCAGGACTGCAACAAACGACTAACGAATCTACAGCATCTAACCCAGATGTTTTTCAACAATCTGCGGAGCAAAATTCTCAAACTGGTATTTTCAATATCAGTCATATAAGCACCACAGAACATACCGAGACGGAACCGGACACGTCTTTTGGAGCTCACGATGACGAACCACAACCAGGAACATCTAAAGATGCCCCTTTCTTACCAAAAAGTATTAGACCACTACCCAAAGCTCCACCTCGAGTGGAAACAGGGTGTAAACGAAGAATCAGAAAGAGTCCCATTCTTACCGACACCCCAGAAAAGAATGCGATAGCCGAAGAACAAGCAAATAAGAAAAGGAAAGTGGAAACAGTTACAAGCCAGAAAGGGAAAGGAAAAGGAAAAAGTACCATAAAGAAAACAAAAACTAACGCAAAAAAACAGGAAACAAATCAGTAAAAAGAAGAGTATTGCAAGAAACAGATGAAGAAGATGACGATGAATGCTATTGTCTTATTTGTTGTGACTCCTATTCTAACTCGCGGCCAGGAGAGCAGTGGATACAATGCACTACATGCAAAAACTGAGCACATTCAGAATGCACCGCTGATGAAAATTGCACAATATATACTTGCCCAAATTGCTTTTCTGATTTTTCTGACTGACTAACTGATTGATTAACGTTATGTAGATTTTTTTAATAAGGTAACATATGATATCCTGTGGAGATATATAAATTACTACGTTAGCAAATGTGTGTTACAAGAAAATACTTATGTTTATTTTCTTAATTTAGAAAAGTAATTGCTAAATATTAAGTTTTATGTGTTACAAGAAAATAATTATGTTTATTTTGTTAATTTAGAAAAATAATTGCTAAATATTAAGTTTTATGTTTATTTTTTGAAGTTTTGTTTAAAATAGAAAAGTTCCTGTGTTGATCTCATTAAAAAACTACAATGTTTTTACATATATAAATTTATGTAAGTTACAAGTTGTTAAATTTTTGATAAATATACGCTATTACTAAATTACACATCTTATTACTGTTTTAAAACCCAAAAAGTTTAGTTTAACATATTATAAATACAAGTGGCACAACTTACCTCATCATCGACACAACTCGCCCCTTGATAGGGTAAGTTGTGCTCCTCTGACTTTTTGTATAACATTGCTTATAATTTAATTAACTACGCATATGATTAAAGACAGTATATTGTGTCAAAAACTACATAAAATTTCACATAACATACTAAAAAAAGATATTTTTTACTTAAATAATGCCGAAGATATATTGCGTTTTAGTGAAATCGGCACGTTGAACCCCGCCCTCCCCTACTTTTTATTTATTTAACTACAAAAAGTAATATTTCAACAGTAAATTTGTCTTCTAGAATAATCATTTAATTATGCTGTGAAACCAAAAAGATGATATATAGACCAATTGAAAATATGAAACCATAAACTTCCACTAACGTCTTATTTTCTCTTACCTATTTTTTTTTGACACAGTCCACTGCCAACAGTGTACATTTATTTCATAATACTGACATAAAATAGAAACTAAGAAACAAAATGCCAAATACCTATCTATCTGAAAAAACTAGAAACTAATCATTTCATGATAGCAATTCAAAAAATCAAAAAAAAAACATTAACATTTTACGTTATCAAATGGTTAAACTGAGCTCAAAGAAACTTCCTCTACTTCAATTTCAATTATTTGCAAAACGTAGTAACTTCTGCAATTCCTCAAACATTTACAAACGAAAGATAAAAAGCGTTAGCTTAGTCGATTCCAATGACGGTAAGTAAACGTTTGAATATTTTAGAATGAGTTACCTTGTAAAACAACAAAAAAAGTACCGAAAACTTTCTGCCAAGTATATTCCTTGCGTATATAAGTATACAGTTAAGCGTAATACGTACCATAGTGGAGAACCGAATATATAATGAAATGTTTCATTTTGCAAGTTAAATTTTATTTTATGGAGGTTATTTGTAACGTCTTCTAGTTCCTATTTTATATTTTTGTGGGAAATAAGACCACCTAAGAGCCATATACCCTATATTTTAAAAAAATTAACAGGTTGGAGGTATTATAAAAAAAAAAAACTTCTTAACAGAACTCACACTCACACATGTCAAAATAGATGAGCATTGCAGTGAAATCTAAAAATTGAATTTGTTTATAGATTTCGTTGCGACCTACACGATACATCTTTGGCCTTCAAATACGCATACACTCTGTAGATAAGTATCACATAATATTCAAAACACTATCTATATATAATATATAAGAAAATCGTCTGTCCCTCAACCGATTTTCTTTATTTTTGATTTGTTTAGTAGTTACTGACGACCTCAGTGCAGAAAGCTGAAATTTGTTTATAATATTGCTTGGTTCATTAAATAAAATGAAATAAAATATTTGCGTCCACACTGTTAATGCCAAACAGTGCCACCAGATTGCTTGAAGAGAAAATCGTAAGACTGATTGACTCTAAAAACAAACTAAATTAAACAAAATACTAAGACATTTTGATCGATTCCAAAAGTTATTCCACATAATTACGCTATTCAGATCTCACACATAAAAATTTATATTATATGATAATACCCATTTATTTGGTACTCGCATTTCTTACTAAATTTGGTTTGTCAACTAAAATTAAAACTGTGTATTGCGTGGCAACTGATCAATGTGTTTCCGATAACATTTTATTATTCTAACATTATGCTTCTAATTTATATTGTTTCTGTTTTAAAGGTTAATAGTTTCATACAATTTAACTAAGTGTCTTCTAAACGTTGTTTGTGGCATATTCTTGATTACTTTTATGTTTTTTTGGGGAATAACACCACAATAGAAATAAAACTATGTATATTGCAGGAATACCAAACGTTTCAAAGTCTATTCTGACTTCGTTGTCAATGGCTTTATATTTATTGATGTAAAATGTAAATTTTGCAATCCACATCAATAAATATAAAGCCATTGACCACGAAGTCAGAATAGACTTTGAAACGTTTGGTATTCCTGCAATATAGGTAGTTTTATTTCTATTGTGGTGTTATTCCCCAAAAAAACATAAAAGTAATTTAACTAAGATTACAAAGTCCATGTTATGAATATAATTAAAGAGATTTAAGAAAAATAGTTAGATCCGACATCATGGCAATAATTCTAATGTTCACCGCCATCTTCGTTTTAGCGAATTTGATTATTTTGATTTCGGTTAGATATATCATAACATTGTTAGCCGTTAGGTTAATGTAGGTACCTTTTCAATTCAATGTGAAAATTATCAATGTATTATTTGGAAAATTTCAATAAACTTACAAAAATTGTCAAGATAAAAAGTAATATTTATCATAAACTAACAGCAGGTGCATTGTATTTCCTAATAGTTTTGATATAAAACAGAAATAGTCATCACTAACTTTGTGTATTAAATTGAAATTATTGAGATTATACATACATTGCAGTTTAAGGTGTACTAATATGTAACTAGTTATGTATCATAGTTATTTTAACTGCATCATCATTTTTCTTTCATTTTCTACTTATAAATTTAAAATATTTTGGAAAAATTAATTTAAAATTATTATATTTAATATTGATTTATTATTTGATACACCATGCCTGCAAAATCATGTCTTAATACATATTGACATTTTAAATATGTGTGTTTTATTAAAATTCTCTATATAAATACGCAAATGCAAAGAGTTCGGTACCATTTTCTTGTTTCCAATTTTCTTGAGATTTTTAATTGCTAATTGACGGCCTTTAGTGTTATTAATAAAAAAAATGGATTAAACGACCAAAATTGTCCTTTAATAACAGTTACTGCCCCCTCTATTTAATATTGAACTGAACTAGCGCCATTAAATTTCCCACCGCTAGAAGAAAAAATTATTTCATATATTTTCAAATAATTCAAATCAAGGCTTTAATTTAATAAATTCTTTTTATTTTTATTGACGTTTTGAACTCTCGACGTGTATTTGTATTTTTATTTTATTCAAGGATAGTATGATGGCATGAAAATTTGTAGATTCTTTTTTATTCAGGAACAGAACATTATTTGATTTTGCTTATTGAATATTCCTTAGCGTCGTACGTGTAAATTAATTGGAACCGTAAGACAACAAAACTGAAATTATTATCCTTTGGGAAATAATTCTTTACCTTATTATAATGGTAGTGAACTATTTTGTATATGTATACAATAAGGTGTATACTATTTGAAAAAATGTTAGAAATATGCAAATTCATATAGGTATATTGTCTTCAACTTTTTAACATTGATTTTAGTCGAATTTCGGCCATTGGGCGACCGGTAGATTTATAAATACTATTCCTACAGGAATAGTGGTTGATCGTATTGTTATAAACTTCGTGGGTTCAACTAATTAATTTTAAAAACTGACAGGCACTTCACTTTCTAGAAACTTTTATTCACCCGTAAACATCAAATATTCTCAACTAATTCTAATACAATAACATCGAAATCATAACAATAGATACACTCGACTTACATACTACTGAAATTAATATCGCCTTTTAAAGCGTACGCCGAATTTCCTGGTAGTTCTACCTTTGTTCGCACAGCGTCCAGGTTGATAGTTGCTCATTTTAAAGACTCTAGAAATTGATGTTTTTATGTTCTTTCGCCATGGACGGCGTGGATGACTTTTATAACAGTAATGTAGACATCTCTTTCTCTCAAAACATCTGTAAGGATGAATTGCTCTACAAACAGCCGGGCATTTTTTCGAAATTGCCTTACTACACTTTGGTCTCTATTTACAATTTTCAAGTACTTAACCTCAGGGTGCCGTCTCAATGTAAAGGAATAGACTTTAAAAAATTTCGAATTATTACTTCTCATATTTATTTTCGGGTTTTATGTCAGTTTCTGCTGATCAGAGTTCAACCATGTTCAGTTGAAACCACGTGCCATAGTATGATGTTTGTCTTTAATTACGTTTTAATAGGTTTGTTTCACAATATTGTGTTATATATGCAACCCGCTGCTCAACAAGCTTCCTGTATTTGATTTTACTCCCGTTTCTTTCTTCTTCGTAGCTGGTTACCCTGATTCCCAAATAGTCACTTTCAATAATCTGTATTATGCTGACGCCATCAATCGCTGCCCCCCTGACCTGAAAAACATGCTGTACGCTTTCAAAGCTTCCCATAAATTGGCTGAGTTGCCCCCTCCCAAACCAAAAACAATTTTCTGATTTTGCCCCTCTTTCTAGGACATATTTTTAGGGTTCTGTATATACAATATACGGATACCCTTATAATATCACTCCGGATTTCTGCCTCTGTCACATCACAGCAATTTTCTCCTAAACTACTGGATGGAAGAGGTTGAAATTTGGTATCAATGTGTAGATTGGTAACCCAATCAGGAGTACATATTGTAAAAGAAGAAATTTTGATTTTAGGGGTACTTCTAGGGGGAATAACAGATTTAATAATTTATAATTTAAAACTTTACCTATTTTGCCCTATATCTTCCAATCTACAGTAGATTATAAACGACTTCTCTGAAAGTTTATTGTAAAATAAAACTCTAATGTTAATTTTTGGGAGCCAAATTAGAAAATTAAATACATATGTATTCTGATAAAACTCGAGCGAATCCTGAAGCAGATAAAATAAAAAGTCTATGTGTGGAAAAACAAAGTGTATATTTTTTATAAATTTAAAACGCTTCCTTTAAAACATATTAGGGTAAATATAAGAAAATGCACTCATTCCCTGCTTGTCTGAAACAGGAATATTAGAATCTTGAAGGTGGTACGGAGCCCTAAGTATGCGAGTCCAACTCGCACTTGACCAAATTATTTCTATTTGCCCCTCCCTAGGACATTTCTTTTCTAAATTGCTTCTACCTAATCCAAAAGCTGGGCATGCCCTTGGTCGTGCCTTTGCATTTTTTTACTTTGGAGAACTTTTAATATTTTTTATTCTTTAAAATAAAACTCAAAACTAACAATTTCTATTTATTACCAGAAAAACCTCAAGTCTGCTAATTCAATATCATATCTCATACGAAGGCGGTACATGTCTAAATAAATAATAACTTAAATTATATGTTGATAATAACAACGCATTCCGCTATATAAACAGAACTCGTTTAGTGCTTAAAATATCGCAAAACAAATATACGAAAACGTAAGACGATTCCGTTGTTTTATTAAGTTTCCCAACCGCATAGAAAAGAACGCTGAAAAATTTTGGCGAGCGGTGAAAGCGATATGTGGAACGCAGAAGTTTATGAAAGCATTGTGAAAAGATTTGTTTGACGTGAATTGAGTTTCGAATCGGTTTTGAGTGAAAACGATTAATGATCGATAAGTGAAAAATGATTTTTTTCGATGGCTGAAAAATCTAAATTCCTAGAACATGAAACACTGTGATTAAGTAGGTTAACCCGATGTTTGGTAGAGTATAAAGAAATTTTAATTGCAAGGTACGCTCTCATCGATTTGGTTTAACAGACGAGAGAATTTTTTGAGGATTGCCACCCCGTACGCTCCATTAGTGTATATCTGACTACCTCCATATTATTGGAACGTACTGTGAAAATTTGCAAAAATTTGAGTATGTTTAGTAATTACTTCCCAAAAGGAAATTTTTGTACAGGGTGGCCAGAATTCGATGTTTTAAAGAATAATCTCCGTAACTACAATATAAAGAACAGTTGACCTGACGTTCCGCCAAAATCTCATTTGGCATTTTCAAAAGTAAAAATCTGAAAACATTCATTCAGTTTTCAGATTTTGATTAAATTATATATATACCCAGGAACCCAAACCGGAAAAAGAAGATGAAAACGTTTTGACAGCTTTTCTTCCTTTTGTCCAGGGTACAATGGTCAAAATTGAAAGAGTCCTAGTCAAACATAATGTAATGTTTTTATTTTCACACAAGGGTTCAGTTCAGTTCTTGGATTTATTTAAAAACACAGTCCAACTCACTATAATTTATTACCACTACTTTAATACAACTATTTACAATTTATATCTACTTAAGTATACGACCGTCGAAAACTGAATGCCTCCTATCGCCAGCTGTCCATATTTATATATTTCTCTCCGAATTGTTTGCTAAGTCCACGAACCATCGGGGAACTTCTTTCATGTGTTCTGGAAACCTTAAGGAGGGAATTCCCAGTAACGGCAGCGGTTGGCCTGTTGAGAGACAAAACATTTCGGATTCTCAGTATCGGAATAACGTCCCTTCCACGAATTAGTTGATGGCCGATTGCACCAGCTGTCGGATGAATTCAATAACATAAAAACAGTGTTCAAGCCACATTGAAAGACCGGAGAAATCATCAGTAAAGCAAAAACAACATCTGCATTGTCACAACACACTGTAAATACGGCCGATAGATTTCGACTAGATGAAGATACTAACAAAAATTGAAAATTATAGCACAAACGCAAAACAAATCTTAGCAAACGGGACGATGCCCAACGCCTCCCACCCACATGGAGAACCGCACTAGCAGACCTGTATATCAAGATCAAATCTTCAGATAAAAGGTCAAATAACGCCAATGAGCTCTGATTGGCCAAATCAAACCAGACCACGCCCCCTCCGGCCTATAGCATAAAACTGAGACACACAGCAGCATCAACTCATTTTGTACTGCTCTTAGTGATAACATCGATTATTGCGAGGAAGATGAGTGAGATCTCATCGAAACATCAAACTGTCTTTTCTTTGTTGTATCCGGTGTACATCCGTTTCTCGGTTTGTGCTCTAAAAATAATATTTTACCTGATGTTTCGCCAAAATCTCATTTGGCATTTTTAAAAGTTGAAATCTGAAAACAAAATGAATTCATTTTGAAAATCCCATGTGAGATTTTGGCGAAATGTCAGGTAAAATGTTCTTTTCAGAGCACAAACCGAGAAACGAATGTACACAGGATACAACAAAGAAAATCACATTGTTCCATCCGTGAAGGAATACAATCTAACATATATATATATATATATATATATATATATATATATGTTTCATAAGATTAGATGGTTTCCGGGAATTCATCCGCGTATTTGATAACTGATCCCTGCCGGGATCGATGGTAAAATGACGACGTTTCGGCAGAGTCACATCTGCCCTCTTCAGGTCGGTTCGCATAATTCTCGTAGCCTTCTGCTTTCGCTTCTAGTTACTCGAATACTGGAGTATTCTAGTTACTCGAATACTCCAGTATTAAAAAGGCACAATTCTAAGATGTAAATTAAAATATTTAAGTTTTAATCCGTAGTTTCTTAACCATTGGCAACGGGGTCTGATCTAGACCCCGAAACGTTTGGAATATATAACAATTTTCTTTAAACTGTGGTGTTATTTGCCAAGAAGCACTTAGACAGTGAAATACTTGGATTTAATACACAACAGTAAGTGTATTGAAACTAATAGATGTGGGCGACATCTACCGTCTAGTGAGTAATTTTAGTATATGAAGGAATACTATGCCATAACATATACCACACTAAAACCATCTGTCATGATTTATTATTTTATTAGAAATATAAAATCTGGGAAAACCCGACCCGTCCAACTATGATCTGATTGAATAATAAACATGTACAAAATGAATTTATCAGTTACTTAAAGACCTCACTGTATAAATCTAAACGTATCCTGCTTATCCGAAATACCCTGCAGCTATTCAACACTTAACCATATTTAGTAAGTACATGGTAACTAGCGGTAGAGTTTGTTCATTAACAACAAACTTCACGAAGGATCTAATTATGATCAAACCCAACATCTTGCAAATTTTAAATTTAATGAAAACTTCGTAGTGCACAGTTTCCGGCAGGATGAACTCTCTTGATAATGTAACCTGTTTGAGTACAATTTAAATTCTTGCAACTTCAGCATGGTCTATGAAAATTATTTGTCGTAATTGGCAGTCTAAGAATGTTTTAATTAGATCTGTTTCTACAGGTAGAAGTAAATATGCGAAAAAGGGGAAAACTTATTAAACTAAACTGCTTCGAATTGTTTTCTGGTATTAACCATAAAATAGTTTTAGTTGCACTTTTATATAGTGGACCGGCAACTTTTTCTGAAATTTTCAGAAAATCGTTAAAAAGCCTCTGCACCACAAGAAAACCAATATCTTTGCGAAAATACAATAGTCTTAGTAAAAAGCCATAATTAAAAAGAAAATGAAACACATATGTTACAAATAAAGGACAGGTAAATAAAAAATAATTTGGTGAAGTGCGAGTTGGACTCGCATACTTAGGGTTCCGTACCACCTTCAAGATTCTAATATTCCGGTTTCAGACAAGCAGGAAATGAGTGCAATTTCTTATATTTATTCTTATATTTTTTAAAGGAAGCGTTTTAAATTTATAAAAAATATACACCTTGATTTTCCACACATAGACATTTTATCTGCTTCAGGATTCGCTTGATTTTTATCAGAATACATATGTAGGTATTTAATTTTCTAATTTGGCTCCCAAAAATTAACATTAGAGTTTTTTACTAATAAACTTTCAGAGAAGTCTTTTATAATCTACCCTCTGAGTTTTGAGGTTCTGTAGATTGGAAGATAAAGGGCAAAATAGATCAAGTTTAAATTATAAATTATTAAATCTGTTATTCAAATTATTAAAAAATACAAATAAAATATATTTTTCAAAATTTAAATAGTGTAGTTTTTAAAGTGGGAATTAAGTCGATGTTTAATATTTTTGTTAATATCTTTTAAACAAATGATTTAAAAATATGGTATATTTGTAATTCACATAATGAGCCTTTTATCTGATATATTGTATGACGCTTTTGAAAATTGAATCTTTATTTTCCATTTAATTGTATAATTTGTCCCTAAAATTACTATGGGGGTTTTCTAATAATTTATTTTCTATTATAATTTTATCAAACGGTTCATGTAATATGTCAAATCACAGGGCTCATTATGACACATTCAAATATATTTTATTAATTTTTTTAAAATGAATATTTTAAAATATATTTAAAAAATTACACATTCCCCCCGTTATTCCCCAAACTACAAGACCTATTTTTTTTGTTTAGTGGATAAACGTGAAAAAAATCCCTAATTCTATTATTTGGCCCCCTAATAATAGATTGATTTGATATATTACATGAACCGTTAGAAACAATTATAATTTTTTATTTTCCATTTAATTCTAGAATTTGCCCCCCAAAATGAATATTAGGGGTTTCTTCTTATTTTTCCAGTAAGGTTCAGGTGAGGGGCAATTTTTCCATTTTTTTTCAGTTTATGGTTTCGGATATAAGGGGGGGATGGGTAATTTTTTTTATATTTTTGTTAATATCTTTTAATTAATTTATTTTAAAAATATGAAAAAAATATATTTGTTTTCGTCATAATGAGCCCTTTCATTTGATATATAACATGATGGGTTAGAAACAATTTTAATTTTATATTTTCCATTTAATTCTATAATTTGTCCCCTAAATAAATATTAGGGGTTTCTCCTTATTTTTCCAGTAAAGTTCAGGTGAGGGGCTATACCTCTATTTTTTTCAAAATTTTCCAGCTTATGGTTTCGGAGATAAGGGGGGGAATGTGTAATTTTTTTATATTTTTGTTAATATCTTTTAATTAATTTATTTTAAAAATATGGAAAAAAATATTTTTTTATGTCGTAATAAGCCCTTTCAGTTGATATATAAAATAATGGGTTAGAAACAATTTTAATTTTTTATTTTCCATTTAATTCTGTAATTTGACCCCCAAAATTAAAAGTAGAGGTTTCTTCTTATTTTTCCAGTAAACTTCAGGTCAGAACCTATACCTCTAATTTTTTTCAAAAATTTACGTTTTATAGTTTCGGAGATAAGGGGGGGGGAATGGGTAAATTTTGGTATATTTTTGTTAATATCTTTTTAAACATTTTGTTTAAATATGAAAAAAATATATTTGTGTTCCTCTGAATGAGACCTTTCATTTGATATATTACATGTTGCGTTTGATTTTTTTTTATTTTTAAATTTTTATTTAATTCTATAATTTTCCCCCCAAAATTAATATTAATGATTTCTTCTTATTTTTCCTGTAAAGTTCGGGCAACGTTCTATATTTTCTATTTTTTCAAAATTTTAGGCTCAGTAGTTTCGGAGATCAGGGGGGGAACCGTCGATTTTTTTACTTTTTCCCCTCAGAAGTACCACTAAAATCAATTTTTTTTCATTTACGATATGTACTCCTGATCGGGTCACCAAACTATACATTGATACCAAATTTAAACCTCTTCCGTCCAGTAGTTTAGGAGAAAATTGCTGTGATGTGACAGAGGCAGAAATTCTGAGTGATGTTTATAAGGGTATATACAATATACGGAACCCTAATAAAATTAAATCCCAAAATGTAATGAGTGTATTCGATGCTTCATATAATCACTAACTGAGCAAAAACAAAACTTAAGTAAAGTATTTTAAATCTATGTACACTTAAAATTTTAAATTCTCAGGCAAGATATTACAAGAATTTTAGTTAAAATATTTTCCACCTTTTCATGTAGGTACATCTGACTGAACATGAAACATATATAATGTTATACAATTCATGTTACGCAGCTAAAGAAAAAAATTAAGAAACCTTCTAAATTAATCGTTCCGATAAAAACAACACGTAAATCCGACTGAAACAATAAAAAAACAACACAATGCCTATCCCGAAATTTCGATTGATGTAAAAGGGTTCCTGAACACACTTTGACAAATCAGAAACAACCATGGCGGACGGCTACTTTCAACACTAGCTATTTAAAGACGACGGTTGTACAAGTTGAGTAGTTAGTACACAGCTGTGGTATTACTCATTGTGTTTGTAAAATTTATTTTTAGAAAAAAGGCGTTGAAACTGAAAGTAAATATTTGTGAATTTTTCAACCCACAGAATCTATTGCAATCGGTGACAGAAATGTGAGATTTATGGCTACCACTCCAAATATGGCAAAAATTGATGAGACTAGGTTAATTATAAACTAGACCAAAAGACAACTCAGATCCTGGAAAAACATGATAGAAACAAGAATTAAAATCAGGAAAAAATCCGACAAAGGTTAGTGAATTTTTTTGATGATAAAGGTAAAATTGAATTGGAAGATCTTGTCTCAACAAAGATAAGTGGACAACAAAATTTAATTCAAGGGTTATTTTTGAAATTTGAAGAAAAACAAGAACAAACTGAATTAAAGAGGCTAGATGCAAAACGGAACATTTACAATAACTTGTGCAATTACTAGTGCAAGGCAACGAAGCAGTTAATCGGAAAATAGTGATTATGGAATCAGACAGTTAAACGATGACGTAAAGATCCTAAAAAATACTGTGGATACTCTTGAAACCAAAGTAGATTACATCGATTCCACCTTAAGCCAGATAAAAGTTGAAATCAGTAAAACACCATACAAAGTATTGATTGCGGAAGTCGTTACTTTGTGATACTCGACCACATTCATAATGAAAGAGAATTTAATTTTTATATCACTTTTTATTTTCACTTTACTGTGACTAGTTTTGCGAACTGATGATCTGATCTGATCTGATGAACTGATCAGTTCGCTCTTGTTTGATAATGGCATAGCCTCTTGCCGAAAGTAGTCACAGTAAAGTGAAAATAAAACGTGATATAAAAACTAAGTCAAATTCTGTTTTATTTCATTATGAACCATACAAAGTGATATTCAAAGAGTACAAACGGAAATAAAAAGAATGGAACAGGGCTTTCAAAAAGGATAATCTCCGAACACTGTAAGTACCAAAGTAGCAAAACACCCACATTAGATGGTAGTTCGTCTTCATCTTGGCCGATGTACAAAGGGCTAATTGAAGCCGTAGCTACAGCTAACGGATGGGACAGCCAAGAAAAAACCTACCACTCTAGTAATTTCTTTAAGAGATCCAGCATTAGGACTTCTCCAAAGCATTCCTGTAGATAATTTCCACAAGATCATCGTAATTCAAGAAAAAATGGATAATCTGAAGAGAGTCTACAAGAATTCGAAGCAGAAATTAGAGGATTAGTACACCTGCCCTGTCCAGATCTACCAGAGGAAACTAAAGATCAATTGGCCACATAAAGTTTCATAAACGGTATTAGAGATGCTGAAGTACAAATAACTCTAAAACTTAATGGCATCAAGAAGAGTAATGAATTTTTGAACCCACCGAATCTATTACAATAAGAGAGGCAATGTCAGGATCTCTGAAATAATAGTTGACACTAGTTACAAACTTCAGTGTCAGCTAATATTCTTGCTGCTTTTTTTTGACACTTGAATATCAGAACGGCACTTGGTTAATCTCCCTATATCATAACATATCGGAGTGAAACAGTGAGAGAAATAATATTTTGTAGGTGACGAAGTGGAAAGAGTAAACTCGTTAATCCTGTCTGTAAGCAAAGAACATAAAACTTGTGTTTTTTCCTTATTAGTTTTAGTATATTAATACTATACTTTCAGATTTTGCGTCTATAGTCTCCGAGAGGCTAGTGAGGTTTGCTGGATCGCTGTCACCATACACAGCTCGTATCATCTGCCAATATCACCGATTTATATGTATGAATAAAACTAGGCAAATCATTGATGTAAATTATGAAAAGTATAGGTCCAAGGACTGAACCTTGAGAAACACCGTGTTCTATAGATTTATATTCAAACGTAGAATAATTATAAGGGGCGGTTTGAAAGCGATTTGTCAAGTACGATTTAATTATGGATAAAGAGTAGCATACATAATATAGAGTCAATAGGATTTTTATGTGACATAAAATTTGACAAAAAACCGCTTTTGTCATCATGTTAGTTAATTGTATATAAGCCATAGCTTTCACCATTTGAACAGCAAACTCGAGGGAAATGATTTACGATGTAAAAACATACAAAAATATGGATTTTTGCTTTTACTAATATAGTGAAAATCAACAAAAAAATATATGTTTATAAATTTTGATCAGAACATTCACAGAGAAATGCCAATAAACCTGAAATCTGGAAAATTAATGTGCACCCTAATAATAACTTATGACATTGAGAATAATTAGGCTCAAAATGCCACTAGCGGATCCAGAGGGGAGGCTAAGGGGCTCAAGCCCCCCCCCAAATCAGTGGTATGCTTTTTTAGTGTTTATTGTGCTAAAATCAACGTTCAATGACGTCAAGCCCCCCCAAACGAGATCAAGCCCCCCCAAATGAAAATCCTGGATCCGCCCCTAATTAGATCATGCAAATTTGTATATTAAATAATTTATAGAAATATATTTTTTAATCACATCATTTAGCTGTCATCACGTCGGTAGCCATTGACGGATCCAGGGGGGCTAAGGGGCTGCAAAATCATCTGAGTGATACGTTTTTTTGGTATTTATGGTGCTACAATCAACCTTCAGTGACGTCAAGCCCCCTCTAACGAGATCAAGCCTCATCCGAAATGACAATCTTCCCGTCCCTGTCGGTAGTGTTTATTTCTTGCGTCGGGATATAGCCCTTCCTTGTTTACCTTTTTTCCATTACAGATTTTCTTTCAGCATCTTCCCGTAACCACTTTGGTACATAAACACGATTAAAAACAGCCAGGGCAGATTAGAAATTGTCTGAAGTAGTAACCAGTGTACCGAATCTAACCATTTACTTAATACTAGAAAGGGTATTTTTGTCCATACGGCCTTGTAATGTTTACATATTTATTTTTCTCCCCTTTATGGTAATAGTTGTCCATGATTCTGAAATTTTAAGATCATTTGGAGGTATTCACATGATGACCGTTCTAAATATACCGTGTTAAGTATAATTATTCTAAGGGAATAACAACCCAACTAAAGCAATGGAAAAATAGACCAATATGCACTCTTAATAAATAGGTAAATAAAAAGCATATCTAAGTAAATAATAAACCCTAAACTGTGGTCAAAAAACATACAGCAGCACAATTCAGCATAATTTTCATCTTGTGCTACCTACCTCTTCAAGAAAACTATAGTGAAGCATGTTCGCAATGTTAATGCAATATTTACTACTACTTTAAACAGATACCCAGAATTATAACGAAAATCCTAGTTAGAAAATTGAACAATATTCCTATCGGACCAGCCTAGTAAGTAGTATGGTGAGGTTTGCAAAATATAGTTTTATATAAATTACAGTTCGTCAAAAAACTACTTATCAAACAGTCTCCACCCAGTCCATATAAACTTAGCACCATGAACAATCATTTTAACAAAGGTAATTGCTTATGTTTTAACCAGAATGATATGAATTAAAAAATCACTTTTTACCAGGTCTTCTGCCTTTTCTCAGTGAAAAATCACTTTTCATATAACAAGCAAAAAACAAAAGAAATCCATATTTTTAAGCGTCTTTATCATTTAAATCATTTACTCTCTGTCTCCTTTATTCCTTATCAAAAAAGAATTTGAAGATAATTACCCAAAATACAACAGTTTCAAGAACTCACATCTTTACCAATATTGAATGAGTTATCTATATTAGCTAATCAATTGTTATTTTCATAATAACTTTTAGTACACCCTGTATGAAAAGGTAAATACATCGTTTATTGAATAACCCTAAGCAAATACTAAGCAAATTTACTCTTTAAACAAAAAACGGTAAGTGGATAGACGGGATTAGTAGATTTGTAGAGATTTCTCAAGCCTTCACGTATATTCACAGTTGAATATAGAGCGTTCGTTGAAAAGGCTTTCCAGAACTCTTGGCATTCCATCCACATTCGAGATTTCTGTTTTAAGGTAAGAGCAACCTCGGAAGCGAGGGATTAGTAAAGAATACAAATAGGCACGAGTAAAATAATAAATGAAAATGTACGAAAATTGATATTCTCAAATAAAACGAATTTAAAAATTTCGAAGTTTGTTGTATAAACAAGAGCTGATTCTGTTCAGATTTAAATTACTTAGAGAAGCAAGAAAGAAGCTTCGTGTCCGTAACTCTTGGCCTCGTAATGGCTATGGGATTGCTGGTATAAATGAAATAAAATACGAGATGAAAATTTGAAAAGATCTGAATGTTTTATTACCAAAATAACAGGTCAACGTATTTCACAAAATTTTTTGGAACTGTCTGAAACTTTTCTCCAGTGTATTTTCACTTTTCGGCAACTAGCAGCATCAGTATTTTTATTAATTATTATAATATGAAACAAATATATTATGTCATAATAACATCAAATATTAGTATTAGTCATTTAAAAAACAACATTACAGAAGTCAAATCTATTGGAAAAAAAAGTTATTAGGGTTATCACCAATTTAAATTGATGTGCTCGTTTATGTGCCCAATAGGCAAGTCGCCAATTTGAGCAATGTTTTTTTTATACATATATTATTATATCAGAAAGTAGTCAACTGCCAAAATGGTGGAAAATAAAAACAATAGTGCTCTTTTTACGTATGAAGAGCTTTCGAAATAAAATTTATTTCTTTGTCAGTTCATTCTAAAAGTTACAGAAAATTATAAAAATAGAATAATATATTCTTAACAAAATATAAATGACAACTTACTGTAGGTGAGGTTTGAATATTAGAACCAACATTTCAGGGGAAAGAATATAATATATAATATAATTTAAAATAGGAAATTTCTTAGAGATGGTTTAGATTAATCACAAAAATAACAATCTATATATAAATAGGCAAAGACAAAACGATTAGGTACCATTTTCTCCTCTGTCTCTCAACCGATTTTCTTCATTGTTGTTTTGTACAGTAGCTACTGACGACCTTCAGTGCAATGCTATTATTAATTTATAATATTGGTTCGTTCAATAAATAAAATATAATAAAAATTCATTATTTACGTCCATAATGTCAACGCCAAACAACTGAATGTGCCGCCGCCGCCAGACTCAAAACATTGAGTAATTATTTATAGAGGAACCAATGTTGTTATATACTTAGAGCATGTACTTCTGGAGGTGGCATGCAAGCGTTGTTATTGTTTAGTGGTAAAGTAATCGTTGTATATTATAATTATACAGGGCGATTCCAGATTTGTTAGAAATCATTTTTTCGTGGGTAGTTGCAGTTGCATATATAGGGTGTTTAAAATATAGAGTAGAGTGCAATTATAACTAATAAAATAATTATATAGGGAAGCCCATTAGCGGTTGAATTTCCAGGGTTCTTAGAATAGAAGGTGCAGCAGAATTACAGTTATACTGGGTGGTGCAAAAAATATTATACATAGATGTATATACAGGGTGGCGGAAATGGAAATGCAACATTTCCTAACCCATAAGCAGTGGTATATATAGGGAAGATGAAATATAGGGTGAGAGGAGTTATAGATATACAGGATGATGATAAAAAAAATTAGAAAAGGAAATGATTTATAGAGTAGTCCACAAAGAGTTCCATATTTATAATGATTGAAATATAGGTCGGAGTAGAATTATATTACAGAAGATAATTAAAAATTTCATAAACAAAAAAAGTAAATATGGTGGGTCATAAGCAGTGGCATAAACAGAATAGTTTAGCCGGTGGTTCAAAAATGTTCAAAAATATTATGCGTGGTCCATGAGCAGTTGCATATACAGGGTGGTGGAAATATATAATAAGATGAAATTATCATAATGAGGATTTTAATAAATGTTAGAAAATTGAGTGCAATTATAGCTATACAGGGAGGTTAGAAAAAATAAATATGTAGGGTAGCCCATTAGCGGTTGAATTGTTGTCATATTAAATTAAGAATTACGAATTTGAACACAAATAAAGTCCTATGAATTATATCTAAAAAAAACTACTTATTTGTAGAAGCGAGATGTAAGACCAACATCTAGGATTTTCAAGGAAACTATCACAAAGAGGTTCCGAATATGGATCCGTTCTGTGTAATTGCTGTTCTCCCTAAAGTCCTAGAATAGAATGTCACGATAAAATTTTCAGGTTAGTTAACCTGCCAGAGATATTGACACAATTGGTCGAATTTCGACCACTGGGCGACAGCTAGTTTTAATAAAAAAACAGATCTTCAAAATCTAAAAATAATTTACTCTAATTTATTAGATATTGAAAACAATCTAAATTCGTTAAATATATATTATTGATATCCATTTGTACCTGAGCTATTTTATTAACCCCTATGAGATATTTTGATATTGAATCTACTATATTTCAATTTAATTTAAACCATATACATGTAAAGAAAACGTTTTTGATGAATATAATTTTTCTTAACTCTCTTTAATTCAATTTAACTTGTTTCTTATTTGAAATACTATCATCATACAATTGTTCAGTCAACTTGCCTATCAAATAATTGTCAAGTTTGATGTAGTAAATGTGTTTTCCTCAAGATCATTTTTAAATTATATTATATACAATAAATATTCTTTCCTCTGAAATGTTGGTTCTAATATTCAAACCTCACCTACATTAAGTTGTCATTTATATTTTATTATATATTATTCTATTTTTATAATTTTGTGTAACTTTTAGAATGAACTGACTAAGAAATAAATTTTTTTTCGAAAGCTCTTCATACGTAATAAGGGTATTCTTGTGTTTATTTCCCACCATTTTAGCTGCTTCTCGTTAACCACTTTCTCATATACAGCATTCCAGCCGTTAATTCCCCTTGTATATTATAAATACAAATATATATATATATTTGTTTTTAAATTTTCGCGGGCACTAAATGTTTTAGGTGGTTTCCGGGAATTCATCCGCGTAGTTGATAACTGATCCCTGCCGGGATCGATGGTAAAATGACGACGTTTCCGCAGAGTCACATCTGCCCTCTTCAGGTCGGTTCGCATAATTCTCGTAGCCTTCTGCTTTCGCTTCTAGTTACTCGAATACTAATACTAGTACCAATACTAGTATTCGATTTTATTTGCTATACGTTGGAATTAAAATATTTATGAGGAAATGTCCGTTATGTCATTTCGATGAAATTTTTGATAAGAATTTTGGATTTTTTGGCGATTTTCTGGAAAACTGCAAGTTGCACCTCGCAGAAAAGTATATGAGATCACCTAAGGATCTTCCTTAACAGATTAAACGTTAAAAAACTATACACATCCATAAGGAGTTATCGAAAAATCGACTAAAATATTAGGGATATTGGTCGATTTCCATGCACGCATGCGTTCATTCACAAATTTTATCACTTTACCAATAAAATTCTTTTCCAAAATTTGAAGTTTCACCAATCCGGATATATACTCTATTAAACAAGACCATATTGGTTCAAAACTGTGCACTACAGGAGAAGAAATCAGGTAACATACATACAAAAAAAAAGCGAAAAAATACGCGACGAATTGATAACCTCCTCTTTTTGGAAGTCGGTTAAAAATGTGCTCTAATTGAAAAACAGAAACCGTATAAAAGAGACACGTAATTACATTACATTTAGTTCCCTTTCCCAACACTTCCAACTCATTCCTGCCTTTCCTTTCCAACACAGATCTACGCTGACATACAAGTCTCGAATTTCCTTTGATGTTCAACTTAATTTCCTCTTACATAGATAAGCGAACCATATCGAAGTTATTACGGTCAGAGACACACTACAGGTATCGATTTCAGCAACGCGATCACTGTGAAGCAAATGACGGAGGTGATAGCTACCAGCTGCTAAAAGCGTTACTCTTCACCAGATGAAAAGCTTTTCAATTACACGAGCTTGTTAGAACGAAAAAAATCTATTGTGTTAACTTGAGTGAAAAGTATGCAGTGACTTGACAACAACGTTATATATCTATAGAAGTATGAAAGTAGAAGTGCTTTTTATCTTCTCTTTTTTGTTTATATTCTATAAATCCAACTCCACATTTCTATAAAGTCGTGGATATGTGACTCATTTATAAAATACTAAATTTATTCTTACACAGTTCAATATTAACTCTTAACCAAAGAGGAGGAGTCAAAACATTTGCTGCCTCTGTGGTACTGCGCTTCAGTACATTTTCAACCTCAGTGCTGTAGCAGAAGCAGAAAGTTGATTTTCTTGGTTATTATTTTTCTAACGAGTCTGGAAAATTCACGCTGGTCAATCTCATCTTTTCCACCTTTTTCGTTCATACATTTCTGGAACTAGGCATCCCTCATTCTTTGCTATTTGCCTCTATCTTGTGCTGCATGAATCTACATCAATTTTAATTCTGCTATAGCTTGAAAGCTTCCAGTGTTGCCATGTTTCTTACGCACTTGTTAGTTCTGTTATCTTTAACATTTGGGACATCATTGCTCTTTATATCATTCTCGGATTGGTCAAAGCGTGCTGTTTAAGGATCCATGTTTGAGCTTCGTATGTCAGAACTGAACGAAAATATTGGTCGAATACTCCAGAACTGAGATGTATTCATACATTTTTATTTTTCACGTTCCTAATTAAATTTCTAAGGGCAGAAGTATCTAACATCCTTCTGTAATTTACTGGTTTTAAATTTTTTAGTCCAAATATGATCATATATTCTAAAATAACACAGACGTTATTGTGCCCTTGGCCCGGCTAAAATTTACTAGGAAAGCATTGTTCTACCCTTGGCCGGACTGAAGATCTTTGTCCAGCTACGACGATAGGGATGTAGAATTCATTGCTGATAATAAGGAATGTTATCATGAATTCGAAATTCATCATGATTCAACAGAGGACATATAACTTAGTTAAATAGATATGATACTTTCAAATATACCTTAGCAGAAAGCCCAAGCCATTTTGTTACAATAATAGCGCCACTAAGCGCAATATATAATAGGGTGCTTTTTTTTTAGAGCTATTTTTTTTTTCGGTCCCATGGTGAAATTTTGTCGGAAGTACCATAAAAAAAAGTCCCTGAGAGTTTGAGCCCTTAATATTAATATTAAGTACTAGACCAGGCGTGTAAAGATTTCCCATTTAAAATACACGTAAAACTTGTTTTTTTTTCTTTTAAATTTTGTAACTCAGAGGCATTTGATTGTTATCTCGCCCAAAGATAGGTCTTTCTCAGATTGAACGCTCTACAAAAGTCTCCATTACAGTAAAGTCATAACTTCCAATTACGGGTAGTACGGGCTCCTAAACCTAATTTTTCATAAAATTTGCGTTTTTTTGGATTTATCTCGTACACAACACTAGCTACGAAAAAATTGTAAATAACAAACTTGTAGAAATTTAATTTCCTACAAAAAGTCTTTGGCACCAAATCGTGAATATTAATACTTTTTGAGATACAGAGATTTTAAGTTGAAGTAGTATGGAATTTTAATGGATTTCTGAGTTTAATTGTTAAATTATCAACTTTTTATCATAAATTCTACATTTTTCATCAAATTTATAGTTGCTAATAAAATGACTATTTAAGTACAATTTTCATTGAAAAAAAACAATTTATTTAATGATGTTTTCAATGAATTACAAAAATATTGGAAACAAACAAAATCTAATTTAAGTAAAGTCACATCTATAAACACAATTTTATACTTTACAAATCATTTTTCCTCGAGAAAGTTGATTTTGTGCACAATGCATACTGTGAGCGATGATTTTGTACTGTTTGAAAAATTTTTTGTCTTTCATCTTCATTATGAGTTAAAGCTTCATTAAATTTTTGAGTAAGGGCAACTCCTCGTTCAGCAATATCATTTACCACTTCAAGTTTTTAAATGTGTCACGACATTTTTGGTACTCAGGATTTGATTCCCATGTATGTGGTTCAGTATTTATAATTCATAAGAAAGGTCAAACTGTTTAAAAATGAGGTTGAGTTTGGAGTCACAAGTCACTGATGTAGTTGTCAGCAAATGAAGAATTAGGTTGTAAGCACTGAAAAATGCTTGTTCGATTTCTCGAAAACTTCAGTACTCTTCAACTTTTCAACCATTTTCAATTTTTCTTCTGGTAACACCGTATCATCGAACAGAGCCAAGCAGCTAATTGTTCATGCAAATACCATAATGTCTTGATAGTTTTGCAAGTGCTGCATTGGCAATTTCTGGATGTATTTTTCGATACTCAATGAGATCTTTATCAGTTGTAAATCAGATTTGGTGCTTTTCCGCATTTGGAGCATTGAACCATATTTTACGTAAAATAATACAATAAAAACACAGACTTTACGTAGAATATTCAGTACTGCTGCTGAGACTTGAGAACTGCTTGCGGAATAAATAAATTTTATACAATAAAGAGCTTTGAGAGCCATCTTGCATGATGACAAGCCCCAGGTGCTTTAATTTTACATCTTGATTGTTAACACCACCAAAAAGATACTGCTCAGCACTAGCAATTCTTTATAGTCGTCCCTTGGATGATTATTCTAATTGGAAACTGAAAAAGGAATAAAATTGTGAGAAATTGCAATATTTTCAATAGTTATATAATTTTTGAGCAGTAAACTAGATACACGAAGAGAACTTTTATCGGTTAATAAGTTTATCGATAATGTTAAAAAGGGATAGAATTGACCAAATATTCAAGCAGAAATAGATCTAAAATGGGTAAATTGAATAAAAAGTAGAAAATTGTTTGTTTTAATCTCACTTTTTATAGAACTCTACATGCAGTAGATAATTAACAGATAAATAAAAATCAGAAGAGAAATTGACATGGATTTTTTAGTGGAGGAAAAAAATTGGAAAATCCTTTCCAAAATTTTTTTTTCTTTAATTTCACCTTCAAAATGTTCAATTATACAATTTTTCATGGTTTGTAATGTGAAATAATAATAATCAGTGATTTAAATGACAATTTATAGTAAAACTAATTATTTAACAATTTAACTTACAGATTCCATACTACTTCAACTTAAATCTCTGTATCTCAAAAAGTATTAGTATTCACGATTTGGTGCCAAGGACTTTTTTGTAGGAAATTAATTTCCTACAAGTTTGTCATTTACAATTTTTCCGTAGCTAGTGTTGTGTACGAGATAAATCCAAAAAACGCAAATTTTATGGAAAAATTCGGTTTAGGGCCCGTACTACCCCGTAGGTGAAAGTTATGACTTTACTGTAATAGAGATTTTGTAGAGCGTTCAATTCTGAAAAGATTTATCTTTGGGCGAGATATCCAATCAAATTCCTCTGAGTTACAATTTAAAAGAAAAAAAACCAAGTTTTAAGTGTATTTTAAATGGGAAATCTTTACACGCCTTGGTCTAGTACTTAATATTATTAAGGGCTCAAACTCTCAGGGACTTTTTTTATGGTACTTCCGACAAAATTTCACCATGGGACCGAAAAAAAAAAAATAGCTCAAAAAAAAAGCACCCTAATATATAAGCACCTTGAGAGACTACTCTATAAAAGAGTGAGAAGCAAAATATTGGAAAGGGTCTTCGTCGAAGAGGCCTGTTTCAGACCAGAGAGAAGCTGCACCGATCAGATCATGTCACCTAGAACCCCTATTGACGCAGGCTTCCAAGATAACTTGAAAATATCAGACGTGTTCGTGGATCTTTCTGCAGCTTACGACAATGTGTAGAGACATGGATTACTATATAAACTTTAACAAACAGTCCCATGCAAACAAACAACTTATACATGCTTACAGGCAGCCTTTTCCAGGTTATATTGGGCAGCAAAACGAGTTCTTCAAGGGCGCTTAATTACGGCCTTCCCCAAGGGTCTGTCGCGGCCTCGCTGTTTTTAAACCTTTAAATCTCCGATATGCCTGAAACTAGATCTCGGAAATTCGACTACGCGGATGAGTGGGTTCTAGCCACGCAACACCGTTTTTTGAAGACCCAGAAACTGCCCTCACTTCAGACCTGAAGAGCTTGGGAACATTCTTGCGTAACTGGAGACTGAGGTCCAACCGCAACAAAACGGAGGCGCCGTGCTTCCATCTCTCTAACAGAGCAGCACCCTTGATAGGACACTGATCTACAGGAGGCACCTGGTGAACACGACCGCTAAGCTACGAACTCGAAATAGCACTCTCCACAAGCCATACGTTACTACATAGGGGTTCCGCTGAAACACTAAAAGGTTCAGCACTTGGGCTGGGTTACGCACATACTCAAGGTAAATAGACAACTAAATGAGACCATGAGGATTATCAGCGGAACGCCAAAATCGACTCCTACTGAATGGCTTCCAATACTGAACCATATACCTCCTCCACATCTCCAGCACAAAGCAACTGTACTCCCGAGAATATAAACCCCCAACTTTCCATACACCAGGATACGGATAAATCATGCAGAAACAGACTTAGATCCAGAAGAGCAACCATAAGAACTGTTAGATAACTGCACACGTTACAGTTCCACCCCATAGACTCTTGGTGAGTGAAGATGAACAGATTACTTCCTCCACTGGCAAAAATCTCCCGTGCATATGAATAAAACCTTCCGCCTTCGATCAGCCCCGTAAAATATGGACATCACTAAACACCAACCATGGCATATGCGCAAACTTCCTACACAAATGGGTTAGGATGCAATCTGCGAGAAGTGACTGCGGGGTAGAAAACCAAATCGTTCAATATATGGTGATGGAATGCCTAAATACCGCATGTTAGGGATACTTTGATGACTTCCTAATGGAAACAGACGCCTCGATTGACTACGTATCTAACTTAAATGTGTGTTTGTGAATTAGAATAATGTAATTTCTTCTTATACACTCTTATGTATTTTATATCATGTGCCAGCCATTCGATAAATAAATATTTTTTTACAATAGCCATTGACGCGGTATATATCTGACTATTTCCACCCGTGTCAGCCGATAAGTAATCTTAAATAATTAGGTCTGTTCGACCTTTAAAGTACATATATTTTTTTCACTGTTAAAACGAGATTTTCGGATTCATTCACGAATTCTGCAACAATCTCAGGACAGCAATGTAGATTAACTGTTTGACTTATTTAACCAGCAAAATAAAAACAGATCTTATATAAACGAATGTAATTTATATTTTTTGTCATACCCACTGTAATATTACAATACAGATATTTTACTTCTTATTACCATACAAATCTTTTAATGAAGTATAACTATTTTCCTACATAATAATAATATTAAGAAAGTTTTCAGTACGACTCCTATTTAAGTAGACACACTGTATATACAGACGAAATAAGAACCTCAAACTTTTTTGAAATCGGTTAATTCATTTTTATTAATTTCATCCTATTTTCAATTAATTAATTCTACAATGTAAGTAGAATTGGAGTAATGATAATTACAACCAGTTAAAGTGTTTTGCAAGAAGCTTTTTAGTATTTTTAAATTTCAGAGCAATTTTGATGATTTAAACGGCATTGCATTAAGTAATGTTAGAGAAAGGTACCATATAATTTTTTATAATGTGTGATTTACGGTTTTCTAGAAAATCAGAAAAAAACAGTAATTAAGGTAACTATACTGCAGTGAATTTCAATAAATCTACACTGTTTTCTCTAATACGGCTTAATCAATTTAAATACGAGGGTGACTCAAATATGAACCGGACTTTTCTGTTTCTCGCCCGGTAGGTAATTCGAGTGGCCTGACGTCTCGATATATGTTAGGTAGAGATGTTAAGAAGAGAGAAGTTCGTCAGTTTGGCGAAGCGTAGTCGGTGCGCTGTTAGTAGCATCATGTCAGAGCAAGAGGTGCATACGTCTGTTGCGCAACGTGTTGTTATCAAATTTTTGGCGCGGGAGGGCGTTAGACCGTCTGAAATTTTGCGTCGACTATCTGCACAGTTCGGCAATGAAACACTTTCAAGGACCCAAGTGTACGACTGGCACAAAAAGTTTTCAGATGGCCGAGAGACAGTGGAAAATGAGCCTCATGCACGCCGTCCCACGACAAGCATCAATGAGGCGAATATCTACGCAATTCGTGAGCTGATTGAAGGCGTACTGCTGATCGATTTTCTGCACGAACGCCGTACAATTAATGCTGAGTATTACTGCGAACTACTCCAACAAGTGAAACTTGCCTATCAGCAAAAGAGGCGGGATATGTCTATCAGAAGTGTGATTCTGCTGCATGACAACGCTCGGTCACATACAGCTGCATTGACTCAAGGAAAATTGAACAAAATATATTGGGAAACCCTTGAACACCCGCCTTACAGTCCTGATTTGTCGCCATGTGACTACCACATGTTTGGGCCACTTAAAGAAGAACTGGGAGGCTACCACTTTGAGGACAACGAAGGTGTAGAAACGTTTGTGCGCAATTGGTTATCGTCACAACAAGTTTCATTCTTTGAGAACGGTATTAAAAAACTTCCGATTCGGTGGGAAAAATGTATACATAAGAGTGGAGACTATGTAGAAAAATAATATGTATTAAAATTTGTATTGATCGTACCAATAAAATTTTAAAACAAAAGTCCGGTTCATATTTGATTCACCCTCGTATTTAAAATTATATTCTACAAAGGGATGGTCCAGCTTGATACCGTATAATTTTCTAAAACGTAAAATATGCCATTTTTCTGAAAATCAGAAAAATATGTGCAAAAAAGGGTAAAAATAAATATATCAAATTTGCATCATAAATATAGCTTAAATGTCAAAATATCTCTTGAAAGTATGTCGTACAGGGTGTTTGTAACGGTTCTCATTTTGCGGGACTTAAAGTAACGTATTGATCAGAAAAATTGGTATGGAGCTATCTTTTTTTACGGTATACTGTGGTATGTGTGTGTGTATGTGCGTTTATAGAAATTCAAGCAGCAAGCAATGTGCGCAGTTGAAATATAGGGCGAAGTAAAATTACAGTTCTACATGTGGCTTAAAAAAATCTTACAAGTAAATGTAATATTGAGTGGTACATAAGCAGTTTCATATATAGGATGGTTGAAACATAAGGTGAAATAGAATTAAAGTTATACAGGGTGGTTCAAAAAATGTTATATTGGGTGGCACATAGTAATTGCATATACTGGGTGGTTGAAATAAGAGTGAAGTAAAACTATAGTTATTCAGCGTGGATCAAAAAACGATAAAAAAATGATAAAAAAGCATATACATTAAGGATATTTAAGTTATAGGGAGGAGGGTTCAAAACATGTTAGAATCAGTTGCATATATAGTGTGGAACATAAGTAGTTCTTACACTTTACATATAGGGCAAAGTCAATTTGTAGGTATACAGGGTGGTTTAAATATTTGAAAAATGGATCAAAAAACGTTAAACAGTCAATAGAGTGGAGAAGATTAATACTTATACAGGGCTGTTGCAACATCGTGTTGAGTAGAATTTTAGTTGTACAGGGTAGTCCAGAAAATGATAGACAAATCATTAATATTGGGCGACCAATACACAGAAACATATACAGGGTTGTTGCAATATAGGGTGAATTAGAGTTATACTTATAGAGAGTGGTTCATATAATAAAAAAAAATTAAAAAGTTATAAATATGTGGAATGTGGAAAATAAACAAAAAACCTATTTGAGAGAGAGGGAGAGACAAAGAGATAAGAATACGCTACCATAATCAATAGAATTGTACCTTATATTATATAAAAAAATAATATACGGTTTCTAAACTGCTTTTATTTTAACTCAGTTGAAGACGGTCCTTTTTTAAATATAAATTATATTATCGATTGTCTGTTAAAATTTTTCAAACTGACACAATATTCAAATGTAATACGATGATAAGGAATCGTCCTTTATTTGAACATTAAAACAGTTAATGGCTCACTCAAAAAGACTATTTAAAATTTTCAGCACAAATTGCTGCTTTTATGTGATATTTTTAGCAGTAATATTTATTTTATGCTCTTTAACGGCTCTTAGTTTGAATGTCGAGGACAGGAGTTGAACGTAACATCCATTCAAATGTGAATACATGTTGTTGGATGTAGAAATGTAATAAAACGCTTATCCCTATGGAAAGTTTAGGATTTTATGTTACGAATAGCACTTTAATGGAAGATATCTGATTCTGCTCTTTGAAAAGTAGATAATGACTATAAAATTTTAATGGAAATTTGAATATTTCAAACATTGGAGCAGGACAAACATTTATATGAAAAGCTGAAATAAAATTGAATCTGTGCTGAACGGTTAAAAGAAATACCTTTGGGGTCCAGAAATAAAAAAAATTATGTGTGTCTTAACACCAATCATTTATATTTGTCATTCAACGCCGTTACGAACACTGAGTTTTCATCTTCTTGGAGTAATGCGAATTTAAATCTGCATACAATTTTCGCCGAAATCATATATCTCATCAGCCAGCTTCTTTATTTCATTTCTAGACAAAAACCGTCACTATTTGTCACTTGTATCTATTTTAGGACTCTGGGTTCCACATCAATCCAGTAGATCTTTTTATGTTCAGTCGTCCATGAGCCCATTTGGAGGGCCCCTGAACTTACTCCCCAAATAAGATCGTCATATCCGGATCCTCTAGTTTTCTTTCTTATCTCTTGCTTTAATTTCCTCATTGCTTCGGTGACTTTTATTTTTGTTATGCAAGTATTTATTCTGGGATCTTTAAGTATTACAGCAAATATTTTACAACTTCTCGGTTGTCCTAGTGAACTTGATGACTATAGCATTTTCGGTCTTACTCTAGATCAGCTTCTGCGACAGCATTCTTCCACTTCCTGCTGGGTCGACCTATCGATCATTTGCACTTTAGTTTCGTACCAATGACGCACTGATCTCCACCTCTCATAACATATCCTATCTATCTCAGTCTATCAGCCTGATAACGTATCTTAGGGTGTTGCCTTCCCGTATCTTGGTTGTCTCCACTAGTTCGTATGGTCATCCTAACAAGGAGTTTCTTCCTAATACTACTAGCTATTTTCTCTTATATTTGTTACTTCTACTGAACTGAACAGATGTTGCCTGGTGCCGTATTTCCTGACAGTATTCTTGCTACGACATTCATATCTACTAAATTGCTCTAGATAGTTGTCCCAAAGATTTAAATTGTTTTGTAACCTGAAAAATATTATCATTAAAGTTGTCTTGCGTTTTTATATATCTGTTTGATTCTGATATTGTATCAACTTCACTAGCATACGCCAGGATCATCTTTGGGTACTGAGCGGAGATCCATGTTTTTAATTGTAGGTTCACTTTCCTTTTTGTATATTCTATAGTTAACTTGAATAACAGAGGTGAGTGTGGCTTTAGTTCTTCTATTACCTATTCTCGCCGGTACAGAATAAGGGGGAATGCGCATCTTTATCACAGCTGACCCAGTCAAGAAAAATCTGGTGAACAGCTCTACATATTTTTTAGTAGTTACTGTTGTTATTGTAAATATTTGATTAACTGTGAACCTGTTCGACGTGAAACCATACTGGTGTTCTCCAATTATCGCTTCTACAAATAAAACCAATACTCTCAGTAAGTTGATAGACATCTCTTAGTACCCAAAACTTTTAACTGAGATTTCTATATCATTTATTTCGCCTCTGCCTTGTAAAACGGCACAATGAAATTGTCTTTCAATTCTTGCGGCATTTCTTCCTCATCCCAGACCCTCTGTAAATGGTAGCTTCTAAATTTGAGCAACGCCGCGTGTTTATAAATTATGTGTAAACTTTTACCATTCTTCAGTACCTCATGACTGGTTTCACTTCCTCTACTGTTGGCGGTTTGATTTCTAGTTCCGTCGATTAATAAATATTTATGTTTATTTCATTTATTGTTGTTAAACCTTATACTATTTGTTTTTTGGTAGATCCTAATTTTTCTCTTTAAGCTGTTTGAAATTCCATAAGCATAATCCCTTTTTCATTTGTCTCGTCAGGTCTATAGATCCTTCACTTTCTTCTTGTTTTTTCCTTTTAGTATATTGTCTGTCATATGCTTATATATAAAAGTTTCCATCTCTTTATAAGTCGTTGATGCTTCATATTCTGTGACATAAACTAGAAAAACACTAAATAATTTTCTGATTTCAAAGTGTCTCCTGTACTCAATGTACAAAATCACTCTAATAGATTTTAATTGTTACAATATCATATGCAAAGGCCTGTATGGAATTCAGTCCCTTGCCGAATTCTTATTTATTTCGTTTTTATCTATCATTATAAATTCGCAAGCTTTCAGTTCTCTAAAATTACAAAAACACTTCAAAAACTACTGTGCAATAACAGATTTTAAACAAACTGATCTAGAGATAGAGTGTCTCTTTTTTTAGGTTCAAATGTTTGCTAGAGCCCCTTTCGTCCTTTAAACAATTGACTTACATTAAGATATGCACAAGCAATTTCTAAAGTACCTTATAAGACAAAACCATGCACAGCACCATTATCCATTAGTTCCATAAAATCTTAAGAATGCCCTATCCGAGCACCACCTTGTTTCACGAAGAAGGGTCAACCCGTTCAACTGTTTTCACGTCTGCCACCATCTCCACTTCGCCTTTACTTTCCTCCCCACCCTTCTCTCTTCATTTACCACGACATTCTATTCTATCCAATTTAGTACCATTAATTACCATCCGATTTTTACCAATACAATGTTGTCAATTGAGCGATATAAATGTGTCTAGTTGATAATTACAAATAGAAAAAAGCACTTGTTTTCCACGAGCTTTCAGTTCGATCAATCTGGCGTCAAAATGCAAGCGCGCTAGATTATAGCAAAAAATACCAAAAAAATAGTCACAGTTACAATGCTTATCCAAAATCTTGCCTAAAATAACTGTACAATAATTTACTAACTAAACTTCAAATGATTCCGAAACCTAGGAGTTCCAATAAAAAATTCTGTTTGAGCTGGAAATGCCTTTGTCAGTGGTCACTGTTTCAAGGACTTGCCAAAAATACTAGAGCTTTTGTATTCGACCTGATAAGGCATGAGCGGCATCACACCTCGATTGTTTGGGAAATACTCTTGCCCTCTGAATGGTTGTTTGAACTGTCGCGCGTTTATCAAGATGCAATTTTATAATGCTCCACCATAATCTAATATTTGATTATCAATAAATATCAAAGAACAACTGGCAGACAAAATTAATTAATAAACCACCCGTTACGTGGTGCCACTCATCGCTTAAGTTCCTACGATTCTAGCGTTTGAAGCCAAATTTAAAGGTGGTTCAAGGGCATATCTTTTCGTTAAGTATTCTGCTCCTTCCATTTCAGGATTCAACATAACGGATTTCCATTTAAAAGTCCAAAATTTTCATTAAAAAAAGAGCGGCAGTCATTTGAGACTGAACGATGGAAGGGACAGCTTCATACGAATTATACCTCCCGTGTATTCTTATCTCCTGTCTCTGTTTCGATTTCCTTGTATCATTAATAACAGTTATAAATTTCAGGAGAATCTATATATAAATAGGCAAAGACAAAACGATTATCTATATGTCGGAGATAATGAAATAATTGGTTTCACAAGTGGCGAAGGCCTAAAGATTATATAGTTTGTATTATCGGAAACAGGATATTTGTGCTTTCGTACTTTTGTTTACGATTATTATATTCTATTACAAATTTGCCAGCTAGGGATCGTGGGTGATTCAGAATCGGAATCACCCGGCGAGCTGTTGATTACGTCATAGTCGGTGAGTCAGGTATGTTATGCACGATGTTTTGATGAGAATTATATCGAGAATAACGAAGTCAGTTCTGTTCGAACCTCGAGCGAGGTAAGATCGTAGAAGGCTATCGCGTAATCGGGATTTCGCCACGGTTCTGAGTAGAATACCTTGCGTATCAATTTAGATTAATAATATCATATCGCTATGCCCATCGAGCTTATGTTGGGTGGCACCCAGGATGAATTGATCATCAACATTATCTGTTGTTCGTATAGTTTGAAACTCCAGTGGTAGATCATTGTGGTGCCTTCGGTCAATTTAGTGTGATTATTATTTGTCTAATAAATGTTTAGCCCACATTTATTCCCTTTTGGATCAAACCCGACATTCCCTCGTGGATTAAAACCCCGACATATATATAAATAGACAAAGACAAAACGATTAGGTACCATTTTCTCTTCTGTTTCTCAACCGATTTTCTTCATTTTAGTACCTACTGACGACCTTCAGTGCAGAATGCTAATATTAATTTATAATATTGGTTCATTCATTAAATAAAATATAATAAAATTTCATTATTTACGTCCATCTGTTAACGCCAAACAACTGACAGTACCACCCCCGCCAGATGGTCAAAACTCAAAACATTGATTAATTATATATGGAGGGAGCGATGGTTAGATGCTGTTATATTCTTAGAGCATGTACTTCTGGAAGTGGCATGCAAGCGTTGTTATTGTTTAGTTGTAAAATAGTCAATGTATTTATTTTTCGGACAAGTTGCAGGAACTTTCATATTTAATATTCTGTTTTTAATGTGAATTTATTTTATTATTATCACAACCTTCCCGAAGGTGTTGTGTAAAAAATTGTCAGACAGCAGACAATAGGGAATGTGTTAAATATTTAAGTTCTCCTAGGGTTGTTGGTCCTCTCTTTTCGTTAATATTCCTGAACTTGATTGAAACCGCAAATGATGAAAACTTTTAGGTTGCAAAGAACAATCTTCCAATGATTATATCGAATATTTTGCCAGGAGGGGTTCCTGCCAAAAATTTGGGGGGTTATTCATTTGTCAAAAATATTTCGAATACCGATATTTGATTACATTTTTATTTATTTTTTTTTATTTCAATAGATTTGTCAATATGAGTGAATAATTTTGGTCATTACATCTACTTCTCCGATTTCTCCACAACTCTGTTTCTTATAAAAATATACTTTTTACAATTTCATGAAATACGGTCGAATTTCGACCACTGGGCAACCACTTGTTAAAATAATTGTCACTATTTTGTTATGACTTAAGTATTAATCCTAATGTGTAATTTAATTCTTAATTTAAATTTCTGTAAGTGCCAAACAAAATTTTTTAAATTATTAACTTGGAAGTTGATGCTCATATTCAATGATGAGTTGTAAATGCGGCAAAAAAATTAACAGAAGTTGTATGAAATTAATAGCGTTCTTTCTGATTTCTGACATATGTCAAGTCCGTAATATCGTAAAGAGAGAATTGGAGTTTTTAGTAGAAAGGCAAATTTTGTTCTGATTTTATATATTAATTGGATGTTATATTAGTATAGTTTCCTGTATATTATTGATATAATATAAAAGGAGAAACTCATAATGTGTTTTACCTGGTCTCTCTTTCTTTCACATTGAACTGAATTGTAGGGTATTTCAAGATCAAGATAGAGTGTGGTGTCGGTGTCGGTGCCGGAGTCTGTGTCGGTGTCAAAATAAATGAAATTTCACGTTATCCAATTCATTCCCTTGCTCATCAATTTTCATATGTGTAAATGTGGGCGACCGTAAAGAAGCTTTCGCTTCAAAAATCTCCACACTTACTGTTTCCAGAATTTTCCTCAAAAGCACTTCGCTAAATACTTAAGTCTTTTCGTCAAGTCCTAGTAACAAAGCTGGACTTTACCACTGGTGAAATATTTTAGTAGCCTGCTGGATACTACATTTTAACAAATCTTTAGCCAAATTCACCAAAAGGAAAGTGTCTAGAAAACTACAAACTGCACCTAAGACCTACTTCATTATTCCTCCAACGTTCGATTTCAATTTTATTATAATTAGAAAGAATCGCGATGCTCGGTGCACGGTGCATACCTTTGTAGTGTCTATTTCTCAACCGACTGCTTATATACAATACAAAAGTAACGCCTCTTAGAAATATTATTATTCTTTGCAGTAAATTTATTCATAGAAAGATTTGAAACAGCAATAAATGAAGAATACTAAATTTCCCCCGGGCCGTGTGAGCTGAGTGCAAGTAGAAAATCGTATTTGTACAGCGTATTAATAAGAGCGGGAAACCCTGAAAATTTCAACATCGAAGTAGGAAATTCGTTATAAATTACATGAAAATTGAATTCCACATGGAAAATCCAGACAATCTGCATCTGCATGATTTCTGAGGTTTTCCTCAATTAAAATTTCATAGATGAATGTTTAATTAATATTAGGAGTGGAGTTCACAAAGTTGCGACTGCACTGGCATTACCATTCCTATTTCCTTGTTACATATTAAATTCTCGTAAATAATATGTGGAATTATATTTTCACATTAATCATTATCCATTAGCAATATTAGGTTAGAATTAAACTTGTCTTCCAATATTTGAAAAACTTTCTTAACCATGATTATGAAACAGCAGTTCACAATACAAAATATGTAACGTTCTCTATGTTGAAGCGAATTCGAGATCTAGGATTTTCGAGAGAATTAGCACACAGAAATTCCAAATCTGTAGCCGTTCCCGGTAATTGCCACTTTCCCCGTAATTCCTAGATGTACATGTCAAAGACTACAAGTAGCTTAGTTCACAAACTCACATAAAAACATGATAAAACATACATATTAAAGCATAAAACAACACAGACTATTGAACGCCAGTGGATTATCACAGATTGTACTACTAATAAGATTTGTATCGCTAAGGAACTCTCCTATATAATAGTATGCATTTTGCAGCAACAGTTTTTTTAGTTTTGCTTTGAACACCCGATATGGTACTGTTACTACTGGTAAAGGTAAAATGTTCAGGGAGCCTATTAAATAGTTTTACACCCACATATGATGAGTTCTCATATTTACGAGTCCTGTGGGCTACAGCTTTTAACAGGGTACCTGTTCTTGTGCTATATGTGTAGGTGGACATATTTGTTTCAAATTTATCTTGATTTTCATTTATATATAAAATAGACCTGTAAATATAGATACTCGGCAGCGTCATAATAGAGTGTAATATAAAAAGTGGTTTCCATGATTCCCTTGAAGTTAGACTGAAAATAAGTCTGAAGCATTTTTTTGGGATACGAATACTCTACTTAATTGTGTGTCTGTACCCCATAAAGTGATATTTAAACTTAGATGGCAGTATACAAGAGAGTAATAGAGATCAATGAGAGTTTTTTGGTTCACTCAATTTTTAAATAACTTTTGTTGACTTTTGCGCAAATATGATCAATTTGTTCAGTCCAGTTTAAAGTTTTATTAACATAAATACCAAGAAACTTATCTTGAGATATTATAGAGAGGTGTTGCCCTAAAACAAATTCACGATTTATATGATTTTTCATTGAGAACTTAATAATGACAGTTTTATTAATATTCATGATTAAAGAATTGGTTTTACACCAGTTTTGAAATTTCTGAAATACATTTTTCACTTTATGTTGTAAGCCCTCATTGGTAGGTGCTGAAACAATCATCGACATATCATCTGCAAACATTACAATTTTTTCAGCATCAATACATTTTGGCAGTTCATTTACATAGATTAAAAACAGTATTGGCCCCAGTACAGATCCTTGTAGCACCCCTATATCCAGACTATACTTTTCTGAGATAACACCATTTAATTTAACACATATTTTTCTCTTGCTCATATAAGACCTAAACCAATTTAGTACAGTATCGCGAAATCCTAAAGCGTACAATTTATCACATAAAAATTTATATTGAGGCTGTCAAATGCAGCCGATAGGTCAAAAAATAAACCAGCTGTTTCAAAATTTTTATCAAGTGTTTCATATGTGTAGTTAAGGAGTGAGATTATAGCTGAATCAGCTGACTTATTTGGTCTAAAGCCAATAATTTGTGTGAAATACACATATTTCGAGAGAACATTTTCCTATGTGAAGTACAACTGATGAAGGATCCAGACCAGAAACAATATATAATAATGACACCTCAAAGAGAGCACTTTTTATGGAGAATCATATGTTTATATATGGTTGTGTTGTACCAGAGTTTTCTATTAAAACTCACGTATGTTCAATAGAAGGTAGTAAGACTATCAAGAAGATTTTACAACTTTCAAACATTAAATGTCAAGATATGCCATGAAAGTATATCGTACAGGTGTTTTTAACGGTTTTCATTTTATAGGGCTTACATCCGAGTGAAATGGCATACATTAGTGTATCGAAAAATTGTTAGGTAAGCGTTCTTTTCTTTTCGTGATAGGTATGTTTGTATCGTGCATCGAAATTACAATTAAGACAGGTGAGTTCAAAAAACCTAAGGTGGAATAGAATTAAAGTTACACAGGGTGGTTCAAAAAATGTTGTATTGGGTGGCACAGAAGTAGTTGCTTATACAAAGTGGTTGAAATAAGAGTGAGGTAAAACTATAGTTATACAGAGTGGATCAAAAACTTTAGAAATAGTTAAATAAGTATATGTAGTAATGGGATATTCGAGTTATACATTAGAGGGTCAAAAAATGTTAGAAGCAGTTGCATGTACAGGATGATTGAAATATAAGGTGCAGTGGAATTATAATTATACCAAGTGATTAAAAAATGTTATAAAGTGTAGAACATAAGTAATTGCTTATACCTGACATATGGGACGAAGTAAAATTAAAGGTATATAGGGTGATTTAAACAATAGAAAACTAGAAACAGTCAATAGGGTGGAGAGGACTAATACAAGGCGGTTGCAACATCTTGTAAAGTTAAATTATAGTTGTACAGGGTGATTCAGAAAGTGACAGACAAATAATTTATATGGGGTGACCAATACACAGAAACATACACAGGGTGGTTGCAATATAGCATCTAATTCACCCTAAATATAGAAAAAAATACAAATTAGAGGGAGAGGGAGAAAGAGATAAAATTGCTCTAAAATAATCAATAGAATTGTAACTTAAATCAGATAAACAAGAATATATGTCAGAAAACAGGGTTTCTAAACTGTTTTTATTTTAAGCCAGTTGAAGTCGGTTCTTTTTTAAATTTAAATTATTTTATGTATCAAATTAGCAGTAAATTCTTGCAGTTATATCAATTAGTTTTGTCAAACATTTTTTTGTGCACTTTATATATTTAACCAGCAAAACTTTTTAATTATTATATTTTGTTTAATTTCATTGCGTTAATTTATTGCCATCTGATTTAGACCCTGAAATGTTTGTATCATTTCCAAAATACCGACTATCAACATTAGTAGTGTTGTTCCCGAGAAATTCTAAAATATAAACAAAAGATGCCACATTTATCAATAAAAAAGTTTTTTTTGACATTTTCCTGCAATAGTTTTATTTATTTTCGGGAAAACGCCAATTGTAACTTACTAGTAATATTTGGTATACATTATCTGTCTCTATTATTCTTACTAAAGGTGAAAACTGCAAAATCAACTGTCTGAAATAGTTTTCACACATTTATATTCAATACATTATTTTTACAGTTGCGAAGTATTCAACTAATCCCACAAATTTATTATTATTACCATACGTTCAACAAACACTCTCAGATTTAATAGCAATGGTTATTTCAATGATTAAAATAAAAGGATTGAGAATATTTGATGTTGTTAGAATTATGCAAAACTTCGCACAATCTAGAAATGTATTTCACAGTTAAACCTACAGTTACAGTTTTACTCATAATATACACATAAGTGGAAATAAATATAAGGATAAGCCCACAAAAGGCTAATCCTTGTGCGTGGCTATAAATCTTACATTTACTTATAAACGACCTTATTTTAATGTCAGTTTAAAATTATAAGATTAATTTACAAATTTTAGAATAATAATAGGAAACAATAAGATAATGACACTAAAAAGTAAGAAAAAATTCAATTAGATATTTTACACAAAAAATATTATGTGTTTCATAAAACTGTGTTTGATATTAGTGACCAGACGGAGAAATGCGTACATTTTGCAAAGGAATATAAACAGCCTTTATAAATTAAACCACCCTGTATATGCATCTGCCAATGACCATCCATTGTAACATTTTGTAAACCACAGTGTTTAACTATAATTCGACTCTATTCTATATTCCGACTATCCTGTAAATGTAACTACTAACGAGATACCCTACATGTATAACACTATTTTAAGATTTTGTTTTAGCAATTGTTCTACTCCGCCCTATCCTTCAACTATTTTTTCTAGCTTTTTCCTAACCACCCTGCTATCTATAATTTCACTCCAGTTCACTCTGTATTGTAAAGCCCGTGTTTATGCAATTGTATATGGACCATCAAATACAACATTTAGATTTTAACATATTTTGAACCATCCTGTATAATTAAATGTCTACTAACTATTTTAACTAATTAAATATGCGAAGGCTACTGATTATTGGTTAAATATAACATTTTTTGGACAATACAATATAACGAAAATCATATGTATTTTCCCGAAATGATAACGACACATAGAACTCCTAAGTTTTTACCCATTTAAAAAAATGGTAAGTTGGCGAAATTGCAATTACAACGTATAAATATACTTCCCACAATATTTTCACTTTTTAACCGACTTCCAAAAAGGAGGAGGTTATCAATTCGTCGCGTATTTTTTCGCTTTTTTTTTTGTATGTATGTTACCTGATTTCTTCTCCTGTGGTGCACCGTTTTGAATGAATATGGTCTTGTTTAATAGAGTATATATCCGGATTGGTGAAACTTTAAATTTTGGAAAAGAATTCTATTGGTAAAGTGATAAAATTTGTGAATGAACACATGCCTGCATGGAAATCGACCAATATCCCCAATATTTTAGTCGATTATTCGATAACTCCTTATGGATGTGTATAGTTTTTTAACGTTTAATCTATTAAGGAAGATCCTTACGTGATCTCATATACTTTTCTGCGACGTGCAACTCATCGAAATGACATAACGGATATTTCCTCATAAATATTTTAATTCCAATGTAATAGTGCGGTAATTTTAGGCACTGGAAGATTTAATTGTGAATTTGAAAATTTTCTATGTACATCTCAAGCATATAGGTAGAAGCATAGTATTTTCGGCTCCTTAAATCAATGAATACCAAGCTCGTTTTGTTTGTATACCAGGCAAATACCTACTTAAAAGCAATTTTTTCTATTTTGCGAAGACAGTGCTTTTGGTTGTCACATTCTCCCGGCCTAATAGAAAATTCAGTGACAGCACATGTCAAACTTTAAACTGCTATTTGGTACGTTTACAGATAGGGTGTTTAGTTATAGCATACAAAATCACAAAGTAAAGTGATAGAAGGAGTTGCATTTATATTAAGATTGAAATATAGGACGGACTAGAGGATGGTTGGAATATAGAGTGGACTGGAAGTTTGGTGGTATAAAAATGTTGGAAAAATGTGAAATTAAAATTATATAGCGTTAGGTTATATCATTTTTTACTTTTTATAGGAAGTTATACGTTCCATAAAAATATAACTTTTGCTGAAATCTCAAATTTGTAACGTCATTTCTTGATCAGATCTTAACCAAACTATTACTTCACGTTTGTGTTAATAATCTTCAAATTTTACCATTCTTTGCTAATGCAGATAATTACATACCGCTTTGAAAATACAAATAAAATTTAGCTTCAGGCTCAACTGCCTTCTTGAATAGACTGAATAAACAAGTAGTAAAGTTAAATTTAAAAATCCTGTAAAAATTAATTCTCAGCTTACTTTAGTTTTTTATCCCTAGAGTTTGACAAAGTTTAAGAAAACACTTCTTCAATTAATTACATTCCCAAAAGTAAACTCAGATTTTTTGATTACTTGCCTTTACGGACATTGAATTATTAATGAGGAAAAAAGACGAATTACAAGAAGGTGAAGGAAAGGTTCCCTTAATTACTTGAGGATTATTCCAACAACCAAGAATAGGTAAGGCATAGAATAGAGAGTGTGCATTTTCACAAACGAATTCGTCTTATTTCTTAAGTAAAATATCAAACCCTCAATACGATCTCCTGAATATGTGAAAGACGTAAAAAGTAAAACTGAAACCCTAATTGTATAGAAATTTCGAGAGTGATCTCTAAGAAAAATTTTGTCCTAATAAACTTGCATAAACAAAAATCATAAAAAAAGATTGTCAAATTGTTGTTTTCAAGCAAACTTCAGCAAAAGTTTATACGTCAATTTAAAAAATTCCAACGGTTTCAGTTTAAATCATACCCCGTTCTCAATGACAAAGAAAAAGTTAATGTTCTCAAAAAAAACATAGAAAATCCCTAATATTAATTTTTCGGGGGGGAGGGGCAAATTATAGCATTAAACCGAAAATAAAAAATATTTTTTAAGCGTATCATGCAATATATCAAATGAAAAGCTCATTAAGAGGAATACAAATATATTTTTTGTTATTTCCAAAATAAATTCTTTAAAAGATATTAACAGAAATATTTAAAAAAATATTACCATACCCCTCCTTATTTCCGACCTAAACATTTATAGATATTTGAGACTATTAGGCCTCACTTCAAGTTTGTAGGTTAAGTAAGTAGAAATCCCTAATATTAATTATGGGGCGGCAAATTATAGAATTAAGTGTATAGAATTATGTAATATATTAAATGAAAGGGTTCATATTTTTAAAATTATTAGTTTAAAAGATACTAACAGAAATATAAAACATCGTCTTATACTCCCCTTTGTCTTAGAAACTGTATGACCTAAAATTTTGAATTTACCGGAAAAATATAGAGACATACCAGTTATTGAGTTTGGGGTCTAAATTATAGAATTAAATGAAAAATTAAATTTCAAGTGAAAGAATGAGGAGTACATTTTTTCATATTTTTAAAATAATTTGTTAAAAACTTATTTAAAAAAATATACAAAACTCGACCCATTAAGAAATGTAAAACACAAATTTTAACACTAATTTATAAAATATAATTTTGTTTTTTAAAGTGCACTCGTAACGTAATGTATCAAATGAAAAGAATCATCATAAAGATACAAATTTATTTTATTTATATTTTTAAAGTAGTTTGTTTAAAACGTTTTCCTATTTATGTTGCAAACTACTGAACCTAAAAATCAGACGAAAATTTAAAGTATAGGGCTTCACTGAAAGTTTATTGGTAAAATAAAGCAAAAATCCTAATTTTATTGGCCAATTAGAAAAATTAATTTAATTTTTTTATACGAATCAAGCAAATCATATAGCAAATAAAATAAAAAGATGGTGTGAGAAATAAAAGTTTATATTTTTTATCAATTCAAAACGCTTAGTTTAAAAGGTATTAAAGTAAATATAAGAAAATCCACTCATTCCCTGCTTGTTTGAAACTGGAAAATTAAAAAAATATATGTTACCTACATTATATCAAATCTCAAAGGTGGTACGTAACCCTTGATGTGGGAGTCCAAGTCGCACATAACCAAATTATCTTATACTGATTCATGATAACCAAACAATTTCCTCTTTTCTGAATTCCGAAAACTCGTAAGAATATTAACAGAATTGAGTCAAATACTAAATTTTCCAAAAATTTTCCTGTTGTATTCTAAAGGACTCTCTGGAAATCAAAAAAATTCTTTGGTCACATTTTTGGCGTACATCTTATAACAAGGTCGTACCTAGATAACTCTTTCAAATTATTCCAAATTGAATGGAACTCTGTTATTATATAACTTTTAGAAGTTTCTGTGCTACCCTGTACATTATCATAAAAATTGTGTAGTTACGTTATAAGTCAAATATTATTGTCAAACATTTTAATTTTAAATTTTAGAGTTGTGCCTTTTCCCATAGTTTCTTTGCCATTGACAACGGGGTCTAACCTATACCCCGAAACTTTTGAAAATATACAGTAGTTTCGCGTATTGTGTTAATATTTCCCAAAAAGTGCTTAAACATTGCCAAAATATGCCTCAACTATCCCTCCGAAAAGAATCTACTAACCCCTTACGCAATGTGAGTAAATTTACATATACAAATTTATTTTAGGAAAGAAAAAAATTGTAGGAGTCCGTTTAGCAGAAACATAAAACTTAAAATTCCGAAAACATCTTCAAAAATTAACATAATTTAGTCAAGGGCGAATTTTTCCTAAATTCTTCTTTCCTATTGGAAACAACTCTAACAGTTAAATATTGTCACCTATTTTGTAATTGGTACCACCCGTTAAAAAACACAGTGTTTTCTTCTCAAACCCCTAACCGAAATTTTACTACCTACTAGGTGTCTTTTACGTTGAGCTTTGGTCTCATCGTCAAGTTCCAATATCGCCTAAGTTCTACAATTCAATAACAAATTTAACAGTTAGAAGATTGTCAAAACTTTTATATTTGATACCGTCTGAAAAGAGCAACACAATTAATCTCAACTTTATATATCAGGAAACTTACATATACATAATTTCTTTTAAGGAACGAAAACTATGAAAATGTGTTTACTTGAAACTCAAACATTAACAAGTTCTCAGGAAAACCGAACAAATCTTCACAAAATTAAGTCAAGTTAAAAACTTTCCGAAGTTTTACTTTTCAATTAAAACTTTAACTGTTAAAAGTTTGTCAAGACTTTTGTATTTGTCACCATTTGAAAACGACAATTATTCTTACCTTGATACTCTGTCAAATATCAATGATTTCTTCACAAAAGTCTAAACAAACACACTCTTTCTCAATTTGCCACCAATCGCGTTATTCAACACGTGAGATCGCGTCCGAAATCCGGCGTCTCGACGTCTTCGCAACGTCAGCGTCGGGATAATGACTGAACGCCGATGGAGCAGTGGTCCACCGTTACACCTACCTTCTGTTCGGATGCTGGACGCCACACCTCGACGGAGGTAGGACGAGAGATGCAGAAGAAACTGGGAAACGTTCGACGCAATGAAGAGAAAAAGCTGAATATTAATAATTCAGCGTATAAGTAATTCGACCTTTTGCTCTTGTGCATGCACTTCTATTTTTTTAATGTGAGTTCGAGAGATACGGAAGCAGGAAATGAACATATTTGTATAATTCAGTCTTAATTATGCAAAGGTTGGTCGAATGCTAGGCTTTCATGTGACGTCAAAATATGCTTAGTTGGAAAAAATTCTCTCAGGAAGAAATTATTTATTCTCGAAGATGAATAGGATAAGTTTAAAGTTACAGTAAAAGTTTATAAAATTACTAGTTAACAGTTGGTATTTTAAAACATAATAGCATTTGCCCCGTGGTCGAAATTCTACCAAAATCAGTTTTAAAAATTTGAAGATAATATTCCCGTATGAATATTTGCATATTTCGAACATTTTTTTCTACTATAATACACTTTTTGTGTACTTATACAATATAGTTCACTATCATTATAATTAAGTAAAAATTTATTTCGAAAAGGATAATAATTTCAGTTTTGTTGTCTAAGGCATATTGAATAAGCAAAATATCTAAACATCTTACTCTTATTTTTTCTGACCATTTGATGTTTTCCATTCTTCACATAGTCATATTTCCAAACTCTCAAGGAATTTCTCTTATTTTAGTCTTTAGTCTTATTGTTCATGTCTCTGATGTGTACATAAACCCCAGTACAGATGTAGCATTTCGGGAATCTTTTTGTCAGCTTCATCCTGGGAGTCTTTTTCGGTGTTAACAGGTACCTTACTTTGACAACTAATGTTTTGCATTTGGCTATTCTGCTCCTGATTTCCTCGGTGCAACTTCCAGTTGCATGTAATATTTCTTCCAAATGTTTAAATTTACTTACTTGTTCCAGTTGTTGCCCTCCAGCATAATCATCATATCTTCTGATTCTATTATTCATTTTATGTTAATATTTTCTACTTTTTCAATGCCTACGAGAACCCAGCAGTGTATTTCAATACGACATTTATCAGTTCTCCAGCAGATAAAATGAATAGTGCCGGTGAGATACTACAACCTTGTCTCACTTCTCGTCCTAGGATTATTTCTTTGGTTTCTTCATTTTCCATCTTTATCACTACTTTTTGTCCTTTGTAAAGCCCTCGAATACGGCGTCGGTCCTCCCAATCCATTTCAATATCCTTTAGTGTTTTCAATAGTATATTCCAATCTACTCGATCAAACGCATTCTCCCAGTCAATAGAACCAATAAAACACTCAAAGATTCCCTTGTTGTTCTCCATCATCTCTGCTAACATTCTGACACACCCTATATTATCGCGTGTCCCTCTTCCTCTTCAAAAGCCAAACTGATCTTCTCCTAAGTTATAATTTTTTTGTCAGTTCTTTTCAACAGTATCCTTGTTACTTTGATAAGTTACTACTTTGATAAGTTGGCAGATAACGCTTTTGGTTATATAATCATTGCATTTGGTTTGTTGAGTAAGGGAACTAGAATTGTTTTTAAAAAATCCTCAGTCTATATTCGTTTATTATAAATTTTGTTTATAAGGTTATTGATTCTAAATAGAGCACAAGGTCCTAATCCCTTTAGTGCCTCAGGTGGTATTTTATCACTATCCTCTGCTTTGTTGTATATTGATTCTTTAATTGCCCTTTCAAGTTCCTGTTCTTCTATTCTTCATCCATTATCACACATAATTAAACAACATAAATGCAGGATATTAAAGCCCATACAGTCACAGCCCGACTGGAATGAACTGACACTGACTCGATTGTTAGTGGGCCCTATTATTACACTCAAGCTAAATGGATTCGGACCAAACGGATTCGAGCCGTTTGGATTGCTTATGAACAGGGGTCCTTAGAAAACCAAGATTCCCTTGTTGTTCTCCATCAATCTCTCTGCTAACATTCTGACACACCCTATATCATCGCGTGTCTTTCTTCCTCTTCTAAAGCCAAACTGATCTTCTCCTAAGTTATCATTTTTGTGTCAGTTCTTTTCAACGGTATCCTTGTTACTACTTTGATAAGTTGGCAAATAACGCTTTTGGTTATATAATCATTGCATTTGGTTTGTTGAGTAAGGGAACTAGAATTGTTTTAAAAAAATCCTCAGTCTATATTCCTGAATTATAAATTTTGTTTATAAGGTTATTGATTCTAAATAGAGCACAAGGTCCTAATCCCTTTAGTGCCTCAGGTGGTATGTTATCACTATCCTCTGCTTTGTTGTATATTGATTCTTTAATTGCGCTTTCCAGTTCGTGTTCTTCTATTCTTCATCCATTATTGCACATAATTAAACAAAATAAATGCAGGATATTAAAGCCCATACAGTCACAGCCCGACTGGAATGAACTGACTCTGACTCGATTGTTAGTGGGCCCTCTATTGCCAAATGGATTCGGACCAAACGAATTCGAGCCGTTTGGATTGCTCATGAATAGCGGTCCTTACAAAACCTTGTTGTTCTCCATCAATCTCTCTGCTAACATTCTGACACACCCTATATATATATATATATATATATATATATATATATATATATATATATATATATATACTTTGATAAGTTGGCAGATAACGCTTTTGGTTATCTAATAATTGCAATTGGTTTGTTGAGTAAGAGAACTAGAATTGTTTTTAAAAAATCGTCAGTCTATATTCCTGAATTGTAGATTTTGTTTATAAGGTTATAGATTCTAAATAGAGCACAAGGCCCTAATCCCTTTAGTGCCTCAGGTGGTATGTTATCACTATACTCTGCTTTGTTGAATATTGATTCTTTAATTGCCCTTTCAAGTTCCTGTTTTTCTATTCTCCATCCATTATTACACATAATTAAACAAAATAAATGCAGGATATTAAAGCCCATACAGTCACAGCCCGACTGGAATGAACTGACAGTGAGTCGATTGTTAGTGGGCCCTATTATTGGACTCATTGGATTGCTTATGAATAGGGGCCCTTAGAAAATCATAGAATAGCCCGGAGATAAAATTCTAAACCGTTAGTGTTCCGACTCTCTCCTATCTGTCGTAATATTCAAAATGTTCTGCTGCATACCCTGTATAAATACTTATTGGGCAGTGTTCTGTTTTGAAATTATTTTCCACCTTAATTTCAATTTTGAGGTCAACTAAGTCAACTCATTTCGTTGGTATTTGTTGTAGTTCAAAAACTGTGTCAAGGATTTATGAATGTTATTCGTTTTTTGTGAAACAAATTCTTACTAACGGCAAACCCGGAAATCATTTGTATTTGATCCAGAAAACATATTTGAAAACTAAATGTTATTTAATTGCATTTTTGTAAAAACATATTAATTACCCCAAAATACTCTCTGTCGTTTACATTGACCCTTGTTTACTCCACCCCAAAGTCCAGAATTTATTGGCCATCAACTCTTGTTGTTGTTGCTTTCCTTCTCGGGTCCCCCCGACTAAGCGAAGATACCCAACAGGGACTTTTCATCACTGGAATGTTCGGCTCATATTGCCTTATAATTATACGCCGTTATTTCTAATATTCGAATAATCTCTCGAGCTGAAGATAAAAGGATGTTATCTCCCCTAAGTCCCTCTGCTGCCATGCCATCCCGCTGGCTTGCCATTGTTTGACTTCAGAGAAGCGAAAAAAAACCGCCTACCTGATTCCGGGTCATCTTCTCCCTCGGGGAGAATATTTTATTTATCTGGAATATTAAATCGGGGATAAAAAGGTTAAAAAGCATTAAAAACGGGCCTTATTAAAGTGGTATTGGGACAAGTTTTGGTGTTGGCGGTCGTATTTTATTCAAATAGGACTTTTTGGTGTAGTAATTAAGGAAGTCTCAAGGGTTCGTGACGTATTGCAAACAGTTATTACAAAAATATTGATTTGAAAACGTCACTTAATCTTCTGATTTTTTATGCATAATTTGCTTATAATATAGATATTAATGCCACAACTTTTTTTTAAATGTTACTTCAATATAACTGAGCACTTGGTTTTAATACGGAAAATATGAAATTTTATTATCATCAACAAATTATGCAACTTCCTAAACTCGTATTTATTGCGTTCCGCTAGGGTCTAATTTATGGCCATTGTAGTTTTTATTATGCATTAATGATTAATTATTTGAACTGGACTGTAAGAGATTTGCTTTCGCAGATATAAATTCTATTGATGACTGAATAAATTGCAAGCATCACAGCAGGCAGGAGGGTCGACATATTTGAAGACTGTAGGAAACAATTGAGATAACAGCTCGGGGCGCTTTGATAATGTATGGGTGATATTCGCGGTTATAATTATGAACAGGTGGGAACCGCGTCTAAAAAAGAGAAAACCTGGAACCTAGCCTAAATAATAATTTTAACCGCGGACGCTTCTCAAAACATATTGTACGCCTCTAGGGAGAGGAATTCGTTCGACTCACTAAAACCTACAGCAAACTATTAGTAAATCCCCTCTTAAGTGTGACCTCGCAACAATGTCATTCATCCATGTCTGGCATTCTCAATAATACAAGTGTGGCTCTGTTACGAAATTCTATTTACTGTTTTAGATACCAACTCAATCAAACCAACCAAAACATATTTCATATTTATTCTTCTTTACAAACTTTCAACCCGCACCCTGTTGTTTGAGACACTTTCGATCGCGTTTCTACCGACAAAGTCCAACACCTGGTCCAAAAGAAAATAGGCACCCTACATCACTCTAGACCCCCAGAGAACTGTACACAACTTTTCAGACTTAGACTCTACTAGTATATAAGTCGTATCCAAACGCTTAAATTTGGCAGTAACGCCAAAAACTATCCCTACCAAGATGTGGAGTATTTCACAAATTTACCCTCGGTTCTGACCCGTAATCTTGCCTAGTATATACCAAAATAGTTAGAGTCGTAATAGCCACTTCAAAGATCAGTAATGCTATTGGTCGGTGGCTGCACTCAGATCAATTGCAGACTAGGCTTCTATTGATTAGTGACCATTGTTCGGGCCTCTCACTGGTTGCGCTTGTCAGACATAGAACAATGACGTCATATCATAGCTATATATGTTAGGTGGATAGGCCTTGGATAGGATTCTGATTGACGATGGGTAAGGACAGTTAAGAAGACGGCACAAATGGCCTGTCACAGCTGTGGCATAGACAGCACAATCTTGGGGGTACCTCATACCGTTTCTTTCTGTTGGGTCCTTTAGTGAACCAGATGTGTTCACAGCGGGACATCGTCGTTTCCTGATTGCAGACTAATGTGTTTTAAGGAGGTCTGTGTTTTATACGATGTTTGAGTGAGGTCGGTGGGCTCTCCAGATAAACATGAACTAGGCGCTCTCCGGTGATTGGCTGAGCATGCGTGCTGCTTATCAGGGCTCTCGTATCTGTACCTGCTGTCATATCCAAACTGGTGAAAATGATCAATTCGCCGATAAAAAAATGGCGGAATGCTGTTAAAACAAATTGGCGTAGTCAGTAGGTGTCACTAGATATCAAAATAAGGAAATAACGTAACTTTCATGATTCTATCTATATATTAGTATGCTGATGTTTTTTGACGTTTGGCAACTATATTTGAATTTGTCTTTGTTAATCAAGAATACCTGATCATGTAACGTATCACTAACACTTTAGAGGATTTAAAAACAAAATGAATTTTATAACAGGTGGCAGCTAAAATAACTATGGACGTCGAAAGGTTTTATCTCTACTACAATATTTTTTACGCCCAATTAATTCCGATCAAAGAGACATCAAATGCGGGACACAGGAATAAAGAGATTTGTTAAATACACCCCAGCTAAAATAAAGAGCCCCGCATTGAGCCTAATGGCCTCTCGGAAAATAAATAATTGATGAGCTTCTCGTAAACTTATGTAATCGAATTTCATCCATACATCCTCTCATGCCTCTTCCATGTTAATTCGACAGACTTATCTGTTCAATGATTGAAACCGGCATATTGTCTGGTTGGATTTGTATGCTAATCATTCTGAAATGATTATTGAGACGGAAGGTTTTCGTATTAAATTGTATTGGCTAATTTATATGTTTATCGGATTTCCGTAATCATCCATTTGGCTTATTCTGGAACAACAGTTAGTTAATTATATTAAAATCACGCAGGTTGCATTAGTAAAAGGGCAGCACCAGAAAATGTTGTTACAAAGTTTAATTAACCGTACTAGCAGGGGAATTCTCTCGAAATTATTTACCATAGTAAAAAAACTAGCACTGATGAACAAAACGTTTAGCAAAAACTTATTCCATTATTTTACCAAAAATGTCTTTATATTCGAAAGATAATCATCAATTAAGGATTGTACAAGAATGATCGAGAGTGACGGGGAGAGGATATAAATTCTAAATTCAGCGTGCGACAAGTGCGCTTCAGTAGTAGTGGACAGCTGATTTGAGTTTGACTCATCGTTATAATATTTAAAGTATTAGTCTAGGTAATTGCGAAAAAAAGAAGATTTATTTTCGGTGTAAATTAAACTGTATTAAAATCCAAGCACTTTGTAACAATATATAAATAATCTAGTTCTGAATATTGGCCGGCGTGGGTACATGAATGATCTGATTTAATAGAGAAAATCTTGTTAATATATAGCCTTTATTAAACCGCTCGTTTTCGAGTTCTAACGAAGGTCACGTCAAAAAGCTACAAATTAAATTGAGTTTTGTGTTTAATAGGATGACACCAACTAACAGCTTTACATTGCAACTTGTATAACCTCTGAAAAGTATCTTTAAAATTGCATTATTGAACTTCACATAGTAAAGGAACTGACCAACAATATTGGTTTAGTTATTTTGGATGGTCATGTGGGTTTTCACAACTCAAAAATGGTTCCTGAAAAAAATCAGAAAAGTAAAGTAATTCAAAATCAAAGTGTAGTATCTAAGAGCAGTTTGTGGAAACTGCCCGGACCACTAGTGACCTTCTTATAGAAAAAATCTCTCGCAGGATTAACTGTGAGAAAGTAGGTCTACGGATTTGTCAACTAGTTTTCCTCTATACTATGTTGGGATGTATTTTGTGTTATACTTATCTGATGTGACGTTTCGATGCCTTATCAGGAATCGTTGTTGAACAATGTAGTTTGAAATAATTTACACAATATTATAGCTTCTCATTTTCGCAATGTCAATTGGATGAGTAATTGACTTTGAAATTTTTTTTTTGAAAACCCACATGTACATCCAAAATAACTTTTTGCCTCCTCAATCATTTAGAAACTACTTATATAAGTTCAATACGAGTTTTGACATATTGGCGCATTTGACCTATTTTCTTTTTTTTTCACATCCCCCACATATTTAGGTATTTATTTTGAAAACAATTTTAACATAATTTTGAATGTGAGATTTAATGGCAACAATCACATCTAAATTATACCTATTTATTTAGGGATTTAATATGAAGAGCCAGATTGGTTTGCTGTCAGGCATCTTAAGTTTTCAGTTTTTTTTTTAATGTTTTGATCTTATTGACAATTTTGACATTTATGACATTTTTGACATTTTTGACATTTTTAACATTTTTGACATTTTTGACTTTTTTGAATTTTTTGACTTTTTTTACTTTTTTGGCATTTTTGACATTTTTGACATTTTGACATTTTTGACGTTTTTGACATTTCTTACATTTTTTAAATTTCTGACATTTTTTTCATTTTTGAAATTTTTTACAATTCTGTCACTTTTTACTTTTTCACGTTTTCTAGTTTTCACATTAGAACATTTTGGACTTTCTACAATTTTAATATTTTTGACACATAAATAATGCCACGACGACCGACCATCCACCCAGGGGTACAATCTAGCTTTAGCCATTGCCAGTGCGAGGCCAACCCAGTATGGAGAGCCACCGGTAACCTCACCCAGTGGGGGCTAATCTCTCCACCCCATTTTGGAATCTTACGAACACCCCAGTTCGTTTAAGATGTCCACGCCGATGGGTGACACGTTCGACTTCCTAAAAGTCTACATCTTTTACTTTTCTGGACAAAACTGACATCCGCTTTCAAGGTGTAGGTGCCTCTACTTGCAGGACGCTTTGGCCCAGTTTTAGGAGTAACAGGCAAGAGCAAAGGGCTCTCGTCTCGAATACTAGGTCGCGCTCCATAAAGGGCGATGATCCCGAAGGAAAGCTACTTGTATTAAAGGCTTAACAAGTCGGCCTCGTTCCCTTTCGCTCAATTCCGAAGGAAAGTGTGTCCGGCGAACTACTTGTGTAAAGTTTTGACAAGTCACACTCGAGGGTGGGGGCCCTCTGTTTCCCTAGTTACTAACGGGCACCGCCTTTTCGCCAGAAACGAGGTCTGGAATCGACTGCAATGACTCCGAAAGTTTTAACATCAGAAAGTATTTTTGACTAATATTAATTTAATAATTTAATATAATAATTCTCAAGATTTCACTATTTTCGGTTCTCCCGAGGTAGAGGGTTGTTCTTGAAAAATACCCCACCTGTCCCCTGTTGGGTAATTAAATGTTCGTAAAATGAATAAACTCGATACTATTTTTATTTTAGAAGATTGTACATATCAAGATTCACACCAGTATTGCCTGCTATTTCCGACATATTCAATTTCCTGAAGAACAATAGTAACCCCCTTTTCTCCCCATTCAATATTATATTTACTCACTTAAAGAAATGATTACTTTTGGTTCCCGGAAAACAGTGATTTTTTAAACAATAATTCGCCCTCAGCCTCCCATGAATTTCTTAAATATATTTGTATTATTATCTCATATCTTCATTCACAAATCTCTAGAAAAATCTTTTAGACACGCATTAATTTTATCTGATGTCATGCCTGTAGTAACAATCCGCAACGTTTGTCTTTTTTTGCCAATAAAAATATTACTAATTTCGAAAAGATTGTTGAGGTGGTCTTGAATTATTTTGCCTATTCATTGGGTTTTCTACCCTCAAAATTTTTTCCTGCAACAGATCACTATTCGAAAATTGTATACGGAGAACAAACTTTCTCAATCACAGTTATTCTGAGAGAAAGACATGTCTACAAAATGATCAACCAGTATTCCTGTATATAAGTAACTAGCGGACCCGACAGACGTTATCCTGTCCCATGTAAACTTTTAAAAATTGACACAGCGACTACAGCGCAGTCTGCCGGATACTATGTAAGTTGTGCTAACATCAACAACAATTTTTAAATAAATAATTTAACTAAAAAAAAACAAAAGCTAGTTGACCGTTTTGTCAATCTAAACCATCCTCAAACCCCCTGGAATACATACAAAAAATTTCATCAAAATCGGTCCAGTCGTTTAGGAGGAGTTCAATGACTAACACACGTACAGAAGATTTATATATGTAAAGATGTATTTTATTTCGAGGTTTTTTCTAAAATTGATTTTGTTATTTGTCAAGAATTTGATAGTGACATTTTTTGGGATCACTTGATACTGAGAATACCGTTTTTCTGCTCTGTTAGTAATAGATTTATCCAGTCCAAAGGATGGTCGATTGAAGATGCCCCGATTTTCTGGCATTTTTATCACCACAAAGCTGGTTTCTTTAAGTTTTCTCTTTTTTAAATTTTCCTCTGTCAACAAAATCTTTATTTTATGCCAGTCTATCATATGGCTGTCGGTGCTGGTTACTACATGATTGGCCTTATTTGATTTGTCCACATGTCTTCTGAAAATGTTATATTGATGTTCTTTTTTCCTGACTTCTAAAGGTCTTGAAGTTTCACCGGTATAAGAATGACCACAGTCACATAAAACACTGTACACACAATTTTTTGTGTTATGAGTTGCATTAAATGATTTAGTATGTGTGAGGATGTTTTAAAAACAATTTTAACACCGTAACCGCTTAATTCTTTCCGATACACCTGGGGCATATGGAATTATGTTCATATTTTGGTTGTATGTTTGTGTTTAATTGGTATTAGTGGTGTGTTGGTTATTTGCGCTGGTTTGTTGTTGCGATTTTTTTTTGTTTAATTTTTACACCTCTTGTGAGAATTTTTTTTTCTGATGTATTCAATTTTTATTTTCTAACCCTTATTTTTGGAAGAAACTAAATGTAGATGCTCAAAAAAGATTGGAAACCACTGGTCTATTCACCAATAAAGTTTTACATTGACATCTATCATTGTAATACTGTACCACTTTCAATTTCATTGTATATAGTGTTATAACATTTTAAATTACGGTGCCAAAATAATCTTCTTCAATAAAAACTAATTCTGCAAATATATGTATAGTAAAAAACCATTCCCTGAAAACACGAATAAGGATAAAAAAGTACCAAAAATTTCCATCCAGTTCGAGATCTACAATGGTATGGAAAGGCTGACGTACAGAAAGATTGAAGTTCAGTAGATAGCGACATGGTAAACTGCTGATTCGACCTTTTAAAAAGTAAATATATTATATTATTAGTGCAGCAAATGTAGACCATTATTTTGTGATGTAAATTTAGTTTTATTTATAAAGCCTTAGTGATATTTATTTTGAAATAGATGTTCTTTGATAATACGGACTTCGTCGTTAAATATTTGGATGGGTGAAGATATGTTTGTTGCTCTATCATATAAGCAATTTACAACACTTTCCTTCAAGGGATGGTTGGAATTAAAATTCAAATATCTATTAGTATTCGTAGGTGTCCGATAAGTGCTTGTACCTAATGTGTTGTTTCTTATATATATATAAGTACATCAAGATAAGCAAGTTTATCCTAATTTTCCTTCTCCATTGTAAATTTTAAGGTGGGTTCTTGACTACTGATATAATGTCGCAAAAATTTCATCAACGTATGTCCACCACACTTTTGGTTTATCTATATATAAATAGGCAAAGACAAAACGATTAGGTACCATTTTCTCCTCTGTTTCTCAACCGATTTTCTTCATTTTTGTTTTGTTTAGTAGCTACTGACGACCTTCAGTGCAGAATGCTAATCTTAATTTATAATATTGGTTCATTGATTGAATAAAATATAATAAAAATTCATATTTACGTCAATAATGTCAATGCCAAACAACTGAATGTGCCGCCGCCGCCAGACTCAAAACATTGAATAATTATATATAGACAGACCAATGCTCTTATATAGTTAGAGCATGTACTTCTGGAAGTGGCATGCAAGCGTTGTTATTGTTTAGTGGGTAAAGTAATCGTTGTATATTATAATTATACAGGGCGATTCCAGATATTTTAGAAATCATTTTTTTCGTGGGTGGCACATAAGCAGTTGCATATATAGGGTGTTTAAACTGCACTAGAATTACAATTATACAGGGTGGTGCAAAAAATGTTATACATAGATGCATATACAGCGTGGCGGAAATGGAAATGCAACATTTCGTAACCCATAAGCAGTTGTATATATAGTTAAGATGAAATATAGGGTGAGAGAAATTATAGATATACAGGATGGTGATAAAAAATGTTAGAAAAGGAAATGATTTATAGAGTAGACCACGAAGAGTTCCATATATATAATGATTGAAATATAGGTCGGAGTAGAATTGTAGTTACAGAAGATAATTAAAAATTGCATAAACAAAAACAGTAAATATGGTGGGTCATAGGCAGTGGCATATACAGAATGGTTTACCGGGTGGTTCAAAAATGCTAAAAAATATTATGCGTGGTCCATGAGCAGTTGCATATACAGTGTGGTGGAAATATATAATGAGATGGAATTATTATAATGAGGATTTTAATAAATGTTAGAGAATTGAGTGCAATTATAGCTATACAGGGGGGTTAGAAAAAAATTAATATGTAGGGTAGCCCATTAGCGGTTGTTGAATTGTTGTCATATTAAATTAAGAATTACGAATTTGAACACAAATAAAGTTCTATGAATTATATCTGAAAAAACCTTGAATTTTGTTACTTATTTGTAGAAGCGAAATGTAAGACCGACATCTAGGATTTTCGAGAAAACTATCACACAGAGGTTCCGAATCTGGATCCGTTCTGTGTAACTGCTGTTCTCCCTAAAGTCCTAGGATAGAATGTCACGATAAATTTTCATGTTACTTAACCTGCCAGAGATATTGACACAATTGGTCGAATTTCGACCACTGGGCGACAGCTAGTTCTTATAATTGCCTATAAATCTTTCGACAAAATGTGTCATAAACATGTTACTGAAATGTCTTCAACTACAGATAAGTATTACACAATATACAATACGTTACTTATATACAGGAATACTGGTTCATCATTTTGTAGACATCCCTTTTTCTCAGAATAACTGTGAGGCAGAATATATGTCTGTACAGACAGCCAGTAATCCGGACAATTTAACGAAATTGCCTTACTACACTTTATTCTCCATATACAATTTTCAAACACTTATCTGTTGCAGGGAAAAAAATTGAAGGGAAAAAACCGAATGAATAGGCAAAATAAAAATATTTCTCCCCAAATTATTGACCAACTGACAACTAAATTCAAATTCTAGCTAATTTACTTTAACGCCAGTTTAGTGACCCATATTTGATAGCTTTCTGTACTGTAATGAAAAAAAAATGATATAACTTGCCAAACTGAATGAAATGTTATCAAATTACTTGTCCCGCTAATCATTGAATGTTTATACGGCGATATTATACAGCTCTACTTAAGTTGAGCGATTAAAGCATTAAAGAAAGCAACCTATAACACTCGGAAAATCCAATATTTGTTTTTGAAAGCTTTATTAAAATAGGTTCAGTTATGTCGAGATTTATCCGAGTCAAAATACAATATTTTGAGAATACAAAACTGCTTTTTATTTTGAAATACGAGTACAAAGAAGCCGAGTACCCTAATTTCAGTTAATTCCTCCTAAAATCAATAACTCAAGAAGCTTCCAACAACTTCTTCCCGAATATACTCTAGACGATCAAATAACTGCCAAATATATTAAACAAATCGAATAACAAATGTCGCTCTAAAGACAAACAACGTTAGTTTGTTCAACTAAATGAAAACACAAGTTCTGGGAAGTTGAGAACTTCTTAATTAATTGATTTAACAGATTAGTTATAGTTTCGTGTAAATATCAAACAGGATGCCACACACTGAAGTACATCTCTAACGTGTACAAAACGTAAACAAAAACAATCCGAGTGTTCATCCAAACAATACGGGGATAACTCATCAGAAATAAAAACATTCTCCCAAACTATTTGGTACTTTACAATATAGACTGAGTAATCACTTTAAGGAGCAGAAAGCTTGCAGATTGTCAAGCTAATTCCTCTAAGTACACTACCACAAATAATTCGAAATAATTTTTTGTACTAAAAGAAAAATAGGTTTATAGCACACACTCTATAGACAAGGTAAATATACAACAGAAGAATACGGACAATTCAGAAAAGAAACAAGACAATTAATAAGAAGAGATCTTGAAGAGCACTCTGATGAACTTGCAGACAGTGTTATAAAAAACACATCTTACATTATAGCTATAAAAATAAAACTAGAGAGATCTATTATATGACTCCAATATAGAGAAACTCCTATAGGTAAAGGAGTTGTAAACGTGAACTCAAAAGAGCTGTCGTATATAAATAGTACTCAAAATTTTCGGGAAATAAAACAACACTTGAGACTAAGAACTGTATATTTAAAAATCCAAACGTTTTGAGTTCTGAATCTATCCTCGTTGTCAGTGGAATTATAACCTTTTGTAGTTCATTTTAACAGATTTTTTTGAGAAATTACAAAAAATCCGTAAAACAAACCTTGAGATGCCACAAATAACTTTCAAAAAACAATATTTAACCATATAAAAACCAATTTAAATTAAATACAAAACACCATGGTTTACAATTTTGTAACTGGTTCCTAAAGAGTTTTATTTTATTTATTTATTTTTTTAGAAATGAAGATCCCTTTAATATAAAGAAAATAATACTTGTTGTTTTCTGAACGATAGTTGTGGCATCTCTGTTTTTTTCTGAGTTCTTTGTGAATAACACCACATAAACTTCAAAATTTCAAAAAGTTCAAACGTTTCAAGGTCTAAATCAGACCCCGTTTTCAATGGCATTAACACAAATGAACAAGAAATTTAAAAATTAAAAGCATTCGTAATTTCATAAATCTCAATTTGACGTTAATGACAATAAAACTGATGTAACTAAGAGAATTTACTATTAATTTGATATATACAAGGTAGCACCAAAATTTCTAAAGATCATGTAAAATAACAAAGCTTAATTTTAGAATCTGGGATGAAGCAAATTCACAAGAAATAATGGAAAGACCGATGCATCCACAAAATGTAACTGTTTGTTGTGGTGTTTGGGCTGGTGGAGTTATTGGTTCATACTTTTTTGAAGATGACAATGGAAATGCTGTTACTGTGAATGGTGATGGATATTGAAAGATAATTACTAACTTTTTGTAGGATGAATTGGAGCATATTGATGTGCAGAATATGTGGTTCCAACAGGACGGTGCAAAATGTCATTCAGCAGCAGAAACAATCAATCTTATGAAACAGAAATTTGGTAATCAAATAATTGCTCGAAGAGGAAACATTAATTGGCCTCCTAGATTTTGCGATCTAACACCTCTAGATTTTTTCCTATGGAGCAATTTGAAAGAAAAGGTCTATGCAAACAAAAAAAGATACATAAACTCTAAAAATTTCAGTATTGCGGCGGCATTTTATCCAGTGGCGGCCCTGCTGGTAGTTCTAGGTACATTACCTGTTTCAAAGTGCTAATGTCTACTTAAAATTTCTCTATACTTTCACCAGAATTTTGTTGTTTTCCCCTCAGTTGCAACTAACGTACTTGACTCAGTAATTGTCATATTTGTTTATCTAGGACGGCAAACATCGTATAGGTACCCTGGCCATCGTATAAGTACCCTGGTTATCCTCTGGAATGCACTGAAGAAGTCCTAACGTAAAGACATTTAAAGAAAATTGCTGTATATTCCAAACGTTTCGGGGTCTAGGTCAGACCCCGTTGTCAATGGTTAAGAAACTTGGATAAAAAAGGCACAATTCTAAGATGTAAATTAAAATATTTGACAATGTATATTATTTGATTTCTGACGTAACTAAGAGAATTTTATTTGCAATATACAGGAAGCACAGAAACTTCTAAAGATCATCTATATATAAATAGGCTAAGACAAAACGATTAGGTACCATTTTCTCCTCTGTCTCTTAACCGATTTTCTTCATTTTTGTTTTGTTTAGTAGCTACTAACGACCTTCAGTGCAGAATGCTAATCTTAATTTATAATATTGGTTCATTCATTAAATAAAATATAATAAAAATTCATTATTTACGTCATAATGTCAACGCCAAACAACTGCATGTGCCGCGTGCCCACAGATCATACAATAAAGACGCGTGCCGCCACCGCCAGACTCAAAACATTGAGTAATTATATATAGACGGACCAATGCTGTTTATACCTAGAGCATGTACTACTAGAAGTGGCATGCAAGCGTTGTTATTGTTTAGTGGTAAAGTAAACGTTGTACATTATAATTATACAGGGCGATTCTAGATATGTTAGAAATCATTTTTTTCGTGGGTGGCACATAAGCAGTTGCTTATATAGGATGTTTAAAATATAGAGTAGAGTGCAATTATAACTATAAAATAATTATATAGGGAAGCCCATTAGCGGTTGAATTTACAGGGTTCTTGGAATAGAAGGTGCTGTAGAATTACAGTTATACAGGGTGGTGCAGAAAATATTATACAGAGATGCATATACAGGGTGGCGGAAATGGAAATACAACATTTCGTAACCCACAAGCAGTTGTATATATAGGGAAGATGAAATATAGGGTGAGAGAAATTATAGATATACAGGATGATGATAAAAAAATGTTAGAAAAGGAAATGATTTATAGAGTAGCCGACGAAGACTTCCATATATATGATGATTGAAATATAGGTCGGAGTAGAATTATAGTTACAGAAGATAGTTAAAAATTTCATAAACAAAAAGAGTAAATATGGTGGCTCATGGGCAGTGGCATATACAGAATGGTTTACCGGGTGGTTCAAAAATGTTAAAAAATATTATGTGTGGTCAATGAGCAGTTGCATATACAGGGTGGTGGAAATATATAATGAGATGGAATTATTATATCTGAAAAAAACTTGAATTTCTTTTCTTATTTGTAGAAGCGAGATGTAAGACCGACATCTAGGAAACTATCACATAGAGGTTCCGAATCTGGATCCGTTCCGTGTAATTGCTGTTCTCCCTAAAATCCTAGGATAGAATGTCCCGATACGATTTTCAGGTTACTTAACCTGCCAGAGATATTGACACAATTGGTCGAATTTCGACCACTGGGCGAGAGCTAGTAATCATAAAGTTCCTTTCAAATTGGAAGAATTTGAAAGAGTTATCTTTAGAATTTCATGTGGCGTTCCTAGGTATGCATTCGCCAAAAAAGTATATCATTGGTCTATTTGTCATCAAACTTTGTAGGCTTTCACGGCCGCTGTCAATAGATTCACTGCAATTTTCCAGACTGTTTTAAGGTGCGATAAACACCTTCAGCGATTTTGATACAATACTAACGCACCCAAGTTCTGTAAATACATTCCATTATCATTCCGGTAGCCAGCGGGAAACCATTGATAAACACCAAAATCAATTTAAAAAAAAAAGAAGAATAATGAGACCAAAGAAACTCTGATGTTCGAGAGATACCATTAAAGTCATAAGGGAAAACCTAGGAAAAACCTTATGAACTATCCCGATATAGGGTTGTTCAAAAGGATATTACCATTATTAATTTCATCCTTGATTATAGGCAACCAGGAACGGCTGAATTCTATAGAAGTACTACCTATACAATCGCTTTCATTTAATAAAATTAAAGCAGAGTCTTTCAATTTTTGTTTTGTGTTGTGTTTCTCTTCGTGTAACATGGTTGAATTTTGAAATTGTATGTTATGACCCAGGTTCCTGGCATGTTCACAATTTTTGTGTTCATTTATTCGAACATTTCTCGGTCTAAAGGTTTCTCCAACATAAAATTTGTTACATTCGCAAGGAATCTTATAAATGCAATATTTTTTGAGTTTTGTGTTACATAATTTGGTTTAGGGTTTAGTTTTTGATAAAATTGATTTCAGTATTGATTGTTTTGTGTTCAATTTTATCTAAAAGTTAAAAATTTGAGAACATGATTGGTACCTTGGTCAAAAGATAAAATTTCAATATTCAACCATATTAGAGAAAGAAGAACATAACAGAAAATTAAAGCTGAAAGAGTCTACTTTAATTTTATTAAATGAAAGCGATTGTGTAGCTAGTACTTCTATTGAATTCAACCGTTCCTGATTACCAATATTCAAGGATGAAATTAATAATGGTAATGTCCTTTTGAACAACCCTATATCGGGATAGTTCATAAGGTTTTTCCTAGGTTTTCCCTTATGAATTTAATGAGATCTCTGGAACATCAGAATTTATTTGGTCTCATTTTTGGCGAATGCACCATCTTATAACAAAGTCGTACATAGGAACACCACATGAAATTCTAAAGATAACTCTTTCAAATTCTTCCAATTTGAAAGAAGGTTTGTTATTTCACATGATTTTTAAAAAAAATTGTGCTACCCTGTATATCAAATTTGCAGTAAATTCCCTTAGTTACATCAGCTTTATTGTCAAACTTTTATTTTTTAATTTTTAAATTTCTTGTTCATTTTGTGTTAAGACCATTGAAAACGGGGTGTGATTTATACCTTGAAACGTTTGGACTTTTGAAATATACAGACTTTCAAGTTTATGTGGTGTTATTCCCAAAGAACTCAGAAAAAAATAAAACCAGCCACAATTATCATTCAGAAAAAAATTACTTTGTAAAAGATGAAAGTTATGATGAATTGGTAATATTAGTAAATGAAAGTATAAATGTATAGTTACCGGTATTACGAATTCATCCCGAATTCTTCTTAAATTTTCTTTCAACCTATTAGGGTGAAACACTCAGTGAGGAAACGGTAACGAAGAAACGCTTTTAGCAACTTCCTGTGTAAATGTTTAACAAATGATAAATTACAACATTATTTTGAGGAAATTCCATTCTTTCGTGGTTACCTCCTGTATATACACCTACAATACAATACGTGTACCGTATCCACGTTACATACAAGCCACGGAAGGCTTTAGAGGCTTAATACCGAAAACTTCATCATTATATTGCACCACATGAGTATTATAGCTTTTGTGATATTTAGACAGAAAGTGATAAATGGCTCAAAGACCTGTGTTTAGGGACCGTTATTTATGAGCTCGCTGGTTTTCTGGTATTGTTTCTTCGAGACAAAAAGAAATTTCATGAAACCACAACATGTACGTATGCCACATGGAAATCCAATGAACTTACATGAGTTTCGCAATGCCATTGTGCTACTCTGCAGAATAATTTTATAGTACATTTGAATTTCGTGAGGAATCTGAAAATCAATAATCTTAACTAATTCTTGTTTAGACCACTAATAAATATTTAGTAGCATTGAAATAACACTCACCTTGCTTTTAGAAAATTGCAGTTAGTAAGAACCTGGTAAGGGGCAATTAACCTTTTTTCCAAAGAGGAATACCATTCATAAAAAATTAAACTACAAATTAATAACTCTTTCATATACACTCTGTTTTTTGCAGATGACCAACACATTATTGCCGCAGACGACAGAGAAGACGCAGCATATGTGACAAAAAAAATAAAGAAGAGTACAACTCCTGGAGACTTAAAATAAATGTAGCAAAAATGATACGGGCAGATACTAGACCAGGGTCGATACTTTTTGAAAACAAAGAAGTAATAGTAGGATAAATTCCATTGAAAAAGGGCAACTATTAAAGGAAAAATAATTTACGGGCGATCTGAGGTCGGGAAGGGGGAAGAGGTGTGGTTTTAAAGGTAAAAAAATGTTTATCTCGATTTCCGGCAAAACTGCAAGTAAGTAATTTCGAAAAGATTGTTGCGGAGGTCTTGAATTATTTTGTCTGTTCATTGGGTTTTCTCTCCTCAAATTTTTTTCCTACAACAGATAAGCATTTAAAAATTGTATATGTAGAACAAAGTGTAGTAAGGTAATTTCGTAAAATTGCCCGAATTACTGGCTGTCTGTAGAGAGATTCTTCCTCACAGTTATTCTGAGAGAAAAAGATGTCTACAAAATGATCAACCAGTATTGCTGTCTATAAGTAATGTATTGTATACTGTGTAATACTTATCTGTGTTTGGAGACGTTTCAACTCCGAGTCTGGAGGCGTTGTCAATCGTTTAGTGTTGTTTTCGAGGTTTTTTCTAAAAAAATTTCGCTTTGATCTTGAATTTGTTGTTTGTCAAAAAATTTGACAGTGACAATTTGTCGTTTGATGATCACTTGACGCTGAGTTTACGGTTTTTTTTTTGCTCTGTTAGCAATAAATTCCTCCAGTCCAAATGAAGGTCGGCTGAAGGTGCCCCGATTTCAGTGTGGTTTATCATCATACAGCTGGCTTCTTTAAGTTTCCTCGTTTTTAAATTTTCCTCTTTTAACAAAATTATATTGATGTTTTTTTTCCTTACTTCTAAAGGTCTTGAAGTTTTACCTGTATTAGAATGGCCACAGTCACTCAAAACACTGTACACACAATTTTTGGAACTCTCGGTTGCGTTAAACGGTTTGGAATGTGTGAAGATAGAGCGCAAGGTATTATTTGTTTTAAAAACAGTTTTAACGCTGTATTTATATCCTAACCGCTTAATTTTTTCCGATACTCCTGGGACATATGGAATTATGTTCATAATTTGGTTGTCTGTTTGTGTTTGGTTGGTATTAGTGTGATGATTATTTGTGCTGGTTTGTTGTTGCGATTTTCTATCTAGCTGATTTATAGTTTTATTTATAAAGTCTTGGGGATATTCATTTTGAAGTAGATGTTCTTTGATATTTTTGACTTCGTCGTTAAAGATTTGGGTGGATGAAGATATGTTTTTTGCTCATAATCATCATATAAGCACTTTACAACACGTTTCTTTACATTCAAGGGATGGTTGGAATGAAAATTCAAATATCTATTAGTATTCGTAGGTTTTCGATAAGTACTTCTACTGATTGTGTTGTTTGTTCTGTCTATAAGTATATCAAGATAAGCAAGTTTATGCAAATTTTCCATCTCCATTGTAAATTTTATTGTGGGTTCTTGACTATTGATGTAATCTAGGAATGAGTGCAGTTCTTCAGCACCATACTCCCAAAACACGTTGATGACTTTTTTGTGGTTATTATGGATAAAATTTTAATGGTAAAGTTGTAGGTAAAAAATATCTACAACTTTCGTATTTACATTTTTTTCACACCTCAAAATTTATGTGAAAAATTAAAAAAACAAGTTTTTGTTATTTTTATTTTTTCCAAAAAATTGTTTTTTTTTTCAGGAAATTTGGTGAAAATTTTTTATGTCCCAAATACAATATCTTTTTTTATTTCAAATATTCATGTTGACTTAATATCGAAAAAGCACCCCAATTTTCAAACAAAAATTCTCACGTCAAAATATCTGTTTTTTGTTTGTGAAAATATCTACTTTTTGATGGTGTGAAAAAATATGTACATTGCTATGGTAAATGCCAAAAAACGGAGAAACTTGAATCCGAAAATTAAAAAGTAAGGCCCAAATCCTTCTAGCAGTTCTAGCCTCTTCCACACTTCTCTATGAAATACCTTTTGATGGGCTAAAATTTTCAGTAGATCACTTAGATATGTAAGTATAATCTTAAAATAGCAATAAATACGCATCTACGCATATTATTTAAAGAATTCTATAACGTTCTCAAAATATTGTAGTATCACATCAAGTCATCAAGTCGGGTTCTAGTGCCAGCAAAAAGGGGTTAAGTATGCTGTTCCTACACCTCAAACGACGGCCTCTATCTGGATACATCGCTGTGTTGGAGCGATCGAGTCTTTATGTTTAGTCTCCGGTCTCGATATACGCAGCGCGGATTTCCTGCGTTACAGCCTTTAATCCTACACCCGATGATTACAGGCGCCCGGTATAGCGCATATCTGGACACGAGATCCGAGTCAACCTAACGTCTATGAACCCTATGTATGGACGATGTTACCGGTCCATGAGCGGACCCAGAACACCATACAGCGGTCGGGGCTGTATTTATAGGTGTCCAGGCGTGGATGGGTATAGGATTGGCCTCGGATTCTAGATTCTAGACAGGTACACTCCCTTTCCAGGACAGGAGCCCCCGGTTCGACACCTCAAAAGGCCGTCGTCTATCTTCGCTCTCAAGGGCATGCACATAAATGAGACTCGGAGTTCACACATGTCCGACCAGGAAATCAAAATCAGCGCAGAGGTTGCAAAATCTTATCCAAAAATTTAAAATTTCAACACCGTCTATTTCTTTTTGTCAAGCAATGAACGGTGCCCAGATTGAGTATTTGACTATAATTTTGTAAATATTGTATATTATTTCAAACTTTATTTCTCTCTATGACATCAATAACTATTTTACAAATTAAACAATTGAAAATTGATTTCTCTTATTAACTACCAACGCCCAAAACTCAAAAAGTCTATATTGTTGAATAGAGAAAGAAAACCGTGTTAAACGCCGTATCACCGGCTATCCAAAAGTGTAGTTTCATGTATAAAAATTGACTTGTTTCAAGATTTTTCATTAACATTCATAATTACGTGGAAATTAATTTATTCGTCACCTTAGGACCGCACTGTATAAGTGAAAATTGCTCATTTTTTAGGATATTTCTGATTGGCTTCAAATTTGACATAAATTACTACTCTCTAAATTTAGCCATATAATAAGAACGTATTTTATCAAGAAAGTATATTCTATAGTGATAAATAATTCAATATCTCTGACAGGTGAAGTAACCTGAAAATTTTATCGTGACATTCTGTCCTAGGAGTTAAGGGAGAACAGCAATTACACGGAACGGCTCCAGATTCGGAACCTCTGTGTGATAATTCTCTCGAAAAATCCTAGATGTCGGTCTTACATCTCGCGTCTTCAAATAATAGTTTCTGTCTTTACTCGGTGCAAATTCATTTTAATTTTATATTAAAATAAAATAATATTAAAATAAAATTACCTAAGTGTCTTTATTTTAATATAAAATTGTATTCTAAAGGATTTGTTACCGAACATAATTTATAAATTTTATAAACATACACTTTGCCGAAGTCGCCGATTTTATAAAATCATTTCTGATAGTGTTAGTATTTTCTTTTGTTAACATCCTCTAACGCAATATATATGAATTGTTTAAACTAAATTTTGAAAGAAAAAATTTATGCCAGTTCTAACCTGATTCTGAAAAAAAAACATTCTCTTTAAAATAGTTAATCCTTCATTACTGTATTAGTAATTTACCCAAATCTCAAAATTGCAGCAATTGGCAAATCTGCAATAGTGAACAAACATTTTTGATTTTTTTGTGCATATGAAGTTAGGATAATTGTCATAATGAATTTTTTAAATATTTATTCAGTGTTTTAAAGCGTTTTTTTTTTATTTATTTCACAATTTAGATCCCCATAAACAACTTTCATTTCCTGTATCCAATTTTAAAATTTTTTAATTCTAAAGAATGGATTGTCGGAAGTGAAAATTAAAGGTTTGTGGAAGACCTTTCTTTTTTATTCTACAAAATTATAATATATTTAAAAAAATTGAAATATAAAAAAATCTGGTTTTAACCATTGTACATCATAAAGTGTTCAACTTATATAACAATTTCATACATTTGCATCTGTTATTTCAGATTTAGCAGCTCTTGTATTTTTCTTCTTTTTTTTAACGGCAGTTAATTGTTGCTATCTTGCTATCTGAATGGTACGGATGGACTCAGGAGAGAAATAACTACTATAAAAAATCTGAGTTTCCACAAAATTGGAGTAAATCTTCTGCAGCAAATTTTAAATTTAAAATTCTCAAACATTTTCTGATTTTTGTATTATTCGAGAAAATTCTAGCATTTTCTAAAATTGCATTTCATCCGTCTTGTAGAAAATTTCATTATAAATAATTTTTATTAGGAATCTTTTCACTACAAGCTGTATGAAAAAAGATATAAAGAAAAAAAAGCTAATTTTTCAACTTTATTTGTTTATAAAAAAATTTCTACAACTTTCTGACATGCCACACATAGATACAATTATAATATATAAATATTGTCTATAACCGATTTGTACAAAAACAGGTGTTTTCCCTATTTTGCATATTTTTTTTGTATTTCATTCGGACTTATACGGAAATTCAATAAACCCACACGAGTTTCACAGTTACAGTGTGTTACCCCATAGAAATCTTTTCGAGATTATTTGGATATCGTGTGGCCTCTTAAAATACAAACAACACAACGATCTTAATTATTAACAAGTTCTTGTTTAGACCGTGGCTGAATATTCATTAACGTTGAAATGACACTCAAGTTGGCACCCGTCTAATCTCGACCCTGTTTCTCGTCACATGAAATTAAGATGCCTCTTCAATATTCATTGCTTTATCAACTGCTAAGGGGGATGTCAACGAGACCTATTTCATATTTACATCCGGTAATTGCTCCAAGACAGCGTATGGCAGAAAAACCATTCAATCTTCGATAATTAGTTCTTATTTATACATTGTAATGTTAAACACACAAAAAATTAAGTACGCAGCATTAAGTAAGATGAAATAATTAATGACACAATAATTCAATTAAATATTTTGAACAAAAATATTATATGTTCTATAAACCTGTTTTGGAAGTTGGTGCCAAACCTGCATATATTTAATGTAGGAATGTTCTGTTAATTAATTACCTATTTATATGCTATGTTAAGCATACTTACCTATATACAGTTTTATAGAACATATATTTTTTATTTAAAATGTACAATTGAATTATTTTTACTCTTTATTGTTGTTATTGTTATTATGCTTTAAAGCCCCCTAATGTTTTTAAAAATAGCTTATTTTTTCTTGCTTTTCAGTTCTAAGATATAATGGTTTAATTGGATGCATTTTTCAGATATGTACTATTACACAAAATTCATATTTTTTGACGAACCTCGATCCAATATAATTGAACAAAGGGACCTGTGACGATTTTATTGGGTTTCAGACCAAGCAGATCGTTTTATGGAAATTTGAACAATATATATTTTGATTGCGGAAGCCGTTACTTTGTGATACTCGATCATATTCATAATGAAAGAAAAACAGAATTTAACTTAGTTTTTATATCACTTTTTATTTTCACTTTACTGTGACTAGTTTCGGCAAGAGGCTCTGCCATTATCAAACAAGAGCGAACTGATGAATGAATTATAGATCATCACACCCATGCGCGAGCCCAGGAACTAGATTTGCCCTTCAGAAAATTTTTACTGATGAGCACTTCCAGCCCCCTTGCCATCCACCCCCTGAGACTTAACTCAGGTCCTCACGCTAACGCAGTTTTCCTTCTGCATAATTGCTGTCTTCTTGTTGGGATAGCTTGGCTTTCGTTTGGTTCCGTTGCTTTACCTTATTGGTACTACAGCAACTGTCTTATTTGTGTTACGTGGCTCATTCTTTGCTGATATATAGCTAATTGTACCCTTCTGTGGGCGTGCACGTTGTCGTCGTTTGTTTTGTGGGTGTGTGTTCTTCTGTTTTCTCTTTGTTTGGTAGGTTGGTTTCCCCCCGGGCCCCCCTTGTTGTCTCCTGAAAAAAAGATTGTTATATACTTCATTTTTTACTTACCTGTCCTGAATTATAGATTGTTACAATGTTACAATTTATACACAAATATACAATGGGTGTTACTTAAGTATAATGATGGATTGATTATATTTATGACATCAAATTTGGGAAAAACCCATGAAGGTATTATTTTATTATATTGTAAAAAGGTTATTAAATTTTTAGAACACAGACATACTAACGGTGGATTAAAATATGACAGCCTGAAATTTTGGGAAAACCCACAAATATATTATTTGAATACTTCGAAGAGGACACTTTTTTGCAACTCTACCTGGTCATTTAAGATTAAACTCTAGAATAAAGGACTATCTCCAAAATAATACCATAGAAGTCAACATATACAGGAAACCCACTTTTACGGATACCACAGTTCCATTCTCATTCTTCACCCCCTACAGTTACAAATTTTCAGCGTATAGATCCATGATTCATAGAGCTTACACATTGCCTCTCTCTGAGAATAATTTAAAAATTGAACTAGAAAATATTAAATTAATAGCCCGTAAAAGTTGATTAAAAAACTTATCTACAATAAAAAACAACAATTAGTCCAACGTTTAATTTATCCCACTGTATCGGCTGTGGACAAGCCATCAAAATACGTCTCCCTTACATATTTTGGAAACGTGAGCTTTGTCAACTAATATTGATTATATTTTGTTCTTAGCACTGTACAACGTTTCAACGTATATATTTATTCAGATAAATGTACGTTTATATGAATGTAATCTAAATTTAACTTTGAAACAGTCATCGTTGCAGTAAATTTTATTTCAGTTCGTAAACGGGTTCTGTAAAATATTACCTGTCAATTCGCATTAAGCTTTGCAACAAACATCATGCGATTACCTTGAGTCATCCAATAAACAACCGTTTCGTAGAAATTTTACTATGGGTCCCAATGAACAGCTAGTTGCAGTTAGACAGAGAATATTATTTACTATTTAATCTTCAAACTCTATCATTTAATGAAGAGAAAAGTCATACTTCCAAGCTTAGACGTGGCCTCAAGCCAAACAAGTTGATTTTGTACCATTTCTTGAAATGCTAGGAAAGCCCAAATGGTGTTCTTTTATTGCTGCATATATCTTTTTAGGCCATTGAATGGAACAAAAATTAACTGTTTATATGCAAAAAATAATATCAGGATAATGCGCCATCACATTAACAATGATGCGTAGTGATTTTGTTATGTTTTCAACTTCCTACTATGGTCCTGTACTTTGTTATCAACAACTGAAGCAAGAAATTGGCGTTCTTTTTCTTTGCATTCTTACAAAATCAAAAATAATAAACTAATCTCTAATACTTCGAAACACAACTTCATATAATAAAACAAATTGGAACCAATAATGGGTAGTAAAATTGTCGATTCTATCCTATGGAAAAAACAATATCTCCAAGCAATCCAAATGATATATCAGAAAACCATAGACCCAGATAAAACATATAAAACCATTTATAATTATAATTAATATTTCAAAATTTTTAAATCAACAAAACATCAAAGTCCTACAGTCTAGATCGCTTCCTGCTCTTCAGACGCCACGCCTTTATGTCCCAACATTCGTATTATTTATTCCCCTTGCCTCATTGCTTTCTCAACGTTTTCGTCCTTGATCTTCCTCTTTTCCTTCTATTCCAATGCTTTTTTTGGCCATCGTTGATATGATGATGTTCTACATGAGCACTGTTGCTCTTTGTTCTTGATATACTAGCACTCTGACCTCTATGTCATTATAGGTTCGACAAATGATTGATTCTTGTTTGGGTTCTTAATGTGGGAATCCAGCATCTATATATAAATAAGTAAAGATAAAACTTTTCAGTACCATTTTCTCCTCTGACCCTAAACAGAATTTCTTATTTTTATTTTGTTTAGTAGCTACTGATGACTTTCAGTGCAAAATATTGTGAATATGAGTTCATTCATTAAAAAATAATAATAATAAATTCATTTTTTACGTGCATACTCTCAATGCTTGGACAGAAATTCGCAAGTTCGATTGACTCCAATGTGAAGTTTTGACCAGTCGTTAAAGTTATCCTACATAGTCATGCTATTGAAGTAGAACCCACAAAAACATACATTACATAATAATCGCCGTTCATTAGGCCCTGGCAAGTTTGCAATTTCCATGGCAATGTAAATATGGTTTGTCAACAATCAGAATTGAACCTGATCAATTTCTTTCTGACAATATCTTATTAATTTTAACCTTATACTTTTAATTCGAATTATTTTTATTTTTGTCGGATAAGTTTAATATAATTTGACTAAGAATACAAAAATCCTGTAATTGTGCACGGGTCGTAAGATTCACGATAGTAGTTCTGGCAATATTCATGGCAAAATGTATTCAATATCTCTGACAGGTGAAGTAACCTGAAAAATTTTATCGTGACATTCTGTCCTAGGAGTTAAGGGAGAACAGCAATTACACGGAACGGCTCCAGATTCGGAACCTCTGTGTGCTAATTCTCTTGAAAATCCTAGATGTCGGTCTTACTTCTCGCGTCTTCAAATTTAACGAAATGTGTCAAATACATAAAGAAGTGTTCGAGAGGCCATTCACTTGTGGGAAGCGCAACTGATGAAGGTTCCCTGACCACAAACAATATATATTATATATAATACATAATACATACTGTCTTGCGTACAAAGGAATGACACCTCGAAGAGAGTATTCAATATCTCTGACAGGTGAAGTAACCTGAAAAATTCTATGGTGACATTCTGTCCTAGGAGTTAAGGGAGAACAGCAATTACACGGAACGGCTCCAGATTCGGAACATCTGTGTGCTAATTCTCTTGAAAATCCTAGATGTCAGGTCTTACATCTCGCGTCTTCAAATTTAAACTAGATATTTATGATGAAAATTTTACATGTAGAATGATGTTTACAGTTTTTTTGCATATATTTTTTTGATTTTCAGAAAACTGGTAAGTTTTACGTTATAGAAAAAATATTCGGAATCAAGCTGGAACATATCTTTGTAGAATACAATTTATAATATTGAAATTTCTTGAGCGGTTTTAGAGAAAACAGTCAAGAATCATTGAAATTCACTAAAATCTAGTCCCTTATTTACTTTTTTTCCTAATTTTCTGGAAAACCGTAAATCTAGTGTTATAAACAATATATGGGACATTTCTGTAATGTTCCTTAATATAATGCAGTTTAAATCATCAACATTGCCCAAGCCGTTTTTCGATAATCACTCGCCATACATAAAAAAATGCAGACGAATTGATAACCTCCTCCTTTTTGGAAGTCGGTTAAAAAGAAAATTGTCTGATTTATAAATTTTCTTCAGAACTTTATCAAAACGCCGTATTTTTTTTTTTTTTTTTTTCGATTCAACTATAACGCAATCCATCAGATGTAACATGTTTCACATCGTACGAACCCCAATTTCTCCCAGTCTCCAAAAATAATAACATCGACAAACACCGAACCGAACGTCGCTTTCTAAATCTGCGTGTGTTAACCACGAAAAGAAAATCAACATCCGAATAAACATTGATTGATCTTTGTTTTACATTTGACGTTTTTGAGAACTTTCGTTTGTGTACCAAACTTGCGGCTTGCGGCGAAAACACCACCGGAACGCTAATTACCCGGAAGAAAAGGATTTCAGCTGTCGATCGGACGTCATTAAGCGATCGATAGGAAACAAAACACTAAATCTTTTGTACTGTAACCGCCAATCAAGCTACAGCTTTTTAGATAATTGGATGAAAATGAGCACGTCGTTTTATGCGTTCGACTTTTTCGTCATTTTGTTCGATCGATTGGATTCTATAAGAAACGCGTAGGTGGATAGATTGTTTTTGTTGAATAACTGTAAATTTCTCTGGAGATATTTGTATAAAAACTTTTTGGTGTATTTACGTAAACCGCTTCTAGCTATTTAAATTATTGTAAGAAGTGTTATGTTTCTGCATGAGTCAGGAATGGTTAACCTGGTTATTCAGTATAAACATTTCTCATTGAACTGTGTAATTTCCATTTAAATTATTCGTTCCTTCTTTTTTGCCCTAATTTCAATTTGGATGATTATTTTTATAGCTCAAATTTAATAATATCAGCAAAGTACAATTCTAAACTTAAATACATTGGTTATGACAAAAAAGCTGTTCAGTTAAATTTAATTAAATTTCAACAGATCTAGTTAATACAAATTCATAACTATTTTTTTCCAAACGGATGAGATCAGATTAAGCGATTTTATCGGGTATAGAAGATCTGGTTTTTGTAGGGATAGGTTCTAGACAATGTCTGTACTAAGTGTATCTATATGTGTCTTGCCAAAAATTTGTGGAAAATTACGCAACCACACAATAAAATAGGTCTTGAACTATGTGTTTTTCGCTAAATCCGAATCATGGGTCATTTTCATCTCAGAACGTCTAGGTTTAGCCATAACTTCATAAAACACTCTGAAATTTACTATAAATCATTCAAACCACAAATGCTTTTGGTGTAAATCCTCAAAATGAACACCAGTATTTAGAAAATTACAAGCTCCTATAACAACGATTCTCTTTAAAGAATAAGTATAAAAAGCAGTATAGAGTCAAATAACCGTATAAAAAATAGGAAATATAGAACGTTGCCCGGACTTTACATGAAAAATAGGAGAAACCATTAATATTAATTTTGGGAGGGGGGCAATTTATAGAATTAAATGAAAATTTAAAAATTTCAAATTTGAGGAACACAAATATATTTTTTTCATATTTGAAAAAAATTAGGTAAAAAGATATTAACAAAAATTAGAGACATAGGGTAGGACCTGAAGTTTACTGGAAAAATAAGGAGAAACCTCTACTTTTAATTTTGGGGGGCAAATTACCGAATTAAATGGAAAATATAAAATTAAAATTGTTTATAAAGCATCATGTTATATATCAAATGAAAGGGCTCATTATGAAGAATACAAATATATATTTTTCATATTTTTAAAATTAATTGTTTACAAGATATTAACATAAAGATACAAAAAAATCTCATTTCTCACTTTATTTCCGAAACCATAAACCCCCATAGTAATTTTAGGAACAAATTATATAATTGAATGGAAAATAAAAATTCAATTTTCAAACTCATCTGTAATATATGAGATAAAAGGCTCATTATGTTAATTAGAAATATATCATATTTTTAAATTATTTCTTTAAAAGATATGAACAAAAATATTAAACATTGACTTAATTCCCTCTTTAGAAACTACACAATTTAAATTTTGAAACATATATTTTATTTGTATTTTTAAATAATTTGAATAATAGATTTAATAATTTATAATTTAAAACTTGACCTATTTTGCCCTTTATCTTCCAGTCAGACAGTAGACTATAAAAGGCTTCCCTGAAAGTTTATTAGTAAAATAAAACACTAATGTTAATTTTTGGGGGCCAAATTAGAAAATTAAATACATATGTATTCTTATAAAAATCAAGCGAATCCTGAAGCAGATAAAATGAAAAGTCTATGTGTGGAAAATGAAAGTGTATATTTTTTATAAATCTAAAACGCTTCTTTTAAAAGATATTACGGTAAATATAAGAAAATGCACTCATTCCCTGCTTGGCTGAAACTGGAATTTTAGAATCTTAAAGGTGGTAGGGAACCCTTAGTATGCAAGTCCAACTCTCACCTGACTAAATTATTTCTATTTACTAAAGGTACACAGCGCACTTTCTGTGCTTCAGAGTCGATTCAGTGGTTTTTAAATCAAGAATTTCTTCCAAAGTTAGAACCGGAAATCCCGAAATTGACGAAATTCGTATTAGACGCGTGCCCATAACCTAGATCGATATTGGCTTGAAAACATCCGGTCATCACTCTTTTACAATGAAACACATATGCCTCATTTTCACACAGTGAGTCGTTGGTTTCAATTAAGACTGTAGGTTTTGGTTCGAGTGTGACTGAATACTTAAGGAATATTTTAGAAAAGAAAAAATTTGCTCCCACCCCTTAGAAGAAGACTGTAATTGGCAAAATTGTAACAGAAATAATTAAAGCAATAAGAAAACTAGGGAATCTCAACTCCAAGAGCAGCTTAAACCTTAGAAACCTAGGAAATACTGTGTGTTCACAACCACAGAGAAGTCCCTCATTCTATTCGGGTAATTTGGTACAAGACGATCCCAGTGAAGTACTAGACCACTTTGTCCTCCCGGAAACTTTGCAAGCATTTTTTCCTTCATGTTCAATTTATTAGTAAAGGCAGTATCTCGAAACATCGTTCTGATCTGAGGACCATCAAAGACGCCTGCTTTCAACTTAGCATCAGACAGTTTTAGAAATTTTCTTACGAGATAAGTCAAGTAATTTTCGAATTTGTCGAGAGCTTTCACAAATTGCTCCGTTAGGTCTAATGAAGGAATTTGGGAAGCTCTCTTCATTAGGCCTAATGAAGTAATTTGTGAAAGTTCTCGAGAAATCCGAAAACTCCTTGACTTATCTCATAAGGAAATTTTTAAAACTGTCTGATGCTAAGTTGAAAGCAAGCGTCTTTGATGGTCCTCATATCAGAACGATGTTTCGAGATACTGCCTTTACAAATACAATACACATGAAGGAGAAAAATACTTGTAATGTTTTCAGGAGGAGGACGTGATCTAATCCTTTACGGGGGATCGTACAAAATTTGCCCGAATAGAGGGAGGAACTTTTCTATGGTTTTGAACACACAGTATTTCCTAGGTTATTGCATTAAAAATAGGTTTCTGAGGTTTAAGCTGCTCTTGGAGTTAAGATTCCCTAGGTTCAGTTTTAAACTGAATAATTTAGAGGCTCTTGGTGAAGGGAGACCATCGCCCCAATCACTCCGTTTGGATCCTCTCCTGTGTTTTATTCACGTCTCATTATCTCCGTGATAATATTATTAGAAATGCAATTGCTTAACTGTACCAAATTATTAGTACACTTAGAGTATTGTACACGTCTTATCCAGTGACGTAATTACGAGGATGAAGGGCCAAAGGACCCGACCAGCCCTCTTTAACCATATTATGTAAACAAAGAACATAGGATACTATAGTAAGGACTAAATGATTAAGATTTGAATAAAAAATACCAAGTAGTTTAAATTTATTTTAATAAGTTTGTTAACAATTTGTTATCTATACACTCCCCAACACGTCTTTGCATTGATTAAGTTCGGTAGTCTATTTCTTCTTGAGGAATATTACAGCTTGCTGCCTGTATTTAATGTCTTAGAACGTCCAAACTCCGTGATGGGTGAGGTAAATTTTCGAGCCGTCTGCACATCATATCCCAAACATGTTCTATGGACCATGGGACGTGGGCGGCCATGGCAACAAATTCACATGGATCTCTGCAAAAATGCTTAAAATAACACGAGCAACATGGGCCGAGAATTATCTTGTGGAAATATTGCCATGAGCCGATTAGGTAAGGGAGTACATACGGCTGCACTACTTCCGTGTTGCGCTGTCACGTTGGCTCGCACAAAGACTAAAGGTGGCAGCAACGCAATGTAATAGCACCCCATACCATATGCCTATGTCTATGTCGGGGCCGGCAGTGTTTGGTACAGTGGGTGGAGTTAGTTACTAAGCAGTTCAATGCTTGTCAGGAGGCGTGCGTATGGTTCAGAACACATGGCGCAAGACACTTGAGTGCAGGTGTTGAAATGTTCGAATCAAATGGTTGTTCCAAAGGCTGTGCATACATGTGATACAGCGACTAAAACAGTCGCAATCTAGGTTATATTTAGAGTTAGATGAGGAAATCGATACAACGCAAGATAACAAATCAGCGGAAACCTCGAAAATAGGTAACGCCTCTTGTGTCGCTAAATTCATCAAGATGATGTTGTCATTGTGGAACACGGCGCGAAGGCACATTTAAAACATTTAGGAATATTTTGGATTCACGAATTTAGCAAAATGGGTGAGAGGAATTCTGCTGGTGCTATTCATACTATGATTTTTATTTAGGGCAAAAAGTCAACGATTTTGTAGACGTAAGTCCAAGGCTCAAATCGAATACACTCGAAGCAGTGAGTTGTCCGCATTGTCTAGTTTTTTTGTCTGATTCTTAAACAAGCAATATGTCTGGCGTGGAAAAGGTGTAAAGTTAAGGAAAGGCAAAATCGCGATCCAGTCGTGCCGGTTTACCCGGTAGGCCGTGTTTATTAAGGAAAGGCAATTATGCCGAACGCGTCGGCGCCGGTGCACCAGTATATTTAGCAGCAGTGGAGTATTTGGCTGCCGAAGTTTTGGAGTTGGCCGGTAATGCTGCACGATAACAAGAAGACCCGTATTATTCCGAGACATTTACAACTCGCCATCAGAAACGACGAAGAATTGAATAAATTGTTGTCTGGCGTAACAATTGCACAGGGTGGTGTCTTACCCAACATTCAGGCTGTGCTGTTACCAAAGAAAACCGAAAAGAAACCTTAAATGTATTAATATGCCTACTCTTCGGTGTACATGTCTCTCAACATGAAATTGACGTTGACGTCTTTCTCCTTGCGTCGTCTAACCCATTTTTATCCATCATGTCCACCCAAGCAGAATCGAGATTCATCAAAGAAGACGACCTGATATCATTCCACATTCGATTATTGCCGTTCTCTGTACCACTGTAGTCGTTGCCGTCGATGCTCAGCGGTCAGAGGTAGCACAAGATGGGGTCAATAATGTTGCAGTCCAAAAGACCTTATACATCGGGAAACTTACAAAAAGGCTCCATTCTCCTAACCACTTATCAGCCAAATTTCGGGTTGCCGAAAATTGGTCTCTAAAGTAGAAATGGGCAGGTCCGGATGGACACGCATGTCGGTACTGAATATAGTTTAAAGGTGTGTAGGTTCGGGACGACACGAATCCTCGGACCTGTCGAATGAAGGATGTACATCGTTACCGATCGGCGGAACCACTTGTTAATATTATACGCAGAAGCGGCATCGAAACATGTCATGAGCGGTATTAAATCAATGATAGCGGACTGGGAACTGCGGATAGGAGTGAGGGGAACGGTATTACCTATAGTTTGATCATATAGAAGTAGTGTTAGTTCATGGTTATGTAGTTTTATCGTTTTAGTTGTCAAATATAGCAATTTTTAATTGTAATTATTATTTTTGATAAATCGTTATCGTTTTCTCGTAATTTCATTATATAAAGGGTAAAAAACAACAATTCAGCTCCATAATGTCTTGCTAGCAATATTACAATTCAACATTCCGCTTGCAATCCGACTCCGGTAATCACAGTTAGACAACGGGACCCATATAGGTCCGACGGACACGGGTCTTGGATGTACATCTTTGGAACTGGATGCATATCCGGATCCAACTCCAAATTATGAGCGGACCTACCCATCTCTATTCTAAAGGCCATACTCTTCTCCGACATAAACTTGTAAGTCTGTATATTTCCAAACGTTTCAAGGTCTAAGTCAGACTCGGTTTCAATGGTGTTGTGATTTACGAAATTTGTCATTACAAATCGTTTTATTTTTTTAATATCTGGTTAATTTGTGTTAATACTATTGAAAAAGGGGTCTAATTTAGACCTTGAAACGTTTTTAACTTTTTGAAATATATAGAAATCCCAGTTTATGTGTTGTTATTCCCAAAGAACAAAAAAAATAAAAAATAAGAATAATCTCAAAAAACAGATCGGGTTTAGGTATCCATACTAAAAGTATCGATACAGATCCTCCGATTTTGGTTTGGATGGATTTTCTAAAATCCGGTATGTATCCATACGAAATACTTGAAACCGGATCGGAACATTCCGAATTGGCAAAATTGTGTAATAAAATCTTTTTATATCAGTATTCATACTCTGTTATACAAATAGAAATCAGATATAAGGGGGATTCAAGTTGGCCAATTCAATACTTTTTAACCGACTTCCAAAAAGGAGGAGGTTATCAATTCGTCGCGTATTTTTTTTTGCTTTGTATGTATGTTACCTGATTTCTTCTCCTCTGGTGCACCGTTTTGAATGAATATGGTCTTGTTTAATAGAGTATATATCCGGATTGGTGAAACTTCAAATTTTGGAAAAGAATTCTATTGTTAAAGTGATAAAATTTGTGAATGAACAAGTGCGTGCATGGAAATCGACCAATATCCCTAATATTTTAGTCGATTTTTCGATAACTCATTATGGATGTGTATAGTTGTTTAACGTTTAATCTTTTAAGGAAGATCCCTAGCTGATCTCATATACTTTCCTGCGACGTGCAACTTGCAGTTTGGCAGAAAATCGCCGAAAATTCCAAAATTCTTATCAAAAATTTCATCGAAATGACATAACGGACATTTCCTCATAAATATTTTACTTCCAACGTAATAGTGCGGTAATTTTAGGCACTGGAAGTTTTAATTGCGAATTTGAAATTTTTCTATGTATATCTCAAGCATATAGGTAGTAAAGCATAGTATTTTCGGCTCCTTAAATCAATGAGTACCAAGCTCGTTTTGTTTGTATACCAGGCAAATACCTATTTAAATGAAAATTTTTCCAAGCAACAATCAAGTTTGATTAATTAGTAGATAAGTACGCAATGGAGGATTTTAGATTTGCTTGGCACCGGCTTCAAAATATATTAGATTGGTAGGTAATTAATTTGTACAGAATGAGCACCTTTAATATTTACATTTTTTTACTTCCTGGGTAGGTAACTAACAATATTGAAGGTGTTGTTTATTTTCTAGAGTTGTATTTTGTTATAATTATTTTCAGCTTTTAAGTTATAGGTGGAAGTCGGTTATATATGTTTTTAAATGTTTTATTCAACAGAATATGTTTGAAATACAATTGATATATATTATATAATGATATTAACAAATCTCTAATTAAATTAACGTCAAAGAAAACCAGATGATTCACTCAATTTCTAATCTTACATGTCACATATCGAAAAAACTGTCCGTTAACATTGTACGGGGAACGCCAGGCATGCATGGACGATTAAAACACAAAATGCTTGAGAAATTCTACCGTTCGGTTAAAAGTCGTCAGACCGTGCTAAATGTGATTCTTTTTTTGCCACTGAAGTTCTAGAGCAATAAACCATTTAAGCGTGGTGTCAGAGAACTTACTCGAAAATGCACACAATGAAATGAAACGAAATTTTTAAGCACGCTAAAAGGTGGTATTTTATATAAAAGGTGTCGGTTGACACGATTCGATTCAGTTTTGTCATAACGTTCGTGATAAGTTCGAGTGTGCAGAGAGAAATGTGTTCAAAGGTACATGTTTTTGTTTTTTTTTACTTGCATATAGTAGTAGTGTTTCGTTTATCAAAGTGGAGAAAATCAAACTCAAAGTGCTTTTAGAATTTTTTGGATGAAGTATTTCATCAAATCGTTCCAGATGTCAGTATATGATGCAATGCACTTCACGATATTGCCATTTAGAAATCTAATCAAAAAAATTGGGTTGGATTTTTTTTTAAATTTAAATGACTGAGTTGTTAGATTCCAATTGATTTTGTAAATATTCTTGCATAATATGGTTCAGTGTTTCATCAAATCAAATGTTACCAGTTCATACTGGAACCAAAGGCACATCATAGGCTCCTATTCATCATCATCATCAACACCATCATTTGTTGAGTATTCTGCATAAACTTAATGGTGTATCCATCCTATTTGGGACTAAGTTTCACCTGATGTTTCCCTGACGTCATAGTAGTTTCTTATAATAGAGCCTTGTAATTGTTTTTCTCATTCCCGTATTACCACTATTATTTATTTACGGGTCTTACACCCAATTAACACAAAGCAACATTAGTATACTTAACAAAATTCTAAAAATCATTGCACTTACATTTTATACAAATAAAACGGAATAAATTAGATATAATATAATTATATAATATATGATGGAAGGTTTTCACAAAAGTATTGTAGCCTGTGAGGAAATCTAAGCTTACCCGTATTTCTATTTGCTGATCTAGTTGCATTTTCTTATATTTACCCTAATATCTTTTAAAGTAAAATATACACATTCATTTTCCACACATAGGCTTCAGGAATCGCTTGATTTTTATCAGAATACATATATATTTAATTTTCTAATTTGGCCCCCAAAAATTAACATTCATATTTTTCCTGTAAGCAAAAAAATAGGTCTTATAGTTTGGGGAATAAAAGAGGGAATAGGTAATTTTTTTTAAATATTTTTTTAATATGTTTTAAAATATTCATTTTAAAAAAATGTCATCATAATGAGCCCTGTGATTTGATATATTACTTGATCCGTTACAAACAATTACAATTTTCCATTTAATTCTATAATTTGTCTCCCAAAATGAATATTAGGGGTTTCTCCTTATTTTTCCAGTAAAGTTCAGGTGAGGGGCTATACCTCCATTATTTTTTCAAAATTTTCCAGCTTATGGTTTAGGAGATAAGCGGGGGGAATGGGTAAAATTTTTTATATTTTTGTTAAAATCTTCTAATTAATTTATTTTAAAAATATAAAAAATATATATTTGTTTTCGTCATAATGAGCCCTTTCATTTGATATATAACATGATGGGTTAGAAACAATTTTAATTTAATATTTTCCATTTAATTCTGTAATTTGCCCCCCAAAATTCAAAGTAGAGGTTTCTCCTTATTTTTCCAGTAAACTTCAGGTCAGACCCTATACCTCTAATTTTTTTCAAAACTTTACGTTTTATAGTTTCGATGATAAATGGGGGGAATGGGTAAATTTTGGTATATTTTCGTTAATATATTTTTAAATATTTTTTTAAATATGAATAAAATATATTTGTGTTCCTCAGAATGGGACCTTTCATTTGATGTATTACATGATGCGTTTGAAATTTTTTCTACCTTTAAATTTTCATTTAATTCTATAATTTGACCCCTAAAATTAATATTAATGGTTTCTTCTTATTTTTCCTGTAAAGTTCGGGCAACGTTCTATACTTCCTATTTTTTTTTTAATTTTAAGCTCAGTACTTTCGGAGATCAGGGGGGTAACGGTCGTTTTTTTTTAGTTTTTCCCCCCAGAACTACCTCTAAAATCAAGATTTCTTCTTTTACTATATGTACTCTTGATCGGGTCCCCAATCTATACATTGATACCAAATTTCAACCTCATCCGTCCAGTAGTTTAGGAGAAAATTGCTGTGATGTGACAGAGGCAGAAATCCGGAGTGATATTATAAGAATATCCGTATATTGTAAATATGGAACCCTAACAAGCTTTGAAAGTATATATCGTTGCGAGGGATGTCATCTCGTTGTTTAATATTAGCGTCAAATCTTAAGAATTTCTGTTGTACTTGATGAATTTTCTGGATCTGGCAAGTGTAGTTTGGAGACCACACAGATGATGCATATTCTAATATTGGTCTAACTGGGAAGCAGTATACTAATGAACAACCCCGCCTTTCTCCAACACACTTGTTAGACACTTCGTGTATGTAAGGGGGTTTAATTCTGTACATCTTTTGTTATAAAACTCAAACTGTTGTTTGGCAATAGTTCCACAAAGTGATGATATTCAACTTTAGAATTACATTGAGATTATTGCTCTGTTGTTTATAACGTCTGCTTTATTACCGGATTTATAGATAGAGGTTATATAACAAATCTTCCAAATACCTGAGAAAAACAGGATTTTAATGGTGTAGAGGACCAGGCACTTTGAAGCTAGGAGATTTTTGGGATACATGGACGAATACAATCAGGTCCATGACCTTTAAAGTTATAAAGCTTACAAATTATTTCTTAATTTAGACTGGATATAGAAAGAGGAATAGCATAGATGTTCAATGTACTCAAAAAATATTGTTTTATAATCTTGCCAAATATTCTGCACATTGCTAGTTCAAAGCTTTGACTGTCTACATCACATTTATGACTTGGTTCTAATTTCTTATCCACAAACCTTTGTACAACTCGAAGCTATCGTGTGATTTCAATTTTCAAAATTCACAACAGTACGTCGCTACTCCTTTAATAGATAGATACAACAATTTTCTTGAGATTGACTGACATTTTAGACCGTTTGATTATTCTGTTAATTTTTGGCAATAGCGACACAACTAATTTAGAACTCGTCTAAAGACTTTTTCGGATTTTCAAATATATTTTATTGTTCCCCTAAAAATGTCTACTGGATATTCAATATTATGGGTGTATCCATGTGAGGTGAAACACACGAGACTCATACAGATCGTTCATAACAAAACATCAGAGCAGATCGCGAGAGTGTGGTTCAGAGACATCGATTTGTTATGGTGTACAAGAATTACAACAGCCACGCTTTAGCGTATTCTTACTAAAGACATTGGATCTTTCATCAAACAGGAGTGAATGCTGATTTAGCGAACAAATAGATTTGATGAGGCCCATTTTCACCTCCATGGCTTCGTTAACCACCAAAATTGCCGCATTAGGGGCTTAGAAAATCGACGACAGATTAATCCAAAAGCAGTGCATGCAAAACGTGTCACTGTTTGGTGTGCAAGATGGTCTACAGGAACCATTTCATTGAAATGAGGAAGATGCGGCATTACTAGTGAATGGCGAACGTTATCGAGCTGTAATAACCCAGTTTTTGTACCACACCTGGCACATATAACTCTTCACGATACGTAGTTTCAGCAAGAAGGCGCCACATGTCATACCGAATTCGCTCCTGGTTCTGCATTTCCCGGTTTGGTGACAGAATTAGCCGCCACAGTATTGTGATTTAACGCCTCTGAACTTCTAGATGTTGGCTTATCTGATGTCTCAGGTTTATACCAACAAGCCGGCGAGCACCGGAGCATTGAAGGTTGAACTTAGGCGCTGTATCAAGGAAATACCGCCACAAAAGAGTACACATGTTCCAGCAAAGCTATGGCAATTATTTACAAGATATTTTGTTTCATATATAAATCCTAACAGGGACTTCCGGTAAAGACTGTCACGCATGTAAATAGTTTTATCAAAGATTAATTTAACTTATTTAAAACACTAGAAAACCTTCATTAAGTGGTGTGATTAAATAAGTTATCCTAATTTTAGTGATGATTTTTTTTTAGATAAAATGGGAACAGAAATATTTAAATCAAAATTAACAAAATAGGCGCTCATTATAGTGAAAGATGGTCCAGAAGTGATTAGTGTTAATGAATTGCGTTCTTGGTTTCATTCGAAAGTCTAAGAATGGCATGTAAATAGTTTTTAAAGTAGCAAAGTTTAATTGTTATGTGCGAAGATGAAAATCTCTTGCAAACAAAAAAACTTTTGCGGATTTTATCAATAGATAGAATGTTTCAAGCGGAAGGTTTATACTTATGGTTTAATATTATTTTGTGTTAATTTGTTTAAATATAACGATAATTGTTAAATCAGCGCATCATTATTATGCTCGCTCGGCGACTATTACATTAGAACGCACAATAGCTGAGTTGGTTAGAGAGAGTCTCCATCATAATGCGAATGTCTCGGGTTCGATCTCCAGGGAGAGCACTTTTTTATATTTATTTTTTATAATTTTAAATTTTTCATGGGTATTTGAGTGGGTTCCTGGAAGGTCTAGTATCACACTTAGACCCGGAAGGTGGCGCTGCATTCGGGTTGTAGGATTTTTTTTCAACTTCTAAGCGGTTGGCCTGATTGTGATCAAAATCTTGTGCGTGCTTGAATTCGTTAGAATTACACTTTAACTCTGTAGATGGCGATGGGATAGGGTTGTAAAAATGTTTTTAGGGTTCCGTATATACAATATGCGGATACCCTTATAATATCACTCCGGATTTCTGCCTCTGTCACATCACAGCCATTTTCTCTTAAACTCTACTGGACGGAAGAGGTTGAAATTTGGTATCAATGTGTATAGTTTGGTGACCCGATCAGGAGTAAATATCGTAAAAGTAGAAATTTTGATTTTAGGGGTACTTCTGGGGGGAAAACTAAAAAAATCGACGGTCCCCCCCTGATCTCCGAAACTACTGAGCCTAAAATTTTGAAAAAAATAGGAAATATAGAACTTTGCCCGAACTTTACTAGAAAAATAAGAAGAAACCATTAATATTAATTTCGGAGGGCAAAGTATAAAATTAAATGAAAATTTAAAAATAATTTTTTTTTCAAACGCATCATGTTATGCACAAAATGAAGGGTCCCATTCTGAGGAACACAAATATATTTTTTTCTTATTAAAAAAAATTACTTAAAAAGATATTAACGAAAATATACCAATATTTACCCATTCCCCCCCCTTATCTCCGAAAATATAAAACGTAAAGTTTTGAAAAAAATTGGAGATATAGGGCCTGACCTGAAGTTTACTGGAAAAATAAGGAGAAACCTCTACTTTTAATTTTGGGGGGCAAATTACAGAATTGAATGGAAAATATAAAATTAAAATTGTTTCTAACGCATCATGTTATATATCAAATGAAAGGGCTCATTATGACGAAAACAAATATATTTTTTTATATTTTCAAAATAAATTATGTAAAAGATATTAACAAAAATATAAAAAAAAATACCCATTTCCCCCCCCCCTCCTTAACCCCGAAACCATAAGCTAAAAAATTTTGAAAAAAATAATGGTATAAAGCCTTACCTCAACTTTACTGAAAAAAAATAAGGAGAAACCCCTAATATTCATTTTGGGGGCAAATTATAGAATTAAATGGAAAATAAAAATTATAATTGTTTCTAACGGATCAAGTAATATATCAAATCACAGGGCTCATTATGACGAGTACAAATATGTTTTTTTATTTTTTTTAAATGAATATTTTAAAATATATTAAAAACAATATTTAAAAAAATTACACATTCCCCCCTTTATTCCCCAAACTATAAGACCTAATTTTTTGTTTACAGAAAAAATACGAAGAAATCCCTAATATTAATATTGGGGGGCCAAATTGTAAAATTAACCGAAAAATAAAAAAATATTTTTTAACGCATCATGCAATACATCAAATAAAATTAATTGTTTACAAGATATTAACATAAAGATATAAAAAATTGCTTTATTTCGGAAACCATACTACCTAAAATTTTGAAAATAATTAGGAGTACTAGGGCTCACTTGAAATTTATAAAAAAAAAATATTAGAAAACTATGGGGGTTTTCTAATATTTTTTTTATAATTTTAGGGACAAATTATACAATTAAATGGAAAATAAAAATTTAATTTTCAAACGCATCATGTAATATATCAGATAAAAGGCTCATTATGTGAATTACAAATATATCATATTTTTAAATCATTTATTTGTTTAAAAGATATTAACAAAAATATTAAATTTCGACTTAATTCCCACTTTAGAAACTACACTATTTAAGTTTTGAAAAATATATTTTATTTGTATTTTTAAATAATTTGAATAACAGATTTAATAATTTATAATTTAAAGCTTGACCTATTTTGCCCTTTATCTTCCAATCTACAGAGCCTCGAAATTCAGACAGTAGATTATAAAAGGCTTCCCTGAAAGTTTATTAGTAAAATAAAACCCTAATGATAATTTTTGGGGGCCAAATTAGAAAATTCTTATAAAAATCAAGCGAATCGTGAAGCAGATAAAATAAAAAGTCTATGTGTGGAAACTCAATGTGTACCTATATTTTTTATAAATTTAAAACGCTTCCTTTAATAAAAGATATTAGGGTAAATATAAGAAAATGCACTCATTCCCTGATTGTCTGAAACTGGAATATTAGAATCTTGAAGGTGGTACGGAAGCCTTAGTATGCGAGTCCAACTCGCACTTGACCAAATTATTTCTTTCACTATTGTACCAAGTAAGGGCCTGTGATCGTATTTTACGGATTGTTTTGACAATATTTACATTAAAATTAAACTTAAACTTAAATAGTACTTTATAAATGAATAAATATTTCAAAACATTCCTAACGAAAACTATGTTTTATTGTACCTCAAAGTGTTGCACTCCTGTTGAAACACTATTTAGGAATTACAAAAGTATTCAGTATTTGAAGAATTGCATGTCACGGTAAATTGAAACCACGAAAATACAGGGAAATGTGGTTAAATAGAGGATTATTTAAAATGTTCGGACCTCCACCCGAAACCGCAAAACAAACATACACCGCGGTTTCAGTGGGTAATTGAAAGTGGTCTAAGCAGCGGAACATATTGATCTTTGTTTTTGTTTGAACACATTAATTGGATATATTTTCACTTGCAAACAAAAAGCGAAATTGTGTGGTGTATGTATGTCGTTAAAAATGTCACAATGGATAATCGTGAGTGAGGCAAGAAGTAATTGATCAAAATTTCTAGAGCGTCTCTTTTTAATATCAGAAATGTGAGAATGAGAAGGCAATTTATTTCAAATAGATATTAAATATGTGACGAAAGTCTTAATGACTCTGAAAACAGACCAAAGAAATAAAATGAATTACATTTAATCATTTATTTTGATTATAAAACCAAGTGATAAAAATAGTCGCATGTACATAAGATATATCAAAAAGAGTATTTTAAACTTTACGAGTGACTTTTTGGTTATTGGCACAACTCGAAATTATTTATTTTGAGAACAAAATTATAGAGATTTTTGTAAGAAATCAAGCTTATCGAAATGTTCCATTCAATTTTTTAGAGCTTTCATAATGCCTGATAAGATTTGTATTAAAAGTTTCTACAAACAAAATTAGTGGAAATGCTGAATTTCAAATTAGCCCTTTTACTAGATATTGTTAATTTTTTTCTTCCTTTGGGTTTTTATCAATAAATAACCGGGTTTTTGAAAATATCTTAGAAGTGTTTTATTGATAATAAAAAAATTTAAGTGTTCTAATTCGAATGAAAGATTTTATCTCAAATTAATGGTGAATTTAATAAAATCTTGTTATTTATTGTAATGGCTTTTTAGAATTTGAGGTTTATTATTATAATTTGAAATACATTTAAATTAGAACAATATTTAAATGGACAAATGAATATGAAATTTACTGCCATCAATTCAATAAACATAGAAACATGGGCGTACCCAGGTTTTGGTTTAGGTAGGGATAAATAATTTTTAAAAGATGTCCTGTAGAGAGTGCCAAATAGAAAAAAAAACATTCCCATGGAGAGACAAGTTACCAAATTTATGGGAATCATTTAAGGCTTACTGAAACAAGTTTTTCACGTTGGGGGGGGGAAGGGTAGCAGCTGCCTCCCTCAGTACGCTCATGCATGCAAAATGTTAATAAAGTCGTCTTTATTAAACTTAGTATTACTTTTGAAGACTATATTCTCTGTAAGCATGTTAGAAATTACAGGAGAAATCCTTTCTTAAACTTTTTGTGTCAGTATATGGAGCATTGATAGAACACAGCCTACTTTCAAATTATAAGCTAAACTCAATTTCGGATTTACCAGGAGGCTGAGTAGGCTTAAGCTTAGGGAGACACAATTTAGGGAGGGGTCAACTTTGGCGACCGATTTTTTTTATTTACATCGAGTCTTTAAAAACTGCCTTAAATACTACTACACTTAAACATATACCCTCACAGATATACAGGGTGCAAACGGTTTGAGTGCAAATTTTTTGAGGAATGACAGTTTAGGTAAAAACAAATCAAAAAGTCTTATAGCATTTTTACAAAAACGCTATAGTTTAAAAAATGGAAAAGTCACAAATTTTGCCCCTATTTTTACACCTACATTTCATTTTGCTTGCAAAATGCTTGTAAAGCTTGATATATAATTTACAAACAGTTTCTAAGCCTTAACTAATCCCAATTTCATTAAGAAACCATTTTTTCAGTTTTCAAATTAAATGAAAACCCGACAAAAATCTACCGAGAAGATATGGCAACGTGGTGCATCGCGTACGCGGCCAGGTTTATATAGTTTAACTGTAGTTTTTTAATTTTCAACATCGTGTTTCTTTCCTACTATGTTATATAGAAAACTGGCTAAAGACGTATAGTTTGTGCATTTGTGCAGTTGTGTGTTTTTATATCTGTTGCGATAATTTTGGAATTTATTTATTGCGTAAGTAGGTACTTTATTATCCAACATAAATAACAATACGAATTAATTGATTAGTTTGGACATATACAATTTAAAATAGGTACTCGAGAGATCTTTTGAAATATTTTGTAAATAGTTATTTCTAAATCATATGTAAAATGCTTTTTATTGTTGTATTCTTTAACTTAATACATAAAAGAATTACGCAAATTTTAAAGGGTACCTCGAAACATTGTTTTAAGAATGATAATGTTTTGAAAAAAATGTTTCATTTACCCAAAACAAGCAAATGGTCGACAAAACATAATTATTCAATACAAAACTCTCCAGTGCAATTTTCGTGGTCAAGGTAATTTTTTTACTAGTAACAGAAAGTGTATCGTCCGATAAGCGATGTTGTGGACTATCTCCACCTAAAATATATGCACCCATACCGTTCTAGGTTCATAGGTTCTAAAAAGTAAAAATGTTGAAACTGTGATTGCTTCTAATGTCAAAAGAGGAAATCCAAAATTGATAAAATGTTAATATATGTAAAATATTTATTTTTATTATTAAAGCATTAATAAGCTAAGCTGGGGAACCTTTGGATATATAAATATAAAGTTTTCTATCCTAACATCAAACCTTTGACACCCAACTTCGTTTCAACAGCTAAGATGGCATCCTCATGAAGTTTGCTATTGTTTATTGAATTTATTTTGTGTAAAAAACTTTAACTTCAAAAACTAATATTTTGACAAAACATTTGATTTTATAAAAATAATCTTTATAATTATAGTCTAAAATGCATAGTTTTCGAGTTATAGTCAAAAGTCCCAAAAAGTGAACAAACTTACCTCGCTCTCAAAAACGCAGTTCTAAATTCCAAGCGATAAAATTCCATTAACGTCATATTATCTCTATTTTTTTACATACTCAGTAGCCTATAAGTGTCAAATAATTCAGTATTTTCAATAAAAAAGGTAATATTAAAAAATAATATACAGTGTGTCCGGTTATGGACTAGCGATAACCTAAATACATGTAAAGCAACTATTTTTATACACAAATACACTATAATACTAGGGCTCAATACCCCACCCCATCATATGGCAGCCATTTTGTTTTTTTTTGATGACCCATTCTCTACGTGTGAACAAAAACCTTCATATCTCTTAAAGTTTTGGTCTTACTGAGATAAAAATAGGCTTATTCGACGGACAATAAAACTGTCGTTCAACAAAATTTCAAAACAAACTGTTAACGTTTTCTTAACTTTTGAAAAAAAGATGAAATGCAAAAAAAAGGGTCAAAAAATTATGCAAATCAACAAATGATTGCAAATCAATGCAAAAGTAGTCCCGATTACCTCTCATTTTTTTTTCACTAAATCGAAAGTTTTTGAGTTAAGCTACAATACAACATTCATTTCATAACTGTATGTTTATTACTTTAGGAGTTATTGTTGTTTGAACATAGCGTATGCGCAAGCACAAAATACCTTTATTAAGTGACATCTGACATTAGCTGCGTGCTGTCCGAGAAAAGGCTAGCAATGCTATTCGCGACTAGCAGGAGTAAGCGAAACGGAGCATATTGACTCTACCTGCAAAGAACTTACAGGATAAAGACTAGTTACGTTAGTTGTACCTTGCCCTGCCTTGTGATCCCTACTTTTACTTACCGTCCGTGCTGTTTACATTCTGTATTAGTGGTTATCTTGTGATATGAATATGGCAAATCGTCAATATTCAACACAACATATTGCTGACATACACTTCGTTTATGGTTTCAGCAAGTAATAAGACTTTAATGTGGTTTTAATGTTTACCTACCTGTTTAAAGTCCCGACAAAGGTCTTTTGTGCTTGCGCATACGCTATGTTCAAACAACAATAACTCCTAAAATAATAAACATACAGTTGTGAATTTAATGTTGTATTGTAGCTTAACTCAAAAACTTTCGATTTAGTGAAAAAAATTAAAGGTTATCTGGACTACTTTTGCATTGATTTGCAATAGTTTGTTGATTTGCATAATTTTTTTACCCTTTTTTGCATTTTATCTTTCTTTCAAAAGTTAAGAAAACGTTAACACTTTGTTTTGAAATGTTGTTGATAGACAGTTTTATTGTCCGTCGAATAAGCATATTTTTATCTCAGTAAGACCAAAACTTTAATAGATATGAACGTTTTTGTTCACATGTTCATCAAAAAAACAAAATGGCTGCCATATGGCGGGGTGGGGTATTGAGTCTTAGTATATAGTGTAATTGTGTATTAAAATAGTTGCTTTACATGTATTTAGATTATCGCTAGTTCATAACCGGACACACTGTATATAAAAAAATTTAAACAATACTTATTTCTAATAATAAATATATAAAACAAATATTATTTGAAAGATTTCAAATTATAAATTAGAGAATTCATATTTACATGTTTTCCGAGATGGGCTTCAAGGGATCGAAATACAGAAAAATTATTTATGTATTTCAATCGTATACTTGAATATTCATAAAGCTATATCCTGGATAACGGAATATAACGTCCAGGCTTATAGTATTAATTCCTCCATTAAACTACCAACCCAAAACGCATTTAATGCTTGCCTTAGCAATTCCGGTAAATACTATAAAATTCAAAAGCAAAATTGTTATAGTAATAAATAACATATGAATAAAGACCATAACACAGCCAAATAAATTCAAAATAATACACGATATAGCCTCGTTCGCTGCAAAGTTACTTCATTTGTCATTCAAAGTTGGTTTTCTCTATACACGCTCATTATCAGGCAATTTCCTATCTGAGAACGTAGGTTTTAGCGGCCAGAGTCAGAGCCGATTCTGCTTTTCCGGATTTGGACGGCGTCATTTTTTCAAATTCATTTATTTATGTATTTATTTATATATCTGAACCAACATATAAACAAAGTTTTCCCGCGTTTCGCCCACACTTATATGGGGCTTTTTCAAGGGTAAGAAAATACAAATGTTACCCTACCTTACGGCGAATATGGAATAATAAAACAGAGATGTCACCATCAATCTGAATCTTTAAAAAAAATTCCATTAGTTTGTTTGTTTCTTTTTTATTCTTTTTTATTTTTTTTATCCTTGCTAATACAATTTTGAATTATGTCTTGTCGTACTTAACTTCTAAGAAAAATTTTAATTTAAAATGTAAATTCGTTTAGTTTAATAACTTCAGTAGTTTTGTTTTAATGTATATGTGTCTTGCATGCAAGTATTCGTACAATGTTTACTTTATGTTTGTTTTATTTTAATTATATTTGTAGCTTTGGACTTGATAATGGGGTGCAACTTATAGACCCCGTAACTAGTCGTCGATAATAAATTATTCAAAGATTGTGGGTTTGGGACCATTCATTTACTTAGTAAACTACTTACTTACTTACTTACTTACTTACTTACTTACTCTGTTTATTCAAAATTTGACTTTATATAATATACTCATTTAACAATATTACTGGTAACAACTAATTGTTTTGCTGATTCTGTAGGTTATAGTTGAGCATTTAAAAAAATAGTAGGTAGTAGTACAAATATATTTAGATGAAAATGCAGTTTTATTTATTGATGAACAATTTGGTAAATGAACAATAGTAAATGTTTTATAATGTATGTAGGCATTAAATTTTTAACATTTTTTAGTGAATCATGAATTATAATATTTTGTACTGAGCAATCTTTTTGTTCATTTACAGAATCCAATTAGGATATTTTAAAAATAATTAACATAATCAGCAACCCGTCGTGCAAAAAGTTCACTTCCCCTAAATAAGCTTGACCACCCCCACGACATTATCTTTTGTCTCCCTCTGGCACAAACTTTCATTTAAAATTCAATATTCACAAGCATTTTTAAACATTTTTACAGCATTTAAACAAAAATCCAAGATATACAAATTGAAGTACATGATACCAATTTTTTAAATGTATTTGGTATATCCCAATCAGACGGACGAAGTTAATACTATACGGTTCACAAATATTATTAATTGTTGAAATTATATTTCTGAAAAACCTACTTATCCGACAAAATCTATCTTGAACTTAATTAATTCTAACATTGTAGGGAAAAATAACTTTTCAGTTTTTACTACAACAATGTTATAATTAAAAAAAGTAATTTTTTATTTTCTGGATTTTCTTAGCAAAAAAACCTTCAATCGGCGCATTTTAAAGGGTTCCAGATTCCTTACAACTTTTCCATTGACAGTATTACGATTGCATCATAAGCAGAAAATAAAAAAAAAATCAGATTTTTATGGGTTTTTATTATTTAATTAATATATTTCAGGGAATTTGCTTTCTATTATCTACTACTAATGTGATGGCATAAGCGTTTTGCTGTTGATTTTTATGTCACTTAAAAATGTCTATTGACGGGTTTACTCTTAAATGTCAAAAAGGCTCTATTTTACTTTTCTAACCGACTTCCAAAAAGGAGGCGTTATCAATTCGTGGCGTATTTTTTGCTTTTTTTGTATGTATGTGACCTGATTTCTTCTTCTGTGGTGAACCGTTTTGAATGAATATGGTCTTGTTTAATAGAGAATATATCCGGTTTGGTGAAACTTCAACAAATTTTGAAACAGAATTCTATTGGTAAAGTGATGAAATGTGTGAATGAATACATGCCTGCATGGAAATCGACCAATATCCCTCACATATTGGTCGATTTTTCGAAAACTTATGAATGTGTATAGTTTTTTTAACGTTTAATCTATTAAGGAAGATCCCTAGGTGATTGAATATACTTTTCTGCGACGTGAATCTTGCAGTTTTGCAAAAAATCGTCAAAAATTCCAAAATTTTTATCAAACATTTCCTCGAAATGACATAACAGACATTTCCTCATAAATATTTTAATTCCAAGCTAATAGTGCGGGAATTTTAGGCACTGGAAGTTTTAATTGCGAATTTGAAAATTTTCTATGTACATTTCAAACATATAGGTAGTAAAGCATAGTATTCTCGGCTCCTTAAATCAATGAGTACCAAGCTCGTTTTGTTTGTATACTATTTAAATGCAAATTTTTCCATTTTGCGAAGACGGTGCTTTTGGTTGTCACATTCTCCCAGCCTAATAGAAAATTCAGTGACAACACATGTGAAACTCTAAACTGCTATTTTGTGCGTTTATACACAGGGTGTTTAGTTATAGCAAACAAAATCACAAAGTAAAGTGATAGAAGGAGTTGCATTTATATGATGATTGAAATATAAGACTAAGTAGAATGATAGTGATCCATAGGCAGCCGTATATACAGGATGGTTGGAATATAGGGTGGACTGGACGTTCTCTGGTATAAAAATGTTGGAAAAAATGTAAAATTAAAATTATATGGGGTGATTAAAAAACTGTTATATGATGTGGACATAAACAAATCAAATATATAGGGTGGTTGAAATATATGCTGGAATTGAATTATATTTATACAGTGTGATTAAAAAATTATTTCTTTTATAGCCCATAAGAAGTTGCATAAAGAGTGGAGGAGAATTAATGTTACACAGGGCGATAATACAAAATGTTAAAAATGAAATAATTTATGGGGTAGCCCACAAGGAGTAATATACTATGATTGAAATATAGGACGGATTTGACCCCGTAAATATGGGATGGATTCTACTCCGTCCTATAGTTTACAGAAGGCAGCTAACAAATTTATGCTTGTCCGTGGGTAGTATGTACAGGATGGTTGGTACATAGGGCGGAGTGGAATTATCTGTAGTTGTACAGATTTGTCAAAAAATGTTGAAAAAAGGTTACATGGCGTGGTCCATAAGGCATAAATATATTTTGGGTTTATTAAGTCAACGCGTACTAGTACATTTTGTTCGTAAACATTTACCTGTCAATTTAAATTAAAATGTATAATTGTGTAATGTTGAGGCTTTCGATGTTACCTGGTTCTGTCTATTAAGATTATAGATAGAAAATATTCAAGTTTGATGAAGTAGTAGATAAGTATGCAATGCAGGATTTTAGATTTGCTTGGCACCGACTTCAAAAATATACTAGATTGGCAGGTAATTAATTTGTACAGAATGAGCACCTCTTAATGTTTATATTTTTTACTTCCTGGGTAGGTACCTAACAACACTGAATGTGTTATTTATTTGCTAGAATTGTATTTTGTTATAATTATATTTAGCTTTTTAGTTATGGACGGAAGTCGGTTATATATTTTTTTAAATGTTTTATTGACAAAAATATATCCGTGACATATATTTGACTCGAAGACTACTTGTTTGACTAAAATAAAATTGACCTTGATTACCGAATAGAGAATTTAAAGCCCTTTTAAACGCAGTATCATACAATTTTAGTCAAAAAGCATAGTTTCATATGTAAAAGTTGATCTATTTCAGGATTTTTAATATACATTGATAATTATGTGAATGAATGAATTTAAGCGTTACTTTACGACTTCACTGCGTAACTAGTTCGTCTAAGAACTAGTTGAGTAAATGTTTATTTCCAACTCTATTTATATTGATGTATTTCAAGCACTATGTTGTCATATTTAACAATGAACTGATTTTAAATACGCCATAAAATCAAAATAGGTTTGCATATTCTAAAAGTGTCCACTATAAGTTCCACTGAATTCTTCGGATTAAGTTATTTTAATTACAATAATATAGTACGCAAAACCTCGTAGAAAGTTCGGTTCATGCCGCCGTTATTCCCGCAGAGAACTTTTGATGCACAAACAAACAAAACTTATTAGAGCAACTCTCGTAAGGGGAGTCGCTAGTTCGGTATTTACTAACAAACTCAGGTCAGTTCTAATGAAGGCACTCTCACATTTCACTTACTGGGAAGTCGATTAATTGGAGTTTATATAGACGACTAATTGAGGTAGGAAATTCCCATCTCCAAAACTACTTCTTGTATGTTGGTTATTTCTCCGTAATATAATTTGTAAGTGAAATTAGATTGAAATAAATTAAAGTAATAACCAAACTTATGTTCACTCATTAAATAAGTTCACTAAGAAAAAGCTGGAATGTATTCTGGGAACTTTAGTGTATAAAGTTTTGGATACTAACATCAAATTTATTTAATAGGCAAAGCAGTTTCTCTTCGAGAGTAGACTCCGAAAGGAGGTTGGCGACGACTTTCCTCATACTTCTTTATCCTTTACAATCTGGAATAATGCGAACATAATAAAAATAACGCTTCCCGTTCCAATAAAGAGTAAACAAAATACAAAAACAATTAACAATACTAGCTGTCGCCCAGTGGTCGAAATTCGACCAATTGTGTCAATATCTCTGGCAGGTTAAGTAACCTGAAAATTCTATAGTGACACCTAGGATTTTAGGGAGAACAGCAATTACACGGAACGGATCCAAATTCGGAACCTCTGTGTGATAGTTTCCTCGAAAATCATATATGTCGGTCTTACATCTCGCTTCTACAAATAAGTAACGCATTCAAGTTTTTTCAGATATAATTCATAGGACTTTAATTGTGTTCAAATTCGTAATTCTTAATTTAATATGACAACAATTCAACCGCTAATGGCCTATCCTACTTTTTTATTTTTTCTTTTTTTCTCACGTCCCTGTATAGCTATAATTGCACTCAATTCTCTAACATTTATTAAAATCCTCATTATAATATTTCCATCTCATTATATATTTCCACCACCCTGTATATGCAACTGCTCATGGAACACGCATAATATTTTTTTGAACCACCCGGTAAACCTGTCTGTATATATCACTGCCTATGAGCCACCGTATTTACTCTTTTTGTTTATGGAATTTTTAACTATCTTCTGTAACTATAATTCTACTCCGACCTATATTTCAATCATCATATATATGGAACTCTTCGTCGGTTACTCTATAAATCATTTCCTTTTCTAACATTTTTTATCATCATCCTGTATATTTATAATTCCTCTCACCCTATATTTCATCTTCTCTATATATACAACTGCTTATGGGTTACGAAACGTTGCATTTCCATTTCTGCCACCCTGTATATGCATCTCTGTATAATATTTTTTGCAGCACCCTATATAACAGTTATTCTACTGCACTTTCTATTCCAAGAACCCTGTAAATTCAACCGCTAATGGGCTTCCCTATATAATTATTTTATTTGTTATAATTGCACTCTACTCTATATTTTAAACACCCTATATATGCAACTGCTTATGTGTCACCCACGGAAAAATGATTTCTAACATATCTGGAATCGCCCTGTATGATTATAATATACAACGATTACTTTACCACTAAACAATAACAACGCTTGCATGCCACTTCCAGAAGTACATGCTCTAAGTATATAACAGCATTGGTCCCTCTATATATAATTACTCAATGTTTTGAGTTTGGCGGCGGCGGCACATTCAGTTGTTTGGCGTTGACGTAAATAATGAATTTTTATTATATTTTATTCTGCACTGAAGGTCGTCAATAGCTACTACACAAAACAAAAATGAAGAAAATCGGTTGAGAAACAAAGGAGAAAATAGTACCTAATCTGATTTTGAAAGTTTTAGAAAAAATTCTGCAATTTTCAACATTTCTATACATAATAATAATATTAATGTTTATTCAAAAAGATTAACATAGATCATTCGACTCCACTAACATTTAAACTGATAATAAACTATGCAATGTAATCAAAAGAGAAATTAATACAACATCACATATCAATTTTTATACAAAAACAGAAAATAATATCTACATTAGCAACAGTAACATATTTCAAAACAATAAACCGTAAACAATTGATATCACAAAGGTAAATCCTTGTACGAGATTCAAGTTGTCCACCAGTAATGTGTAGTTAAAAATTTTATTGGTTTATATCTTTTTAACTGACTTTCAAAAAAGAGGAGGTTATCAATTCGTCCGCAATTTTTTTATTCATGATCAGTGATTTCTCAAGGAAAGGTACCGTATCATTTTCTATAACATGAGATTAACGGTTTTCCAGAAATTAAAAATAAACAGTAATTAAGGTACTACACTTCAGAGAATTTTAATAAATCTTCACTCTTTTCTCTAAATGGCTCAATGTGATATGGTCCAGCTTGGTTCAAAATACTTTCCTAGAAAAGTCTATCGTACAGGGTGTTTGTAACAGTTTTCATTGTGATTCATCTAAAGGTAGTTTCTTTGCGAAAAACAGTTCTCTTCCGTGCTTCCTCAAGTAAAATGGCAGAAACTATTCCTTTAATGTATCGAAAAGAAAAACTGTTATGTCGGCGATCTTTTCTATATGCTATACGGTTGTAGGTGTGTGTGTGCGTGTGAGTGTGTGCGTGCGTGCATCGAAAATCAAGCAGCAAGCAATGTACGCAGTAAAATTACGGTTATAGAAGTAGGTTCAAAAAATCTTACAAATACAGGTGCATATACAGGGTGATTGAAATATAAGCTAGAATGGAATTATAGTGATACAAGGTGGTGGCTCAACAAATGTTGTATTCAGTGGTACATGAGTAGTTGCGTATGCAAGGTGGTTAAAATAAGAGTGAAGTAGAACTAGAGTTATACAGAGTGGATCAAAAAGCGTTACAAAATATACAGGAAGGATATTTGAGTTGTAGGGCAGAATATAACTACATTTATGCAGAAGGGTTCAGAAAAAAAATAGCAGTTGCATATTCAGGTTGGTTGAAATATTAGGTGATGTAGAATTTACAATTATTCAAGATATATAAAAAATCTGTTATACAAGCATAAGCAGTTAGAATAGTGGAATTACAGGGCGAGGTATAATTATTGCTATAGAGATGGGTTAAAAAAATTTTAGAACCAGTTGCATATACCGCGTGGTTGAAATAAAGGGCAGAGTAAAGTTATAATTATACAACATGAAAGTATGCAGGCTTTCACGGCCGGTGATAATGGATGTACTATACGTTTCCGGGCTATTTTGCTGTAGTCTATTGGAAGGTCTTCCGAACATTTTCTCTGGAACTGCCGCAGACATCTCCAGCGACGCATGCGTAGTTGATACCTCCTTGGTGTTCGAAGCGAATATACAATATGGTTTAAAAATGTTACAAATTTTGTTATATTGGGTGGACTACGGGCAGTTGCATATATAAAATATGGGGCGAAGTAACATTATAGGTATACAGGATGATTCAAACAATATACAAATAGAAACAGTCAATTTGGTACAGAGAATTTGTTCTTATACAAAGTGGTTTTAAAAATATCAGGGCGGTAGCAATATCGTATGGAGTTAAATTATAATTGTACAGTGACAAATAAGTTATATTGGGTGCCCAATACACCGGATCATATACAGAGTGATTGCAATATAGGGTGAATTAGAATTCCACTTATAGCAAGTGGTCAAAATAACAAAACAAATGGAAAAAAATAAAATAATATGTGGAAAATATAAAAAAAGAATACAAATTAGAGAGAGAGAGAGAGAGAGGGAGAGAGAGAGATAATAATATACTATCAATAGGTTATACCTATTAAATCAGATAAAAAAAGTCAACGCTTCTTCCGAAATATACTTCCATTTTCTCGTTATCTCCCTGTTTCTATTTTTCTTTATTTGTGTCATTCTTAGTACTGTATATAAGTAACAGGTGAATTAAAATAATTGTCAATTGTTCATTTTGTTCTTAGCTAAAATCATTACAAACAGATAACATTTATACAAAACAATAAATTATGTACCTATATATTCTACGGTAGCAAAAATTTAAAAAATTTGAAGTTCTCATTCTATGTGATATTAGAATAAGTTTTACTCATTTTATGTCATTTAAAAATAGAACACATAATTAATTAATAATGACATAATATTTAAAAAAGTATATTTGTTCTCGGTTTTGAAGCCAAGAACTTTGGATTCGCACTTGGTCACTTGTCTTTGGTGAATATAAAAACTCCGGATGTATTTACTCCATCAGCACCTCTATTGAGTACTTTGTTTATAACAGACAATTGGAGTGATTATTAGATCGAACAGCAAATGTTTTGCACGTATTCTATATTACTTGGATCTTGTATTGGTTTATTTCCTATTTCTTATTGATTTTCTATAAAAAAAAGAGCGGCAGTCATTTGAGACAGAACGATGGAAGCGAAAGCTTCTTACGAATTATACTTCCCGTTTATTGTTATCTCCTGTCTCTGTCTCTATTTCGATGTATTATCATTATTAGTGGTTATAAATTTATAATCTAAATTTATGACCTAGTACACAGAGAACTAAATTGAATGGGCATTTCAAGATCGAGGAGTTGGAGTGTCGGTGTCGGAGTCGAAACAAATGAAATCTCAAGTTATCCAATTCATTCCCTCGCTCATCTATTTTCATATGTGTAAGTGTGGGCCCCCGTTAAAAAGCTTTCGCTTCAAAAACAGAGGTTTGGTTTTGGAAGATCTACAATTAATGCAGGTAGAATTAGTAGAATCCGAAGGTTTACATTCTAGAAAGCTATGTGCACAATGGATGAACATTTCGCGGAAAACAACGACAGTCTTATAAACTCTCACCTCAATATACAGGGTGAGTTTTTTTTTATGATCAGTATGGGGATCTCGGAAACTAGGGAAGATAGAGCAATGGTTAAATTGAAAAAGATTAGCAATTTTACTGGCTCAATTTAATGACACTTTCGGATTTTTGTAAAAAGTCATGCCTTACTATATATTTTGAAAAAACAAAATTCTGTCGATTTAGTCAAATCCCTCTAACTCCTTTGTTTTTGATTTTATAAAAAAGTGTAAATATCAAAATTAAAGGGAATTGTATCCCGAATATGATTGTCATGTCCTCGTTTGCGTGACAGCTCTCGTTTTTGAGATATGACACAAACTTATCTTTTTTGAATAGAAACCATAGTTGGCTATGACCTCAAAAAATCGGACATTTTTAGAGCTTTTCAACGATATAATACTCGATATAGTTATTCATAAAAATAACGGAGTTATGGATACTTTTCTCTCTTATTTTCACTTTTAACGTGAAAATATTATTTTCACTTTGACGTTTCCGCTTTTGAGAGTAATTCCATTAGTAGTGCTGAACTGACAGTCAATATTGACAAGTTTTCGTGATAAAATGGAATATTGTAACGAAGAAAAACTGAATATGGTGGAATGTTATATCATATGCCATAAAAATTCAGTTCGTGCAGCTGAGGAATACTTTCATAGATATTTTAATCGTCGTCTACCTGCCCTATGTGCATTTAAGAGGCTTTACGATAGTGTACGCAGGTATGGATCTTTTACTAAACCACCAAAGGAACGAAATCAAATTAACGAAGCAGCACAAATAAATGTTTTCGCAATGTTAAATCAAAATCCATCTACATCAACTCGTGAGATTGCGGCGGAAGCTGGCACATCTCAACGAACTGTAATTAAGATACTGAAAGCGCACAAGTTCCACATGTACAAACTTTCAGTTTCTCAAACTTTGCATGCTCGTGACGAACATCGACGTATTTTGTTTTGTACATGGTTTAGAGATATGTGCCTTGACAATCCACAATTTCCATTAAAGGTGTTATGGTCAGATGAAACTAGATTTACTAACTGCGGTATGTTCAATAGACACAATCTAGGCTAAAGAAAACCCTTTCCATGTAGAACAAAGACGACCCCACATCAAATTTGGTTTTAATGTTTGGTGTGGTATCATAGGGTCTACTATTCTGGGGCTTTTTATCTATGACGAATCACTTACTGGGAAGCGCTGCTTGCATTTCTTGCAATACACTTTTCAAAACATGTTGGATAATTTGAATTTGAGAACTCGTTTAGAAATTGAGTGGTTCCAACATGATGGAGCACCTGCTCATAACTCGTTATTAGTAAGACAACACTTAGATAATATCTATCCAAACTCTTGGATAGGAAGAAATGGCCCACGCGAATGGCCACCCAGGTCTCCCGATTTGGCAGTTATAGACTTCTATTTATGGGGTGCGCTAAAAAACAATGTATACAAAAAAAAGTATGAGACAGTTGGTGACCTAAGGGAGGCGGTATTACAAGCAATTGAAGAAATTGATAGGCGGTCTGTGAGGAAAGCGCTAATGTCAATCTTAAAAAGATGCAATTTTTGTCTAAATAACAATGGTGGACTTTTTGAACAAAAACTGTAACCATACCTTAATTTCTTAAGTTTTTAGTAAAATCTATATCGCCAGGTGGCTGAAAGTAAGCAATGGAATTTTAACCCATAAATAGTAACTAACTACTACTTCTGTCGGGATGTTTAGTTAAATGATAACATTAATTTGTTAGTACGTACTTATTTAGTTTTTTCGTTATATCTGATATACCTAATAAAAAAAATCGTTCAATGTTTTTTGGAATAGTTATTAATAAATCAATCTAATTCATGGCTAACTACGTTAAAAGTGAAAATAAGAGAGAAAAGCATCCATAACTCCGTTATTTTTATGAATAAGTATATCGAGTATTGGAAAGCTCTAAAAATGTCCGATTTTTTTAACCAACTATGGTTTCTATTCAAAAAAGATAAGTTTGTGTCATATCTCAAAAACGAGAGCTGTCACGCAAACGAGGACATGACAATCATATTCGGGATACAATTCCCTTCAATTTTGATATTTACACTTTTTTTATAAAATCAAAAACAAAGGAGCTAGAGGGATTTGACTAAATCGACAGAATTTCGTTTTTTTTTTTAAATATCTAGTAAGCCATGACTTTTTACAAAAATCCGAAAGTGTCATTAAATTGGGCCAGTAAAACTGCAAATCTTTTCCAATTTAACCATTGCTCTATCTCCGCTAGTTTCCGATATCCCCATACTGATCATCAAAAGAACTCACCCTATAGTGTTCAGAAATTAGAACATGACTGAAAAAAGTGTACCCAGTAAATAATAAATTATTATTCTTACTGTACAACAAAACTTATTGAACAACCTACCACCTTCAACAAGATTCGTATATTGGAAAATAGAACGACGGAAATGAGTCACGAAACAAAATAGCGTCACAAATTACGTTTTAATCTAATTTTAAAACATACAAAACGTAAAAACCCTTTGAAAAATGAAGGCTTCGAAATCACATGCAACCATCACAAATTATATATTTGCATTCACAAATTGCGTTTAATTCCATCCTTGATCGGAATTCTAAGGATATACCTCTTTATTCGATTATCCTCTCGAGGTTCAGTCAAGTATGAATCCGGAAATTTCCTTAATGCACTTTTCCAATTCAGCGAGTCCAACCTTTCGGCGGGCCCGACAAAACGAACAACATTGTTTACGACCATGGAAAATTATTTTTTTGTCTCTTGATTTGACTCACTCGGGATTCACTCTTACGTCACTCTTTGTGAACCTATTTGTGGTATAAAAATGGGATAATTCAAGCAACTTTGAACAGCATAAATAAAAGTTAATGTATTTCACCACAGATTTTAGTTTTCTTCATATAAGGAAATCAATTTGAAATTTGTACAGGATAATAAATTTACAACGTATTTATAAATAAAAGTATGAAATTCATTGCTAAAAAGCACACTCTCTGCGTGAAAAGTGTCCCTCAGAATGCATTAAATTAGGGGTGCCCTGACGTAGTAAGAGAGAATTTTAGACAGCGCGCGAAAAGTTGTTAGAATATCTCATAGATATTTAAGAATGAAATATATATTTTACATATCCTTGGTTGAAATAAAATACAAAAACTGCTGCTTAATTATTATTTTATTATTTAGCAATGCACATCATACCCTCTCAGCGTTATTTTGATTCCAAATAACTCGTAAAACATAATGATTTTCAAAAAATCTCGAGTATCATCCCTATTTGAGAGCCAATTGCAAAACTCCATTCTTCTTTGAAGATCACCTCGGTATAGTTTCAGGGAAATATGTATTTTATTACATTTCAACCACTTTTTTTAAACTCCCTCCAGGTGGTAGTCTGTGACACATCCATATCTGACGAAACTTGATAAGTTGATTGTATTTATCTAAAATCCATAGCAAGAAAGTGTTTAAGAAAAATGAAATTTGTAAAATTTAGTTTTATCTCTGCCAATAAGTTATTTCTAATACCATTGTGTTTCAATACTTCATCATGGGTTTGCAAAAAGCACCCAACTCAGCTCAAACTCATTATCGCTTTTAAATAATGTTCCTTGCGGCTGTTGCCTTTCCGGATATCACTCAAAAAACATTTGAATTGTTTTCGTACTGTTTCTATCAAAGGACCCCGCAGAATCCTTATGGGAAATGGCTTTCGGCTATTTTTTTTTCAAATTCCAGTATATGATAGCTCTTGAAGAGTAGATCAAAAGTGCTAATGAGCACAAAGCTCCAAAGCTAATAGTTTAGCATCTACAGCCCTCTAAAGTTGACGTCCAAGTTCCTTATGGGAAATGCCTTTCGACTAAACTTTCTCAAATTCAAGTATGTGATAGCTCTTGAAGAGTAGATCAAAAGTGCTCATAAGCACAAAGCTCCAGAGCCAATAGTTTAGGATCTACAGCCCTCTAAATTTGATGTGGTCCAGAATCCTTATGGGAATGACAACATCAACTTTAAAGGGCTGTAGATCCTATACTATTGGCTCTGGAGCTTTATGCCCTTGAGCACTTTTGATATACTCTTCAGGAGCTATCACATACTTGAATTTGAATAAATTTAGCCGAAAGACATTTCCCATAAGGATTCTGGACCACTTCAACTTTAGGGGGCTGTAGATCCTAAACTATTGACTCTTGAGCTTTGTGCCCCGGAGCACTTTTGCTCTACTCTTCAAGAGCTATCACATGCTTGAATTTGATCCTTTGTAATAAACTCTTTAACATATCTCGTTTTTTTCTTCATTTGTAAAACACATTGTGTTTGAAAATATTTGTACCCTAATTTCGTTTTACAAGTACTTTCGTAGAGTCAAGGCCAAGTAATGTGATATTTCTTTTTATTTAAATATATGTGCTTTTAAGAAAGCAAATTATAACAAGTTGTATGTCAATAATATCACTATGAAATGTACTATTTTCTGGAGAAAATGCTAATGTGGCAAATAAAATAGTTGATGATGGTAGCCGAGAAACGAAACGGCCATCGTATAGCTGAAAAACTGGCACCCAAACAAAGACCCAGTGATATGGCCATATCACTGAAAAGACCACACACATAACCTATAAACACCTACCCTCTCACAAACTAAACGACTATCACGCATGCCCACAACCACTCAAAGCAAACCCTACAACACCTACACATAACGCCAACACGGAACACAAAGCAAACAAAACCATAAAACAATAAAACCCGAAACTCACAAAAATGATAACCTAACCTCCGAGAATAGTGTGTGATCAGGCCCCACGAACGACGAAGCCCCCGCAATCCAACAGCTCAACACCATATACTTAATGCTGATATACTGCTAGCAGAGTCTAGAGGTAGGCGCAAACATCACAGTCCAGAAGTATATATGTCTACAACGTTTCACTGTACTTCGGGTCTTATGCGCATGTTCGAAAATGCCCCAATTGGCTCTGTTGTGGGTTATGTTTTGGGTTATGTTTTTTCTGTGTTTGATTCTTCTGATACAGCACAAGGTATGATTTGCTGTCTCTCTTAGTCGGTGACACTTCCGCTTACGGGTGATAACAGTATATCAGTATTAAGTATATGCTCAACACCTACAAACATAACCTCTACACAGACGAATCAGCCCCATTACATAACCTCTCAGGCAGCTATCCAGCCTTCGGTCCCCCAAACGACGGGGCCACTCAGCTCCTCAGATGACCAGTCGGCACCCAAACCTCCCTCAACATAACGCATAACCTATAAGCACATAACTTCACAATTACAACCTACACCGGGGGCCCTCGCCCACCCAGACAAAGACTACATACATAACCTATAAACATATATCCTACATATGGGGCTCTCCGCTACCCACCATCAGACCTCACAACACAACAGGAGTCACACACTGGGCCCGCTGTGGAGACCCCGTTGGCGCCCACTTCATCTTAGACACCCTGATGCGCATACCTAGAAACCTCGTTGTTATTCTACTCTTGTTTTTGGTTTTTCCTTTCCTCGTCAAATAACGCTATAAAAAAATGAAAACGAATGCTCAACTTTTCTATTTTTTTTTTTTGATATCTTCAGAAAATGTCTTCAAGCATTAAATTACAAATTTGGCTCCCATTGCATCTTCATATCTCCTATAGTTTCTGAAATTCCAACAGTCAAATTTGAAGTACCCTATATACGCTACCAAGAAAAAACTCAAAAAACCCTAAGAAATGGTACAGAAATACTTATCGGTCAAAATCTGTAACGAATCTGTAACAGTTTTTTGTTTTTCTGTCATTTAACCCCAAATATGTAAAATTAGGACAATGATGTGACAAAATGTTGTTTTTAGGGTTCCGTATATACAATATACGGATACCCTTATAATATCACTCCGGATTTCAGCCTCAGTCACACCACAACAATTTTCTCCTAAACTACTGGACGGAAGAGGTTGAAATTTGGCATCAATGTATAGTTTGGTGACCCGATCAGGAGTATATATCGTAAAAGGAGAAATTTTGATTTTAGGGGTACTTCTGGGGGGAAAAACTAAAAAAATCGACCGTTCCCCCACCCCTGATCTCCGAAACTACCGAGCCTAAAATTTTCAAAAAAAATAAGAAATATAGAACGTTGCCAGAACTTTACCGGATAAATAAGTAGAAACCATTCATATTAATTTGGGGGGGGGCAAATTATAGAATTAAATAAAAATTTAAAATTAATAAATGTTTCAAACGCATCATGTAATACATCAAATGAAAGGTGCCATTCTGAGGATCACAAATATATTTTTTTCATATTCACGAAAAATAGTTAAAAAGATATTAACGAAAATATACCAAACTATAACTATAAAACGTAAACATTTTTAAAAAATAGAGGTATAGGGTCTGACCTGGAGTTTACTGGAAAAATAAGGAGAAACCTCTACTTTTAATTTTGGGGGGAAGTTACAGATTTATATGGAAAATATAAAATTAAAATTGTTTCTAACGCATCATGTTATATATCAAATGAAAGGGCTCATTATGACGAAAACAAATATATTTTTTCATATTTTAAAATAAATTAATTAAAAGATATTAACAAAAATATTTAAAAATTAGCCATCCCCCCCTTATCTCTGAAACCATAAGCAGTAAAATTTTGAAAAAAAATAGTGGTATAGCACCTCACCTGAACTTTACTGGAAAAATAAGGAGAAACCCCTAATATTCATTTTGAGCGGCAAATTTATAGAATTAAATGGAAAATAACAAATTACAATTGTTTCTGACGGATCAAAGGGCTCATTATGACGAATACAAATTTATTTTTTTATTTTTTTTAAATGAATATTTTAAAATATATTAAAAAAATAGTTAAAAAAATTACTCATTCCCCCTTTATTCCCCAAACTATAAGAATTTTTTTTGTTTACAGGAAAAATACGAAGATATCCCTAATATTAATATTTGGGGCCAAAGTATAGAATTAAACGGAAAAAAAATTAATGCATTATGCAATACATCAAATGAAAGGGCTCATTATGAGGAATACAATTACATATTTTTCATATTTTTGAAATTAATTGTTTACAAGATATTAACATGAAGATATAAAAAATTCTCTTTTCCGGAAAAAAGCTAAAATTTTGAAAATAATCAGAGGTACTAGGGCTCACTTGAAATTCATGAGAAAAATCATTAGAAAACCCCCATAGTAATTTTAGGTACAAATTATACAATTAAATGGAAAATAAAGATTCAATTTTCAAAAGCGTCATATAATATATCAGATAAAAGGCTTATTATGTGAATTATAAATATATCATATTTTTAAATCATATTTTAAGAACATATTAACAAAAATATTAAATATCGACTTAATTCCCACTTTAGAAACTACACTATTTAAATTTTGAAAAATATTTTTTATTTTATTTTATTTATTTAAATAATTTGAATAACAGATTTAATATTTTATAATATAAAACTTGATCTATTGTGCCCTCTATCTTCCAATCAACAGAGCCTCAAAATTCAGACAGTAGATTATAAAAGGTTTCACTGAAATAAAACTCTAATGCTAATTTTTGGGGGCCAAATTCGAAAATTAAATACATAGTATTCTTTTAAAAATCAAGCAAATCCTGAAGCAGATACAATAAAAAGTCTATGTTTGAAAAATGAAAGTGTAATTTTTTATAAATTTAATACGCTTCCTTTAAAAGATTTAGGGTAAATATAAGAAAATACACTCATTCCCTGATTGTCTGAAACTGGAATATTAGAATCTTGAAGGTGGTACGGAACCCTTAGTATGTGAGTCCAACTCGTACTTGACCAAATTATTTATCAATCGTCTTACACTGTTGATATGTTACTGTGATTTTTTAAATGAATTACTGTATCATTATTTAACAAAAGATTAAGGAAATTGTCACAGAAATTAATCAAAATTTTATCATTTGCATTAATATTACTTTGTATTCCCTAAACATTCTCGTAATATGTTTGCTTTTTGTACTGAAAAGAAATACTGTCAAGTGCACGACCATTCACTAAATCCTCTACAAAAATGAACATGTTTGCAACAGCAACTCCGCAATTTCCTCGATCACAAAAGAAACCCTACTACTGATAGTGCACGAGATGACAGTACTCGACTTATTGCTTTCCAGAACGATATCCTTAAAAATCTTCCACAAAGGAATTTGTTGCTTTTATCCTTGCTCCGTTATTAAAGACTAAATAATCGTCCATGTCAACATTCCCAGCGGTGAGAGCCGATGAAATGGAGTTCGTTTTGTTAGATTAAATGAAAAGGTTGTAACTAGTGAAGCGGAAAAGGGCACTAAGGAAATTTCCGGATTTTTCCTAAATGTGGAGTGTCGCTCTGGACGACCGTTTAATAGGAAACAACTTGATCACTGAAATGGAAAATAATTACAGAATGAAAACTTTATATACAGTGATAATTTTTTTTGAGAATTCACATATCATTTTTTAACAACAACATTTGGTTCTATTATTGTTTAACGAGAATTCTGGAAGATAATCCAAATGAATTCGACCATTTGGAAATAACATTTGAACAAGATGACACTTCTGGGCATTATTATTGTGCAGTATGACGTTACCTGACTGAACAATATCATAACAGATCGATTGGATGGCTAGGTATTATAGAATGGCCAGCTCGGTCACCGGACCTGACTCCATTCGATTTTTTTCTGTGGGAGTACTTAAAATCAAATATATACGCTGGGGAAATCGACTTAAAACATACTTGCTATAAGAATTCGTTTAATTAATTACAGTGTAAATGTGAAATAATATTTTTAGTATTTATTTAAATTATCCTTCCAAATTGGCCTAAACCCAAGCAAAATGACTATTGTTTGCATTGTCATTACCTTTCAAATGAGCTATGACTTACCATAAGGTTCTGTTTACAATTAGTTGCCACAGTTGCCTTGTGACGTCATCTGTTACCACTAGTGAAGAAGGTTAAACCGTATATTTTCACCCGTAATATTTCATTAGAGTAACATTAACCTTTCAAAATATACGAGTGACTGGCATCAAATACCTGGATGATTTGCTTATCCTCTGTACAAGACTGGTACTAATATGGAGAGATACAACAGCTGTAGAACAATATCGGTCCCAATACTGAACCTTGCGATACTCTCGACCTTAGAGCATGTTCTTTCTGGAGATAGCTTGCATTGCACTAATGTCGTGGTAAGACTAAGGAGAGAGGAGGCAGTAGAGAGGGCAAGAGGCTATTTCACTCGGTTGGGAGCTGCTTCCAATGAAATACGTTCAGCATGTTGTTCATTGGCTGCTTCCACCCACTAAGTGAAATAGCCTCCTTATTACACCCTGGCTAAAACCATAAACAACCAATTTAGTCCGGAGTAACTTATGATTAAGCCTGTCAAAGACCTTGAGGTAATTATCGTTCTTCAATCTCTTGACTGTATTCCTATCTGTTTCCACTTATTTAGATTAGGCGATAAGGTTTTACCCCATAATTTTATTTCCTTAACTATTTTTATAGAATTTCTGAGTTTTAGAAACTTTGGACTGTCTTTAAAACTGCTAATTTTTGACTGCATTAATTTCTTATCAAATTGTTAATTTCATTTACTATATATTGCTTCAGATTGTATTGTTGACGACCGTGCTCTATGTAAGCGGTTTGGCGGCACAGAAGATACCAGAGAAACGGCTGACCAGTCGATCTGCGAAACTGTCCTCGACACCAACACTGACAGCAGCAGCCTCAGAACAACATGGTGACCATGTGCCTGCAGAAACCGGTTTTTCGAGTCCACTGGCAGCTGCAACAAATCACCACGGAAGCAAATATTTCCAGTAAGTTACGTCAAAGTTATCAAAACTTATTAAACTATTACTGAAACTTCTTTTCAAAACCAACTATCCGTAACAATTATTGAAACTTTATTTTCTTATGAGTGGCTGCATTCAGACTCATATTTCTCATTAGTTATAAAGGATATATTACGGTTTTTTCCTAAAATGCAGGGCTTTTTAAAAATTCTTTAAATGAAAAAGGCAAAATACGTTAATTTATATTTACGGGGGGACACATTTTATACGTATCGGTCACCCTGCAGTTCCAACTCCTAGGCGGAGGTGAATATCACTTCTAAAAGTATAAATACAAAGGGGTATGACGTGATACCTCTTTTTATAGGTCTCTTTTGCGCCAATCTTTTGACATATTTTTTTTAAATTAGATTCTTTTTTAAACAGTAATGACTTAGAAACCGTCAAAAATTAAAAAGAAAATATTTGTAATTGAAAAAAGCATGAGTATAAATGTTACGTGAGTCAGTATGAAAGACTTTGTGCAACATTGTAACTTATCTTTGATATTTCTTTTCAAGTAATTAATATTGCTGTTTATTCAAAAATTGCTTATTTAAAGATGAGCTTAATAGCTAACAATATTCTATTGTTTAAGTAAAACTGCACGTGTTTTTAAGGCCACCTTAGTCATCATGAAAAAATCTATAAATTGTTTGTAAAACTGTAGGAGAGTTGATATTAGCACAGATATTAGCACATCCATTACTGATATTAGTTCATTTTTCAGATCTCCCTCCCGCGACTGCAAAACTCGGCATAATACTTTATTGTAATAATTTCTATAATTAATTTAAAATTAACAATTCAAAGCGTAAAAGTTAAAGATTATTAACATAAATACCGAGATAAACAAGTGAGAAAAAATCCTTAAATGTTTTTGCGAAAGATATTTGTGACTGTAAATCTAAACAATTTATTATAGTAGCAGAGTTTCGTTGTACACTAACCTTCAAATCATGACAATGGTTTATTCTTTACTAGAAAGAATTGAAATAATATTTATTTATGGGGAATAACAAAGCTGTGCACGCAGAACTGTTTATGTTTTTCATCAGAGACATCCCGATACAAATATTGAGCATCAGTATGTGTTGGATTTAGTTCATAAATTTCAAGAAACTGGAATTGTGTGCAATAAAATTGTCGAGAGTTGTACAGTTTTAACTGAAGCTGCACGGGTTGAGATTTTAGGTTATTTTGCCATGGATCCTCAAACAACAATACCAAAAATCTTCAGGTTAAAAATATTTCTGTTGAGTCTGTGCATAAAACGTTACGCCTAAATAAATTCTTTTCCTAAAACAGTTGCTGAGGTTGATATGATTAGGACAGAAGGTTAGAATTCTGCAGATTAAGGGCAAATTCAGACAGTAATTTTATTAAAAATATTTGTTTTTCTGATGAAGCAGAATTTTTTAAAATGGATTTGTCAATTAACACAATTGTAGATACTGGGACAATACAAAAATCAACGTTTGGGTCGGAATTACCGGAAATAAAATGTTTGGTCCTTTATTCGTGTCAGAAAATTTATCTTTAGAATCTTTAGAATACCAAATAGATTAAGATGGATCCAATTGAAATCAAGTGCCATACGCTTAGGGCGTGTAGACAATTCAAAGAATGCATCTTTAGTTGATAATGTGCAGTTGTCGTGTTCTTGTCATAGAGAAAATGTCAACTGCATAACTCACTTCGATTAATTTTTTGATATATCGACTTTTGGTTACCTCTTTCACAAGTTAAATGAGAGGATCTGTATAAATCTACACAGACAACCTGAACCTGGAGAAATTTCTTATAATTACAGGATCTCTAATCGTAAATATGAATATCTACATGCTCATTGGTGCAAATTTCAAACCTAGTGCGCGGAAGAAAATTACTAAGATGTTATTTGTTTTAGAATTTAGTATAAAGGGTGTTCTAATTTAAGGTTAATTTTTAAATTTTTAATAAAATACGCAAATTATTTGAGAATGATCAAATCTTTTATTTCAAATTACAGTACAATTGTTTCGGTTTAGTAATGGAAAACAATATCTTGTAAGTGACCACCTGCTGCTGTACGACAATCTTCTAATCTTTTGCCAAAATTTTCGATAACTTTCTGGCATAACTGCGGTTCAATTACTTGAAAACAGTCAATAATGTTCTCCTTTGTTCTCAGTTGTTTGAGGATCGTTGGCATAGACCTTTTTTTTCAAATAGCTGAATAGGTAAAAATCTAGAGGTGTTAGATCGCAAGATCTAGGGGCCAATTAACGTTTCCTCCTCGAGCAATTATTCGATTTCCAATTTTCTGTTTCAAAAGATTGATTGTTTCTGCTGCTGAATGACATGTTGCACCGTCCTGTTGGAACCACATATTCTGCACATCAATATGCTCCAATTCATCCCACAAAAGTTAGTAAGCATAGTTCGATATCGATCACCGTTCACAGTAACAGCATTTCCATTGTTATCTTCAAAAAATATGGGCCAATCACTCCACCAGCCCAAAAACCACACCAAACAATTATTTTGTGGATGCATCGGTCTTTCCATTATTTCTCGTGGATTTGCTTCACCCCAGATTCGACAATTTTGCTTGTTAATAAATCCATTCAATTCAAAATGTGCTTGATCGCTGAAGATGATTTTGTTGAAAAAAATCACATTTTCTGCTTCTGTTTTATGGCCCAATTAACGCATTGACGACGTCTGTTGGCTTTATTTATTGACTTATCTGAATCTTGTAAGCCTTTAAATGAAGATCTTCGTGCAAAATTCTGAATAAAGTGGTTGTTGGAAAGTTCAATTGATGTTTTTTACTAAACCAGTTTCCACGAATTTTTCCAATGGTCACATTTGAGGGACAATTTTCTCTTCCATATTCTGTATGAAATTTTTTTCCAACTTCTGCACAACTTTCACCAAAATTAAAATATTTTTTAATAATAAACACGCTTTGCTCAATCGTATATCTCTCCATTTTTAATAAACGGAATGTTCCTACTTGTCATCTGTCAAATAATATATGATATTCTCGTACAAAAAATATAAATGGCGGCAAATTTAAAAATTAACCTCAAATTGGAACTCCCTTTATAAACAATTCAATTTAATTATGTCTATTCTTATATTCTTATGTATTTTTATGTTCTTAGGGATATATATGTTGCAAAGGAAAAGCCACATGAACTGTCATTTGGTCACGTGAAGGAGACACCGCATGACTGGGAGCAAAGATTCGAAAAAATCAACTTGCAAAATCTCAATCGTCAGGGAAAGGTATTTCAATAGAAAACGAAAATTTTGTCAGTTTCTCTATGACCAGTTTCCTTATTTGTTATCATTTTTACTTTTAAATTTAACCGAACTGTAAAGTCCATAAATTTCTTCTGCTGCTTTTATTTCATCCGCTTGACACATTTTGCAAAGCTCAAAGTTAAGTTTCGCTTTTTTGAACAGATAAACCGCTAAAGAAACCGCTACGCTATTTTCAGCTTAACAAAGGCTTTTCCATTGTAACTTTAATAATGCTTTTCAATTTACAGCTTTTAATATTCTTTACAGCTTTTCCTTTGCTTTATTCATAATTATTTTTCTTTTGCTAATAGATACATTCATGAACCTGCTAAAGATCATTACGAACACGGACACAAACGAGGCAACGATCATCATTTCATTGAACGCCATGAAAAAGCTCATCCCCACGCTGGCGAGTTCAAAACCAAAGTAATCAGTTCACCCTTTATACTTAGTAAGCTTTCTCAGCTTAACGCTTAGTTATTATTACTAATATCTCTAAAAGTTTTTGTGTTTTGCACGTATGCATGTTTTGAAATAATTTGTACATAATTAACATCATTTACAACAAGTTAACACCTTTTAAATGATTCCCAATTTTGTTGTATTGTAAGTCCAAGGCTAAATATAGTTTTACCTCTAAAATGATTTGTTTGGTTTGCAGTTTTATACACAACGTAGTAGTTAACTTCTTAACAGTTACAGAATTCACTGGTCCTTCCTTCTCTATGGAACTTCAGAAACTTCAGCTATGATGAATGAGATGAAAGAGGAAGTATGCATTTGGAAAAAAAACAGAGAAAGGCATGGATCATTAGACAAAAAATGAGATAGATGTCAAGGTAAAAACAAACGGTACGAAATGCAACCACATGAAAACCATTCAGTATTGTCACCACAGGCCCTTAAGAGCAAAAATGGCAATAGACTTAAAAAGAAATATAAAAATATTTACCAAAAAAGACTGCATCCATGATCTAGATAAAAGAATGATAAGTGGGATGAAATAAGATGAAGAAAAGTTTCTAAAATGAAAAAAAAAATGAAGTAAAAAGTAGTTGAAGCAAAATTGAAAGAAAAACTACGTGAAGACCGCAAGTCTGAGGAATTTAGGCAAATGACAGAAGAAACTATAAAGATTATGAGAAAAAACTACCACGAAACTGAAGTTATAAGATTAACAAAGAATAAAACACCATAGAAGCGATACATTTTCCAGATTCCCAGAAGAAAATGAAGGATATTTAAGAGACTTGTAGAAGATTGTAAGAAAAACGAAAGAAAAGTTATGTACGATACAAAACTTTGTATCCAAACAAACTTTCATTCAAAGAACATTCTCAAAATAATTTGAACACTATAGAACACTCGATATTCTAAAATCCCTCAAAACGCCAAAATAATCCACCAATAAATACATATATAAGATTAAAAAATGCATTGACAAAATATTAAGGGTATCCTAATGAATGGAACATAAACAAAAATCATGTATTCCAGTTACAAAAAAATAAAAACTAAAACCAAACCAAACTAGAAGAAGTAGACAAGTGTTTATTTAAGACCTTCGAGAAAACTTGGTAGAGGGTATCAAAAAAACAGAACCAAGATGGTCAGTAAATAGAACAAGAAGCTTTTAGATCACTTAATACTCATATAATCATTTTGCCATTATGAAACGAGGACATGACAATCATATTCGGGATACAATTCCCTTCAATTTAGATATTTACAATCGACAGAATTTCGTTTTTTCAAAATATCTAGTAAGCCATGACTTTTTACAAAAATCCGAAAGTGTCATTAAATTGGGTCAGTAAAACTGCAAATCTTTCCCAATTTAACCATTGCTCTATCTCCGCTAGTTTCCGAGATCACCATACTGATCATCAAAAAAACTCACCCTGTATAAAGCAATCTTACTGAGATAAAAAAAGCTACAAAAAATTTAACCTTATAAACGATTTAAAAATATACTATTTTTTAACTAAATTAATCTTAACACCATACGTAAAAATAACAAAAGAGTGCATGTATTCTTTGCATGAAGCATGTTACTTTGTTCATACCGCTTGAGCACTTTGTGGCTTGTATACAGCATGTATGTTCTTTCAGAGGGACGTACACAGCTGGTACCATCATTCATACCATCACGACAAAAGCACCGTCGGTCGGCCGCACTCTAGTAAATTGAGATTAACCGTACCGGCTTCTTCCAGAAACAAAAGAATTAGAATTTTTGTGTAGTTGCATTATCAGTTGTAGTTACCAAATAGCTATACTTATTTGGCTAGTGTAAAATTGATGCATGATAAGGGAAATATATTAATTTACTGGAAATTTTTAAATCATTTCAATGAACTTCGACTTTGCTATAAATTGAATTTGATTAGTTATCAAGATATTTAACATATTTGACTAAATAACTTCACAATTAACCCATTCCGGTCATAAAATCTAGTGGGGTATAGTGTAATATTATTAATAATCTTTTAAATTTGTCTATAACGTATTTTAAACATTGAATTTGGCCACGATTTTCGTGTAACTAGCTGTCGCCCAATGGTCGAAATTCGACCAATTTTGTCAATATCTCTGGCAGGTGAAGTACCCTGAAAATTTTATCGTGACATTCTATCTTAGGACTTAAGGGAGAACAGCAATTACACGGAACGGATCCGGAGTCGGAACCTCTGTGTCGGTCTTACATCTCGCTTCTACAAATAAGTAACGAAATTCATGTTCTTTTTCAGATATAATTAATAACTATCTTCTGTAACTATACTTCTACTCCGATCTATATTTCAATCATCATATATATGGAACTCATCGTAGGCTACTCTATAAATGTTGCATTTCCATTTCCGCCACCCTATATATGCATCTCTGTATAAAGTTTTTTGCACCACCCTGTATAACTGTAATGCTATTGCGCCCTCTATTCCAAGAACCCTATAAATTCAATCGCTAATGGGCTTCCCTATATAATTATTTTATTAGTTATAATTGCACTCTACTCTATATTTTAAACACCCTATATATGCAACTGCTTGGACAATAATTTACTTAACATGTGCCACACAAAAAAGTTTTTTGTTTTGTTTGGTGGGTAAAAAAATATATGATTTCAAACATATCTGGAATCGCCCTGTGTAATTATAATATACAACCCTATAAATTCAATCGCCTTATATAATTATTTTTAGTTATAATTGCTCACTCTATATTTTAAACACCTTATATATGTCAATACACGAAAAAAAAGATTAGAACATTATAATATACAACGAGAACACATAACTTTTTATCCATCCAAAAATCGCCTAGGCAGCAATTTTTACTTTAAAAAATATTAAAGAGCGATAAAATTCTTATAATCATCAATATGTCGAATTTTATTTTCAAGAGCAGTTTCAACCTCAAGTACGTTACCAAATCATCCTGTAATAAAACTCTTGTAATTTCAAAACCCAGCGGTCATAATTATTGTCACAATTTCGTTCTTTCTCGGTAATACGATTTTTCCCGAGCAATCGATTTCTAGACGCCAAAACCCCCGAAATGAAATGTAGGCAGTCATAGTGCAGTTTGCCAGAATTCCATATAATAAGATCTATGTAAATAAACAAATTATTTGTTGACAATTTTTGTAAGTTCATTGAAATTGAAATTTAGAAAATTATACATTGATAATTTTCTGATTGCAGTGAGAAGGTAATTTAACCTAGCGGTTAACATAACATTGTTAAGAAATGTCAAATTGAAATTCAATCTATGGTTGGCCGTGAACTTGTCGAGAAATTAGAACCATTGCCATGATGTCAGATCTAACTATTTATCTTCAATTTCACTATTTGTATTTATATTATAGGCTTTGTAATCTTAGTTAAATTGTATGAAACTATTAGCCTTTAAAATAGAAACAATATAAATTAATAATATAATGTTAAAATAATAAAATATTATCGGAAAAACATTGTTCAGTGGCCACGCAATACACATTTCTGATTTTAGTTGACAAACTATATTTAGAAAAACTTGCGAGTACCCAAGAAATTGTCATTATCTTATAATATAAATTTTTGTTTGTATAAGCGAGATGTACGACCGACACAGAGGTTCCGAATCTGGATCCGTTCAGTGTAATTGCTGTTCTTCCTTAAGTCCTAAGATAGAATGTCACGATAAAATTATTAGGATACTTCACCTGCCAGAGATATTGACACAATTGGTCGAATTTCGACTACTGGGCGGCAGCTAGTTGTATTAAATTTATTGGTTACATTTTCCAAAAATGTTGTGGACACATAATTGAGGTTCAAGCATTTTGACTATACATATTTTATTTCTTTGTGTATTAAAATTAGTCTGGTGTTATTCGGTGTTTGTTGGGGTACACTGCATCCATACCACCCATTCCTAGAAAATGCAAATAACTTCATTGTACACTGTACCTGGACTGAACCTACCTACTATTTAGAAAAGATCCTCTTACGCTGAATAGTGTCATTTTGAACAAGTAGGTTGAAACTTGAGTCGATCCGAATATTTTATTCCAGAAACTGACAATGGGTGAGTATTTTGTAGTAGAACTTATTCTAATTTACAACGATTTCTATGCCAGTTCTGCTTTAGACTGTACTGCATGCTCGACAAAGGTATTTCACTTTGTACTTAATATAAGTTTTTGATCAATAAATTACTAATTTAATGTAAAAATTAGTTAAAATATTCACAACAAATAAGGAAAAAATAGTCATGTCATATTTATATAAATTAGAACAGACATTTTAGATTTTTTACTTTTTCATTTTTAGATGGTTTTAGGATATCATGTTGTTTCTAGCAATAACATGGACAGAGCAGTTCCTCCATTTTTGCATGTTCTAATTGTTTCAAAAATTTGATTGGACTAAACTGTTGGCTAAAATTCTGTTCCTTCAAGTTTTAATTAAACCTTCTGGTCACAAACTTCTCACTTCGTCAAGTTTTAATGCAATATATGATTTTTCAGAAACCTGATTCAGTCTCTGTACTTAGAGTATATGATGGACAAACTTGTAAAAGAAATTCAAAAGTTTTTGACAAACCCTTCGTAGTTAAATGCTATTTTTCTCTAACGACACTCAGGAGTCATACGACCCAAATGCGCAAATTAACTAAACATTTAAAGGTTTAAATTGGTCCTGCCCAGAAAAGCAGATATATAACACATTCCATGTGCTCTTCTTTCACTTCAAGTGCAACTGATTTTCTTCCTGGAAACGAAATCCTTATAATCTGATTTTCTTTCTGGAAACAAAATCCTTATAATCTGATTGTTCGCCTTTCTGGATCTTTTGGGTGGCCTTCCTTGTGGCGTTTGACTTTCTAGCTTACTTTTTAGTATATTTTACTAGTAGTCAATCATTCATCATTTCTATATATTTGTTCTAAATTTTATGTTGTTACTTACCTATTTTGTTGATATCTGTAGTTTTACGTTACATTTTCATTGCTGACTTGGTCTCTTGGTAAACTTGAAAGTCTGTATATTTCAAAAGTCCAAACGTTTCAAGGTCTAAATCAGACCCCGTTTTCAATGGTATTACACAAAATGAACAAGAAATTAAAAAAATAAAAAAATAAAAGGATTCGCAATGACAAATATCGTAATCACAATTTGAAAAAATAAAAAAACAGAGATGCCACAATTATCATTCAGAAAACAACTCGATATTTCTGCTCCTACGAATTTAAAATTTTTTCTTCAATTTTTAATTTTCATCCTTGGGGATATCTACATCGAATTTTTCTGTAATAAATTTCATATTGAGTTCTGGCAGTCTGATTATACTTGTGGAGGTATCATTATAAGTATTCCTCAGAATCCCAATATTCTTGCTAGATGCTGCGGATTCTTATATTTACGCTATATCGTTCTTGTTTGAATGATTTTAGTTGTGGTTCTTGGGTGTCATAGTAGGCAAAATCTGCATTTATCGACGACTTAATCCAACTGGAAGGGAAGAGTTCCCTTCTTAAAAAGAAAATTGAACAAAATACTGAAAGAATGAATCTTTAATCGCACTTCTTATTTGACTCAACTATCCCAACTCGTAAAGACCAATAAATGAGACAAATCCTTCAGTCAAAAAGAATTTAACATGTCCACCACGTTGCATAGAAACTGATCATTAAAACCTTCCGGTTTTACCGAAAAAAACTTTTTTAAGAAGATTGTGCCAAATCAACTTATTTTTAACAAGTCAAAGGTTTAGCCCGAGTAACCTTGTAAGTAAATAAATATGGAAAACTTCGATTATTCTAATCTCAATGTAACTTGTTTTTCCACTGGTTGTATCTATTTCTTCTAAAAAAGCTTCCTTTATGAGCACTACCTGAAGAAATAAGCCAGAAATATTGTATGCCTTTGGTTGTAAAAGATGGTTCATTTGATTAAATGAAACGAATGTAAGTTTCTTAACACTGAGACCAAGGAGGTCGCCACGTAAGGTCAAGAGGACAATATCTCTACTATAAATCTCTTGTCAGTCATTGGCGCTTCGTTTTATGTGAACAAATAGGTAAACTATACAGTAATAACTTGCCGTCTAGTCCCGACCCCATAAAAATCCAAAACTTACCATTTCTGGATAGGCCCTTGACTAACACTACTAGTGTTAGTGATAGAAAAGGAAGAAATTAGTTTCACTTAGTCTTTATGATTGAGAATAAAGTCGAATTTTTGACGGGGAAAATATCCTTACCCAATATTAATCTGAAACATTGTACTTATCAGAACTATAAAGTTTAGTGTTGACTTATATTTTATTCTTAAAAGCGTATTATTCCTCAGGTGAGATGGGGAGACAAACACGGGGGATACGGTGAACACTACTATGACTACAACCACGCCGGCCACGGGGACGGAGACGGAGAAGAAAGCCAACAAAACGCCGAATATGCTTCTTACCAAGACGAATCCAAAAACACTCCAATTCTAGCGACGCTAGATGGCGTTGGAAGGGGAAAACGTGAACAGAATGTACCGCAAGACGTCGAATTCATAAACGACCGAGCAAAATCTCTTATTCTAGATGGTAGAGCACAAAAACACGGCGGTAATTACAGAAGAGCAAACGATTTTAGAGGAAAAAGAGAACAGAAGAAAAGGTTTGGTGAATCTTTAGTGTTTGATGCCGATCACAAAGTTATAATTGATCAAGATACTGGAAGGAGATACGTACTAGATCCTCTAGACTAAGTCTGGGTAGGATCTGAGTTTGAAAGGTACAGAATTGCTTATAATTTGCTTTCTTTTGCTTCGGCGAAATGTAAACTTAAAATATCGCCCTTCTATGCAACTTATTTTCGTTTTTTTTACATTCCAAGGAATTTCCAAAAGGAAGGTGCCATCTTTATTTCACATCATGGAATTTAAGTGTGAAACAAACTTAAATGTCCGCCTTATCCTTCTTTTAGTGAATAACCATTGCATGCTTTCTTTTAATTCTGATGAACTTGACTTGAAACCTTAGCACCTGCTAAACTTCTTCACATATGCTCACAGAAAAAACTATAATGGCATACAGGAATATGTATTTCAGACTATAAAAAATCAATAAACTTGACCGACACAGCGTTCTCTAGTAAGGTCGTCGAAGAAATACTGCCCAATGTCGCCAACAGGCTTTAAATCAGACCAATCAGTAGTTTTTGTTTAGTGGCTCTAGTCACTAGTCATACCAATGTTGGATTTTCTGAGCCCAAATGTAACAGATCTATGATAATTAACATCTTTTATAAGAGTTTGTCATGATAAGTTGCTTACATAATCTTCAGTAACTTGCATTTGCAATTGTTGAAAATGCATTCGTATCGGCAAGTAGAGTTTATTATTTTTCTCGACTTTTTCTCTATTTCTTCGGAACACAGTAGATCTTGCTGAACTAGACTGCCCTTTACATTCTCTGGTGTTCTCAAAGTTTTTACAAACGCCTCCAAGTGTGAACTTTCCAAACCACTTGTTCACACTTACTTAAATTGATACCCAGTTTTACTACATTCATTTTATATGTTAAGAAGTTGTCATTATAACTACCTTTTTTACCTGCCTGTTTTTTTCTTCTTTTGTAGTAATATTTTGTTTTCCCTTAATAATACTAACTTTAAGCTGCATGAAGGCTAATTTTATAAACTCTGTATGCTGCTGTTAACATTAAACTGAGTTATTTTCTATTACTAAAGCTTTCCTGTTGTATGCTTTGTTGTTTAACATCGCTTGGCTTATCTTTTCATGAAAACGCTTTAATATCACAAGCTTCTCTTGTTTTCTCCCGATCTATAGCCCACATACACCCATTCCCTTTATTTCAAGCGTTTTATTTCACTCTCCTGTTTTCTCCCTCACTGCATTCAAAGGCATGTTCCCTCTCTTCTTACTTTTTGCTTTTATTTGTATTAAATATTCTGCTTTTACTTTAAAGTAAAACTTTTAATTGTCACTTCTTTCACGCTTTCTCTCTAAAATCCCCAACTTGGTGTCACGACAAGTCTTTCCTTTCTTTCCTGTTATATGCTTATTTCTTTCTTCACCATCACTTTCCTTATCTTCCAATACAAAATCTTTATCGCAAGCTTCTCTCTTCTTTTCCTATCGCTTTCTCGTTCACTCCCTCTTTCCCCGGCTCTATCTGGCTTCTAGGCTCTCACTTGCTTTTAGGCTTTCTCTTTCTTTATAATGCTGTCTATCACTTCAATTTTCTTTTCAGTCTTTGCTCTTATCTGTCTTAGATATTTTGTTATTTCCTTTTAAAATAAATATTTAATATTACAAGCTTCTCGCACCATAACTCGCTGCTTCTCATTCTGTCTCCCTCACACATGCTCTCTCTACTTCCCCAACCATTTCCAGTCCTTCACGCTTATTCACGCCGCACGTAACTATATTCTTCATCTTATCGTTTTTAGCTGCCTTTAATATTCTGCTTTTCTAGACTACATTTTTTTATTTTATGTACCTTTCAATACTCATCACAGTACAATATTTAATTAAATTATTAAAAGACTTGTTTGCAAAGCATCTGATTTTTTTAATTTATTTTTATACCGGTTATTTAAGTCATTTGCAATGCTATTTTGATTGTTTTTATACATTATATTGTTAACTAGTTTTAAATTTATAATTTTTATTACTACCGATGTAAAGTTATTTAATAGAATTGTAAGAATAGAATGTGCTGTTGTTCAAAAATGTATGAGTACTTTTGAAAATAAATAAATAGTCAGCATATCATTGTGTTTTATTTGTCATGAGAGATGAGTGATACTATTTTTTAAAGTTCATAAGTACAACTTAATATTCCTCAGTCTCCATAAATATTTTAAGAGTTCCATATGAATTCAGAAAACAGTTTTAGGTGAAATTGGTCGTTCAAGGTTTTAATTAAGGTAGCGATTTGCACAATCAAAAATTTCAAAGTGCTCCTTAGTTATATATTATAACATTCTTGTTAATACGCCGCCAAAATAAAAGAAACCAATAGTTATCCGATAGAAGTTGAACCTGATAGATAAATTTAGAATACAGAAAAATCGCAAAATTACATACGGCATAGGATAAAAAAAATTTTTGGCTCAAACAACATGAGTGATACTAAAAGTTCATGAGTACCCTCAGGAGTTCCAAAAAAAATCGCGTGCAGTTAATGTTATAACATCCGAAAAATTAAGTAGTTAATCATTCTGATTACGTAATCGGCAGTTCCGATTCTAATGATTCATGTAAAAAACTGGGTTCTAATGTGTCTCGAATCAAATATATATTATATGTGTTATAATGTGTCCCTCTTATGAGGCGAGCAGTTTAAATAGTGCGGCGTGTATTAAGTCGACAAAGTGAAGCTATAAGCTGTTTCTTTGTTTTATAAATAAGCTTATTTTGCTGAATTAAAGATATTCAACAGTGATTGTGAATATATGTGCATTTGAACCCACAAAACCTATTGCATTATTGAACAAATAATTTTAGCTAGTACACACTTTTTGAGATCATATTTTATGTGGAATTGTAAGTAGTTATTATTATAGAACACAAAATCAAGTTAACAATTACCTCTATAGAGGAACTGAACTGGACTGGAAATTATTGGCTAATACCCATTTTCGAAGAGATTAAATGTTACGGGGGACGTCACAATTTTGAGGGAAAATAATTACTTTTAGAAAATTCTTAAAAACATGTGTAATCATATTGAAAACATTAACAAATCAAAATGAAAAAAGAGCGGCAGTCATTTGAGAGTGAACGATTGAGGCGAAAGCTTCTTACGAAACATACTTCCCGTTTCCTAGTTATCTCTGTCTCTGTTTCTCTTTCTTTGTGTCATTCTGAGTAATTTCAGGAGAATTAAAATAATTGTCACTATTTTGTTGCAACTCAAGTATTAATATATAATATAATATGACGTGTACATTAATTTTTAATTAAAAGATAAAAAATTCTAAATTATAATTGGTGCGTTCCCGCAATTTGTTTAGTGTATTGTTTTCAATTTAATTGAATTACTTCATTGATTTTTAAACTTCTGCACCTTTTCTAAAACATTCCGTCGCGCTAATGCTAATTTTAAGTGTTTTTTTTGCGTGTAAAATATAGACTGTATTGACATTCGTGTTTCGGCTCCCTTGCTATTAGGACGCTTGGGAGGTTCGTGTTGTGCTCCGAACTATTCGGACATTTTTTGATCCCGTCTGAAGAGACGACGCTTATTGTTGTTTTTTACGTTACGATTTCGCGAGTTAGTAGCTTCGTTCGTAACGACCGCTAAACCGCTATCATTTTGTTTCTTTTGTGTTTACAAAAGCGCATCATTTGTTGTTAAACCCGCATTTTTTGTATGCTCAATCAATGAACATTACGTCGCTATTTTTTGTGTAACGTGTTGTCCAGACGAAGCTCTAAGAAACTGTTCCTGCTATTACGGGGCTAGCCTCAGAAGAAAGAAGAACCAAGAAAACACCAGAACTTCGACTTAAAGGTTAGTGATAACTTTTATTTGGTGATTCGTTTATGTAACGGCACGTGTTTATTGATTGTTCCGCTAAAGGTCCTTCGTCAATTATATACTTGCATTGAACCAGCATTGAACTAAAACCGCAACATCTAATTCATACATTTTTTGAATATTCTCTATGGAATGTGCATCGAAGACATTCCAATAATATTTCAAATATACTTCACCTATTTAGTATTTTGACAATATATAACAAGGCTACTTTAATTATAACAGATAACATTATAGGAACATTATTTAAGTAGATGTATATTTTTTAAATCCCAGCATCTCCAGACTATTCTTCAAATTAGCTGTTGTGATGTAGTTTAATCCAATACATATTTAAAAAAAAATGCCGTCAAAGTGCATTAAATTAGGGTTGCGCTGATATAGCAAAAGGGTGGATTTTAAACAGAACACCAAAAGTTTTTAGAACACCTCATAGATAACTTTTATGTTTTTTTGGGCAATAACACCACAATAGAAATAGAACGACGTATATTGTAGGAATACCAAACGTTTCAAAGTCTATTCTATTAATTGATGTAGATCAATCAATCTACATCAATAGATATAAAGTCATTGACAACGAAGTCAGAATAGACTTTGAAACGTTTGGTATTCCTACAATATACGTCGTTCTATTTCTATTGTGGTGTTATTGCCCAAAAAAACATAAAAGTAATCAAGAATACGCCACAAACAACGTTTAGAAGACAACCTCATAGATATTTAAGTAAAAAATATTATTTTTACACACATTGCTTGAAACATTAATATTACTTTAGATTTAGCAATTCAGATCACACCCTCTTTCTACACCAGCGCCAATGGGGTCAGTTTTTGAACTTGTTATTTAATGTACATATTTTTAGTAACGGTCTTCAAAGGGTAGTATCCACAACTTTTTTCGGTAGAGTTGATTCGTCTAGCTATTTTTTAAGGAGATTCCATCCATCAGGACATTTATAAAGGGCTTTTGCAAGGATGATAAATACAAAAGTTACTAACTTTGCGGCGACTACATTCGTTTATTCGTTTAGTCTTTTTCTCACAAACATACTTTTGAAACGTCGCTTTATTAAACTTTTCACACTGAAGCACAAATTGTAAATGGCTAACACTTTGGATCTAGCCAGAGATGAAATAATAATTGGCCCCCCGAAATTTCCGGTACAAGAAGGGTAGGAAGTATTTAATGAGATTATTTTGGATTGTTTTATATAGTTGTGATGATATTTTTGAATACGTTCCTTAAATTTTATTAGTAGGTAATGTAAGTGATTTATTTTGTTGATCAGATTTGTGTTGAAATGTGGATGTAGGGTTGCTAGATGGGCGAAAGTCTAAAACCTTTCTCTCGGTTGAAATTTTTGGCGATTTCAACGGCCTCACGGAATTTTCTGGTGAAATAATAGACATTTGGCCACGACAGAGGAGCTGTAGAAGACGATTTGGTGGCCCGTTTCGTGATGATGTTCAGCTAGAGCGGAGTTTGAAAGGAGGCCCGTTTTCAAACGTTTGAGCTCACATAGACGAGCTAGATCCAAAGTGTAAATCATTCACAATTTGTGCTTAAGTGTGAGAAGTGTAATAAAGTGAAGTTTCAAAGTGTGTTTGTGAGAAAAAGACTAAACGAATGTAGTCGCCGCTAGGTAACATTTGTATTTCTCATCCTTGAAAAAGCCCCTTATAAGTGTGGGCGAAACGTTGCAAAACTTTGTTTATATGCTGGTTTCAGATATATAAATAAATTAATTCGAAAAGATGACGCGGTCCAAATCCGGAAAAAGCAGAAGCAGCTACGATTCTGGACGCGAAAACTTAAGTTCTCAATTTTTTTTAACTTATAACTGCATTTACAAAACTCAAATTTCAGGAGGAAGGAGGGGTTGAACGTTCACCTCCCGGAGGCTACTTCATTGACAATCTTGTTATCTACAGTTTGTGAAAATTTTTGTCAATATCACAATTTGATATCATCACTATTTTATTCCTTTCTGTATGGGCTTTGAAAAGGCAATAAAACTCAACATGTTACAGTCACAAATAATCTATATATAAATAGGCAAAGACAAAACGATTAGGTACCATTTTCTCTTCTGTTTCTCAACCGATTTTCTTCATTTTTGTTTTGTTTAGTAGCTACTGACGACCTTCAGTGCAGAATGCTAATATTAATTTATAATATTGGTTCATTCATTAAATAAAATATAATAAAAATTCATTATTTACGTCAATAATGTCAATGTCAAACAAATGAATGTGCCGCGTGCCGCTGCCGCCAGACTCAAACCATTGAGTAATTATATATAGACAGACCAATGCTATTATATACTTAGAGCATGTACTTCTGGAGGTGGCATGCAAGCGTTGCTATTGTTTAGTGGGTAAAGTAATCGTTGAATATCATAATTATACAGGGCGATTCCAGATATGTTAGAAATAATTTTTTTAATGGGTGGCACATAAGCAGTTGCATATATAGGGTGTTTAAAATATAGAGTAGAGTGCAATTATAACTAATAAAATAATTATATAGGAAAGCCCATTAGCGGTTGAATTTACAGGGTTCTTGGAGTAGAAGGTGCAATAAAATTACAGTTATACAGGGTGGTGCAAAAAATGTTATACATAGATGCATATACAGGGTGACGGAAATGGAAATGCAACATTTCGTAACCCATAAGCAGTTGTATATATAGTTAAGATGAAATATAGGGTAAGAGGAATTATAGATATACAGGATGGTGATAAAAAATGTTAGAATAGGAAATGATTTATAGAGCAGACCACGAAGAGTTCCATATATATAATGATTGAAATATAGGTCGGAGTAGAATTATAGTTACAGAAGATAATTAAAAATTGCATAAACAAAAAGAGTAAATATGGTGGGTCATAGGCAGTGGCATATACAGAATGGTTTACCCGGTGGTTGAAAAATGTTAAAAAATATTATGCGTGGTCCATAAGCAGTTGCATATACAGGGTGGTGGAAATATATAATGAGATGGAATTATTATAGTGAGGATTTTAATAAATGTTAGAGAATTGAGTGCAATTATAGCTATACAGGGGTGTTAGAAAAAATAAATATGTAGGGTAGCCCATTAGCAGTTGAATTGTTGTCATATTAAATTAAGAATTACGAATTTGAACACAAATAAAGTTATATGAATTATATCTGAAAAAAACTTGAATTTCGTTACTTATTTGTAGAAGCGAGATGTAAGACCGACATCTAGGATTTTCGAGGAAACTATCACACAGAGGTTCCGAATCTGGATCCGTTCTGTGTAATTGCTGTTCTCCCTAAAGTCCTAGGATAGAATGTCACGATAAAATTTTCATGTTACTTAACCTGCCAGAGATATTGACACAATTGGTCGAATTTCGACCACTGGGCGACAGCTAGTTAGGATGAAAAGGTCATAAAGTAAAAAACAAAAACGCACTTCTATGGTCAAGTTTTATTCATAATTCACTCCTGTAAACTTTGCCATCATTTTTTTAATTCAATTTACACTTTCAACATATTTAGATCCAACAATTAATCATTTTTTTACAAAAAGCGAAAAAAATATATTCATAATTAAAGTTACTAACTGTTCAGCCGTAAATCTAGAAATTTTGGTACAAAAAAAAAGAAAATTTACATTTGCCATTGAGATGACGATCGATAACAAGTTTTCGCAACTTAAAAAAAAAGACAAATAATATATAACAAAAATGTAAAACTTTACAATAATCATGTTAAATTATAATTCTCACAACTGATAATTTATATATATTTATATAACCGATCAAATTTGTTTTTTAAAAATATTTTACATATGTACAGGGTGCTCGATTTCTTCATTGGGCTAGTAGAAGTTCATTATGGAGAGTTAGTAAATTATTTACAAATTTTATTTTGTATAAATGGTTTTCGTATTGATATGAAAACCCAAAGTTAAAAAACATTTGAAAGAATTTTTATTTTCTGCCCTGTCACAGATGATACAACAATTTTTGATAGAGGTGATAATAAAATGTCAATACATCAAATAATATGAAAGCAAGTCTCGTAAATTAACAGAATTATATGCCTAAGACAAGTTAAATTAATGTGTTTAAACTATATGCTCATTATTATTACATCGCTGTTAAACTGGAAACTAAATTACACTCAAAAACCTGAACAATAACCGTAAGTATTCTGCAAAACAATACATACCAATATTTATGCGATTTATATAGTTTTCGGGGAAGTGTGCTTCATTTTTCAATAATCCGATCACTTAATTGGGAAGGTGATCCAAGTTTGGACTGTAATTAACGGACATCATATACTGCAGAATTAGCTTAGCGGCGACATCTATCCGGTGAATATTTAACGTTGCATTGCAAGTGTGGTTGCCTGGATTCGTGGGTCAACTCAATAAAATATTTCAGTAAAAACGAAAGGTATATCTAATAACTAACAACAACAACGTAAGTTATGTTTTTATAGCTATTCAAGTGTTTTAAATCAAATGTTTAGTAAATATTTACATTTATAAGCAGTGTTTTCTAGACAGGAATGTTCACGATTCCCAAGTAGGAACAATCCATCCTAAGAAACTGCGTTATAACAAAAGTATGACCGCCTAAAAAATAGAAAACCAGGCATTTAAATATTTAACAGGTTGCAGATAATAGATACAATGTACTAAAAAGTCCATTAGAGAGAAGACACACACAGACACACTAATAAAATTGACAATCAAGAAGAAAGAAGAAGAATATGTAGAACTTATCCAAGGAACAAGACTCGTTGAAATGGAGAAGTGATCCTTGCCTTCACTTACACAGAACTTAAACAGTTGGCCCTTGATTTACTAATGCTAATAATGCACCTACTTATTTCAATAAAAGCTCTAGAATTGCTAAAAAAAGATTATACAAAGTATATAAAAATATTTTACTAAGAAACTCAGAAACCACATTTTAACCCAAAGCTACAGGCTTCAACAAAACTGCTGTGAGAAGTTTTTTCAATAATTTTGAAAGTATTACTGGTTCTGTTAGGAATGTGGACAAACCTGATGCAATAACCATCGAGAAATTGTAAACAGTTCAAAAAGGAACAATAGAGTGGTGGACTTGAGTGTCCAAGGAGTAAATGTAATATCCCCTAAAGGGAATTTTTAGCACCACTTTCTAGTCCCTCTCCAGAAAGAGAATCAACCATGAACTGATGGACAAACAACACACCTAACCTTTAACTATGGACGCGCGGTCTCACAGACCGCTTGGGATTTCAAAAATCGCGTTTACCCCACTTCCCCGCGTTCCCCGTACCTGCCGCGCTTAGTAGCTTCGGTTTTAGTGTCAAAACGTCTGCGAAGGCGAGAGGTTGTGTCACCGGCTGTAAATTGGGTGAGTTATTTTGTTTTTAATTTCGATCGCGGTATGTGAGACCGCATGTCCATGGTTCCCTTACAAAAAATAATAAATGCGATTTTGTTTGTTTTAGGTAGTTTATAATCAAAATGTCACAAAACATTAAGCCAAGTACTTCTGCTTGTAAACGATCTTCAAGGTCACCGTCGCTATCACAAAAGCATGCAAAAATATTACGTGTCAACGATCCTTCTTTTGAAAACGAAGTCAGTACCTTACTTTTAGCGTCAGATCAGTCAGATAATGAAGACAACATTAGTGATTGTTTAGTGTATGAAACAGACATCATAGAACAACATAATAGTGACCAAGAAAGTGCCGGAACAGATAGCAGACAAGACTTTAGGAATGATAGTTCGGATGATGATAGCTCAGACAGTAACGTGCCACTTTCAAATATTCAAAGACGACTTGAAACTTCAAACTCTATGGTTGTGTTTTTTAGAGTTCTGTACTTGATGATATGCGTGATAAAATGCTCATTCATCACTACACAATCAGCAGCTTGCTACTACAACAAATAGAAAGATGGAGATTCTTCTCAAGAAGTTAGCGAATGACTCCTGATCTCTTATATGTCGTTGCCTCATATGGCTATAAGACTGATGGGATAGGATTGCCAGTCTGGTTCCAACTCAGTGTGTTTTGCGTTTGACGAAACCGATTCAAGGATTTTGGTTCTCATCAATTGAACTTGATGAACTAGCTAAGAGAAAACTGACATTGTTGGAACCGTGAAAAAAAATAAAAGGGAATTACCAAAAGAATTCCAGCCAACAAGCTCGTGAGTTGGTTCTGCTTTGTTTGGGTTTAGAAAGACAAAACTCTGTGTTCGTAGTCCAAAAATTGAACAAAGCTTGGTTTTGGTATCTCAATCATCACAGAACACCATCGAGATCCTCAATAAACTGAAATTATTCAGTTTATAACTCTACCAAAGGAGGAGTGGATGAGACAGACAAGAAATGCTCTAAAAGAAATCGAATCCTTAAAGCGAAAGACCAAGAAGTTAGCAAGATCCTTGTATATGCAAAGAATCTGTCCACCAGACTTATCTTCAGAAGAGCCTCCTTCTTTGGAAATCGAACTTAAAGCGAAAGAGGAAGACTAACTACACTTGTGTTAGTTGTAAACAAGCGATATGCCTTCAGTGTTCCAAGCCTTTGTGCAATGAATGTCAATAATTTTACTGATTTTTGACCCATGTCAGAATTTTTATGTTTTAGGTTAAGAAGTTGATTTTTTGTTTTTTATGTTCAGTATAATTTATAGTTACAGATAATTACCCTTGGTTTATGAAAAAGTTATTATTTTTCAAGTTATAGTTTTTTTTTATCTCAGGTAAATTTAGGCTAAAAAGTGCCTTAAAATATTATTTATATAAATATATAAGAAAAAAAGTTTATATAAGCTAAACTATTGTTATATTCTTTGATTTTGATGTCTCTAATGTAAATAAAAAATAAATAAGTAAAACTAAAACAATTGTTTACTTTTAAAAAAATCAAAACTTATAGCGGTCTGTGAGACCTCGCGTCCATGGACATGTTACAATATTGTGACGTCCACAGTTAAAGGTTAAGAAACTGCGTCATAACAAAAGTATGACTTTTTACTTAGTCTCAATTGCAAGATTTAAGACATGTTTGACGCCGCTTAAAAAGTAGAAAACCAGGCATTTAAATATTTAACAGGTAGCAGATTATTGATACAATGTACTAAAAAGTACATTAGAGAGAAGACACACCTGTGTGTCTGTACACACACATAAAATTGACTATTACGAAGAAAGAAGAAGAATATGTAGAACTTATCCAAGGAACAAGACTCCTTGAAATGGAGAAGTGATCCTTGCCTTCACTTACACAGAACGTAAACAGCTAATAATGCACCTACTTATTTCAACAAACGCTCTAGAATTGCTAAAAAAAGATGCTACAATGTATTTAAAAATATTTTACTAAGAAACTCAGAAACCACATTTTAACCCAAAGCTACAGGCTTCAACAAAACTGCTGTGAGAAGTTTTTTCAATAATTTTGAAAGTATTTCTGGTTCTGTTAGGAATGTGGACAAACCTGATGCAATAACCATCGAGAAATTGTAAACAGTTCAAAAAGGAACAATAGAGTGGTGGACTTGAGTGTCCAAGGAGTAAATGTAATATTCCCTAAAGGGAATTTTTAGCACCACTTTCTAGTCCCTCTCCAGAAAGAGAATCAACCATGAACTGATGGACAACACACCTAATGTAGTTTTTCCACAACATAAACGTACTATGGATCGAACCATAATTATGCAACTTATGAAATATTTTTTTAACTCTCCATTCAACATGCAGCACTTATTATCTTGGGGGCCCTCTGTCCCCATACAAACTGTCATTTAATTGAGCTTGATACCTCACTACACACACCAAACACTGGACATACCACACTTTATGAACTGCATGTTAAATCACACCAAATAGTTGGAGCTGTTAAAGTCTTTGAATAGGATTTAATTGGGGAGCCTGCCACAAATCTCTCACATTCAGATACAGATCAAACACAACGGATTCAGTAAATATTAGCCCAGTGGGGGTGTAGGGAATTTATCCAGCTCTAGATATGAATTTGTTAGAAAATTCCATTCCTTCCACGTCAAGAAACAAAGAAAGATTTTAGAGTAAATTTCATATGATTCGTTGAAATTCAATTGTATTCATTACTTTTGTATGCAAGTTATTATGTTTCTTATGGGATCGGTAAACAAAAGCATTAAAGTAAATATAACCAAAATAAACTAAGGTAGACCGGATACCGAGTTCGTCCTGTCTGTGTCCTAGTGCCGGATTGGTGCCAAAGAACGGGTGTCGGCTGGGCTGGGAGACCGTACTTTGCAGACTCCATTTACAGGTTCCTAATCGTGTGAAAAAACGTGTAAGATGTTTTGATAAACCTCGCAAGTCTATCAAAACGTAAGATTTAATAAAAGGGTCGACGGCAACTAAAACGAACTACCTTTGTACTGTCGCGGATCGAGGATTGTCATGGGGGGGCTTGACTTCGTTTGGTGGGAGGCTTGACCTTGTTTGGGGGTGGTTTGACACCGCTGAAGGTTGATTTTAGCAAAATAAAAAGCATAAAACTCAGAAACTTGAGTTCCTTAGGCCCTTAGTCTAATCTACGTTAAGTGACTATGGAGATTTTGCAAATCAATGGGTAATTGTTTTAAATTAAATTAGACTTTAATTTTTCCGTTAACGCCAAGTTCAAGAACATCTTTCTATTGAAATACATATTAAATTGTTAATAAACAACACTGAACAATGAAACAATCAGGAAAAAATCAACCAAGTTGCTGAAATTTAAAATAAATTCATAAAATAAAAAGAAACAAAATATTTTGTGAAATTTTGGCTATGTGTGTGTATCGCGTTTTGACGAAAATTACAGACATTTTCAAACAATATGTTCAACATGTCCCTATCATCTCAAACACATTGTTTTTTGCTTGTCCCTCATTAAATTATAAATTATTCATTATAGGAGTGAATGGATTAAGAATTTTAAATATAAAAATGTTCCAATACAAACATTGATTTAACGAATTATATTATTAAGTAATAAAAAAAAAACAAATTCTGTTGAATTATTTTTTTTTATATCTGAAAATTTCTCTATTAATGTCTTTAGTGCTGCAATTAGAAATACTGAAGTTGTTTTACCATGTGTTAATTTTCAACAAAAGGCATGGTATCAATATCAGTAAAGTTTAATTGATTTTTTTCCGTTAAAGTCAAGTTCAACAACACCTTATATTTACAAACAACATTACACAATGAAACTAATCAGGAAAAATCAACCAAGTTGGTGAAATTTAAAACAAATTCGTAAAATAAAAAGAAACAAACATTGGGCGAAATTCTGGCTATGTGTGTGTGTGTGTGTTGCGTTTCACGAAAATGACAGACATTTTCAAACAATATGTTCAACATGTCACTTTCATATCAAACATATTGTTTTTTTCATGTCCCTCATTAAATTATTTATTATCACGGAGTGAATGGAATAAGAATTTTAAATATAAAAATTCTCCAATACAAACATTAATTTAACGAATTCTCTTGTCAAGCAATGAAACCAACACATTCTGTTGAATTAAATTTTTTTATGAAAAAAACTACGAAAAACGTACATTTTTTGAGGGAAAATCTGAAGTTTTCTATTAATGTATTTAGTGCTGCAATTGAAAATAGTGAAGTTGAGTTTTAACAAAATGCAAAGGTATCAACATAAAGAACACTCAGTAAAATTTAACTGATTTCTATGCTTTGAAAAAAAGGGGGAAAACAGCATTCAGTTTATATGTAGTCTTAAGTGGTAATATTTTTTATGTTTTCAGTCGTATATGTTCATTTTGCCATTCTAAATAGTTCACTATAACGTTTTGATTCACTTAGGACAGACAAAAAAGAAGAAAATAACGTAAACATAAAAAACAAAAGAGAAGACTGCTTGAGAAGAAAAAAATGAAGCACTTCAAGAGGGAAGGCATAGTTATAAAATTACTGAAAATTATAATTTTGCAGCAAATGCTATGAAAATTACATTAACATCAGACTGCTGATTGCAGCTAAGAAAAAAAATGCATATGGAAAATATATTCAATAAGGCAAGTGACAGAAACTGTTATGACATGGAGCTAAAAAATTAAATTTGGGAGTCACTGCAAGAGACAAACAATCCAGGTCTTCAAAAGTCTATACAGAAAATTACAAAACTATATATAGATATATATGCAGGGGCAATGATAATATTTATGGATGAAATAGTCAAAATATGTTGAGAAAGCAAAAAAGCTTAATTTAGGATACAATAACTTGAAGGCTGTTAAAATATCTGAAGGGACAGTCACAGACGACCAGATGGTGACAGCAAATAGTAAATAGAATCAAATATTAATACTGGAGAAAAAAACACTAATGGAATTTGGAGTTCCACAAACAATGAAAAAACCGAAGATATGGAAAAATTACATCAATTAGAAATGTTATAGGAATAAAAGGCACTAAAATCAAATACTAGATTACACAATCTGGAAATTAATCATAACAGAGTAAACAAAACAACCAAAGCCTAGCCTCAATAGGAAAGACAGAGATGAAAAACAAAGAAAATTATTGGGGAGAGATATGGAAATTAATAACAGAACAAACAAAACAATCAAAGCATAGTCTCAATAGCAAACAACAAAGATGAAAATGACAAATAAAGAAAATTATTGGGGCGATATGAAAATTAATGAAAAATTAAACAAAACAACCAAATCCTAGCCTAATATTAAAGATGGAGACAAAAAACTAACAAAATTATTGTGGAGAGATATGGAAATTAATTACAAAATAAACAAACCAATCAAAGCATATCCTCAATAGTAACGATGGAGATGAAAAACAAAGAAAATTATTGGGGAGAGATGTGGAAATTAATAACAAAACAAACAAAACAATCAAAGCATAGTCTCAATAGCAAACAACAAAGATGAAAATGACAAATAAAGAAAATTATTGGGGAGATATGAAAATTAATGAAAAAATAAACAAAACAACCAAATCCTAGCCTAAATTAAAGATGGAGACAAAAAACTAACAAAATTATTGTGGAGAGATATGGAAATTATTACAAAATAAACAAACCAATCAAAGCATATCCTCAATAGTAATGAAGATGAAAAACAAAGAATAAACAAAAAACAACAATCAAAGCCTAGATGGAGATGAAAAACAAAGAAAATTATTGGGGAGAGATATGGAAATTAATAACAGAACAAACAAAACAATCAATATTAAAGATGGAAAGAAAAATTGGGGCGATACTAGCCTAGAAGACAAAAAACTAACAAAATTATTGTTATTTAATTACAAAATAAACAAACCAATCAAAGCATATCCTCAATAGGAGAGATAAAAACAAAGAAAATGGAAATTAATTAATAACAAAACAAACAAAACAATCAAAGCAACAGAATAAAAAAACAAAGAAAATTATTGGGAGAGATATGAAAATTAATGAAAGAATAAACAAAACAACCAAAGCATAGATGGAAAGAAAAAACTAAGAAAATTATTGGGAGAGATATGGAAATTAATAACAGAATAAACAAAACAACCAAAGCATCAGTATGAAAGAAAGAGATGAAAAACAAAGAAAATTATTGAGGAGAGATATGGATGTTAAATAATACATATAGAATTAGAATAATTTTATAGATTCAACAGAATATGGAGAAAGAAGCATATAGAGAGGAAAGAAAGAAGAAAAATATACAGAAAGAAAAATGGACCAGATTTTTGTATCAATATATGTATTAAGTATATTCCACAAACCAAAATTAGATTAAAAAAATATTCATTAAATAAATATTTTAAATTTTACATATAAGTGATGAGTCTTGCTTGACAGAGGTTGATATTCACTGAAACAGATAATTTAATCCTTAAATAGATACTGGGCGATATTGTTTACGCGGTAAACTAATTATCAAAGACTTGTTCAAGCCAAGACTTATGAGACCAAATTCTTTCAAAATTCTATGAACGAACACTTTTAATTCATTCTGACATATTACATACAACTGATATATGTAGACAAAAGACAGGGACATGATTTTTTTTATTTAATTCCTTTACGTCATTCCGAAGAATGACGAATGCGTAAGAAATTAGTGATAACAAAAATTCACTAGATACGGCATCTTCTTTTCCAAAATAAAACTTCTTATAGCCCAAAGAAAAAACTTAACCCGGTATACTCTACTAAACGCCAATTTTGCGAGTCGAAATTTTAAAATAATCCACAAATTTATCTAATTCTGTCAACAAATAAAAAGAAACACATTTAAACTTATTTATCGCAATCGGGAGAAACATCATAATTTTTTTACACTTTACATAACCTCAAATATATATATTTATAATAAAATGGACTTATAATCCGTTATCTATGTTTTTCTTCATTATAATAATTACAACGCTATATTCAATTTTAATTTCTGTTTTGCCGATATCGCATAAAACTTGATAAACCACTTAGTTTCTTACTACATTGTTGTGTTTTGTTTATTCCGGCTCGTACTTGGGTTGGTCTTGCCTTGACCGCTTGACGTCCGGCTCTTGGAGACTGTCGGCGTTCTCGCCGGAGCTGTAGGGACTGCCCATGCTTTGCTCTTCCATGTGCCTCTTCATGTCGATGCCAATATTCCCGTAGTTACCACTGCTAGAGAAATCAGAAAATACCTTATTACACTTTCAATATGAATTTTAGAAAATGGTTTCAAAAATTAATTGTAACAAATTATAAATAGGGCAGTAAATCTGCAGTAAAAACAATTAATATTGCAGAAAACTTCATGTAGCTGTTTTCTGAAAGATATAGATTTTATAAATGCAATTTTTTGTATTTTGAGTTGTGTTTTTTTTTGGTTTTGTTTTTGATATAATTGATTTTAGTGTACTTCTTGTTTTAAATGATGTTTTTAATATTATATCTGTTTCATCCACTAGAATTATTTTCAGTCTTTCTGAGAGACCGTGTGTGGATGGTTAGTTAGTGGTCAGTGTTGCTTGATGAAGTTTTACAGCTGTAGTTAGAGAAAAATTGCTCCGTGTTCTAGGAGAAACGTACGGCAAGATTATAACAGAATATTTAGATTATTTTAGATTTTCTTGGAATAATACCACATCAGAGTTCAAACTTGTGTAATTTCCAAACGTTTCAAGAATCCTGTCGGACGTTTTCATAGGATATAAATTTATAAAGTAAAATTGAAGGATTCACCTAAATAGACTAAATTATTCATTGACAAATATGTTTACGTTACTATGGATATAATTTCTTTGATAAATATACAGGTGCACAAGAAATAATCGCATCCGGTGAGTACCTTTACATTACTAAATCCAAGGAAAAACATGTGAGTTTTTCCGTAAGTTGGGTTCAGAGAACTAGAGGTGACCAAAACGGCCGGGAAGAGACCTTGTCTTCAGAAGTTAGATTGTAAACTGGTTCATCTCTCAACTTGAAACCATTTTTTTTGATTTATAATGATCTTTGGAATTTATATATATGTGCACCCTGTATATTTAAAATATATATATATAAAGATGTATATTTTTATGTTTATCCATAGACTGGTTCAAACGTAAACATATTGTGTCAAAAAATAAATTGTCATTCCAGGATATTCCATTAAAGTTACTTTATAATTTATATCCATTGAAAACGAAATCCGACAGGATTTTGAAACGTTTGGTTTTAAAATATATATATATATGATTGTTTCTCTTCTTGTTTTAAATGTGTATTATTCTGTTTCCAAGAAAATCTAAAACCCTATGGTAACTAGAAGTTTTTTATGCCACTGTAGTTAATAACATTCAGAAAACAGAATATTTAGAGTTTAAAGATTAAATTTCTTTGTTAATACAGGTGTATTAGCTATTGAGTATTTACATATTTATCTTTACAAGTATTTTGAAGCCGGAAATAGTCAATTATTCACTGTAATAAAGGCTACCTAACCTCTAATTTTTTTATTAATTTATTTATTTATATTTTTAGGCAAAACTATAGTATATTCCTGGAAGTGTTATACAGCTTTTTGATTTGTTTTGATCCCCAAAATATGTGCACTCAAACCTTTTACACCATGTGTTAATGGATCTGAGGATGGGGTATTTATAACCCCGAAAACTACTCAGTTTGGCAACAACAATAAAACATTTTTTGAGAATAAAATCATTATAAACGGTTTGTGAGATTTGGGTCCTACTACTTCCACACCATTTAGTTACTATTCTGTCTGTCTAACTTTGCAAGTTCGCCTTCTGCACCAGTCAGAGATGTCTTCTTCTACCATGTCATGAAAAGCATCAACTGTTTCTTGGTCCTGCATTTTGTTTTGCGAAAAATTTATACAATGACATTTATTTTCAATACATACACTCGTTATTTTCTTGAACCACTGGTGACTTTCTAAACATTATAAGTCTATTAATACAATTTTCTTGAGCTTATTTAATGGCGCACTACATGGTGCAGGTTTATGGTTCACCATCTTAACAAATCGACACTTCCCAGCTGCTTAATATGGACGTAAGGTAGTAAACAATAGAGAGACATCAATGTTGGGATTGTCAATGCAAATAGATGGAATAATGAAATATTTAAAAGTGCTGTGCTAACACTTAATAAGCGTCAGCCGTCCGCAATAATAGCTAATTATGCAATACATCAAATGCACCTGCTAAAGCAAATTATGTTGAGTGAATTGGGCAGATAGTGTTAAAAAAGTTGTTAGTTGTAAAATCGAACCCTCAAAAACTCAGTATCAATATAATACTCACTTGTACGGAGAATAATTAGCTGTTTGAACAATAACAGGTTGGGGAGAAAATGCTGGAGACAATGATCTCTCCTCGATGTTCGCATTCAAGTATTTCTCTGAAAAAAATAAAAACATGTATCATTACGAGATTTCGGAAATAATGTAAGAACTATTCAATTCAATTTATTCAATTTATTAGCAAAAAATACAATTATAGTTGTTACAATAAAATTGTCACTAACATTATTACCAAGGTAACAGTAATAAGTAAAAATATCAAACATTAATGTTAGAATGGTAAATAAGAGAGAAAAAAAAATGAACACCTAAGCATAAGTTTGTGTTGTGTCCAAGAGAACATTCAAGTATGTTTAAGTTAGTGCTAAATTCATTACAATTAAAATCTGCTACTTTACTAACCAAGACATTCATATATACTCGTACCTATATACATAAACATATACTCATATATACACACAGACAGATATACTCATACTAACCCATACATACCCTTAATTAATATATATTTATAATATTCCATTTTACTAGTCACTGAGAATAAAATAATTACAATAATACAAAACAACAAAATATAACTACATAAAGTATAACTAAACATGAATTAGAAATAGAGATATGTAAATAAGGGTATTGTTCTTTAAATAGAGTAATTTATTTTTAGTGTTTTGATTATACCAGAAGGGCTAATAAGCTATCATATTTCTGGGCTATGTATAATTTAATTTTTTTATTGAACTGTTTCTTGGTTAGTTTTTTGAAAATTAATGGAATCACATTGTATACTTTTATACCGTTATATAGTATGCATTTTTGACATACAGTTTTATTCATTCGCTCAGATTTGAGCAACTGTTTATCCTTTTGTCTGGTGTTATGTGGATGGTTTGTTTTAATGAGGTTATTCTCTGAATGTATCGTCTTTAGCAATTCATTAATGTAAAGACCTCGCACGTTCAATATTGTCTGTGTAATATAAATATGTTTGACACTTTGACGATTATTTAACCTAAAGATTATTCTAAGTATGTAATTTTGACATACTTCTATTTTTTTAAGTGCGTGTTATATGCCGCACCCCAAACGCATATACCATACCTTATTATGGAATCGACTAGACTATTATACACTATAAGTAAAAGTTTTTATTTAGTAAATTACGGAGAGTGTAGAATTTATAGGTAAGCTTTTTAACTCTTTTGACAAGGTGTTCGATATGTGTTTTCCACTTTAAGTTTTCATCAATCAACATACCTAAGTATTTTATTGATGATACTTGTTTAACGCTTTCCAGGGCTCCATTAATTGTTAGAGGTGATAGAGCCGCTCTTCCTACCTTTGTTGGTGTAAATCCTACATATTTAGTTTTAGATACGTTTAAATTCAGGCTGTTTACATCTAACCAATTTTTGACATCTGAATTAGTTGCCAACCTTCACACGAGACGAGATTAGGCGAGAGTATCAAAAATCCCGTATCGGTCTCGTCAATTCTTAAAAAACTAAGTCTCATTCAAGCGTCGGTCTTGTCTCGTTACCAGTGATCTCATCTCGCTTAATTTTATATAATGATAATAAACATTATATAAACTAAATAATAATAAATATTTTTTAAACCTATATTTATTACGCTATTATACAAAAATATTTTAACAATAAATAAATATTTTTATTTTATAAACTCATTCACTCATTTCCGAAGTAATTTTTCATGTAGAATCCGAATCCAGGATCTATCACGTCAGAATTTTGGGATATCCTAACCTAAAATCGCATGCATATTTGAGGTTATGTAGCCTCACAATATTCTTTCGTTTAAAAAATTAACCGATGACACCTCAAAGTGTAAGTCTTGTTCTTTCAAATGTCGTTGAGTTTGCACAAATAGCTTAATCCTGCATTGATATATTTCATTTTGCAGTTTTCGAGTTTCATCAATTTCGCTATTCTCTATTTTATGTCACTTTGTGTCAAAGAACGTTATTTTAAAAAACGCTGATTTTTATGCTATGAAAGTCAAAGGTATTAAAAAAACAAAAGTATCTTTCAGCACCAGGTCTATGTTTATATCAATAAAACAAAAAAACTCATTGAGAAACATTTGAACAATCTTATCTTATATTTGTAGGTTATGTTAATTGCCCAAACAGAACAGTAGCTTTCAACAATTTGAAAATTCAACATCTCTCATGAAAAGTACCTAATTCTCTGTCTGCATTTCAGTTTGAACTTAATTTAGTTTGGTGTGTGTGTTTATGTAATTCATCATTTTTAATGTTAGGACAGGTACAGCTCCCAATAAAAATACAACTTATAATACTACATTATATTTAGTTTAGCAACCACACGGGTATATTTTGACTTTTAAACCGCTCCTGAAAGGTGCATTAAAGTGATTGGATACTCAGGAAGTGATTAATGTGTAAGAACGTCCTGGTAGTGATTAGTCATAGAAATCTTAGATTAGTTTGAGATAATTAACCAGGCAGTCCGCACAGGTTGCCCCGTCCATGTATTAATTTTTTTTTAATAATCAACTGGTACCTGGTCAATAACAGCTAGTAGACCAATCAATAGAGCCAAAATTAACTGATAATGTGTAAAAAATACTATCAGGATACCGACTGTGCCATCACATTAACAAAGATTCCTAGCGATATTTTGTTATGTTTTCCACTCGCAACTATGGTTTTTTACTTTGTTATAAACAATTGAAGCAAGAAAATTACTTTTTTTTTCTTAGCATGTTTATAAAATCAAAAAAATAAGCTAATCTCAATGGTGTCAACAGGTCAATTGTAAAGCATGAAAATACCAATGAAATGAGCCCAGGCTCGATTCGATTGGATCATTAGTAACAGGGAAAAACAAAAAATACTGAAAAATGTAGGATTTTTTTTTTAAAAAATCGTATCTGCGTCACTTTAGAAGCTGTTGAACTGGGCTTGTAGGAACTTATAGTAATTTACATCTATTTTATGTATGCCAAAACCAGGCGCTACCGGTTTATTAGTTTTTGAACAATTGTGATATAAAGTTTTCTGTTCACTATTTATGCATTGTGCTCCCATGCGTCATGGATAATCAAATTTCAATGTTGAAAAAAGTTGTTGAACGTAGAGGTGTCATTCTACAAAGCCTCTATTCTCATTTTTCACTAAATGTCTGTGAAATATCTGAAAAATGTTAGCAAACATGACAAAAAATGAGCGAGCGTATGAATGTATCCAAGGAGTGGGGGAAACACGGTTGTTGAGGGGAAGCGTATAGTAATATATAGTAGAGGCACATACATAGATCGTTTTAATATTTAAAATCCTCACAAGTAAGAATTTTTTTAATGACCGCTCTCCTTCGATGTTCCGTAAACCCAAAATCCACACATTAAAGCAAAAACGTTTCCGAGAAACCATTTAAATATAAATATATTAATAAACAAACAGTTCTCATTTGATATAATAAAATCGAACAAATTACTCTGTATAGAAGTTTTTTTAACGATTAAATTCTTTCACCATCTGTCAGAGTGACAGTTACTATCGATAATAATTATTGTTAGCAGTTCCCCTCAACAACCGTGTTCCCCCCACTACTCGAACAGATTCATACGCTCAACAAATTTTGGTCATTTTTGCTAACATTTTTCGTATATTTCACAGACATTTAATGAAACATTAAAATAGAGGCGTTGTAGAATGATACCTCTACTTTCAACATCTCTATTTTGAATTGATATTTGACAATCCATGTCGCATGGAGATACACTGCAAGAATAGTGGACTAAAAACTTCAGATCGCAATTATTCAAGAACTAATAAACCGATAGCGCCTGGTTTAGTCACGCATAAGGTAGATATCAATTACTATCAATTCCCACAAGCCCAGTTCGACAATTTCGATAGTGACGGAGTTATAATAATATAAAGAAAACCGCTAAATTTTCCAGTATTTTTTGTTTTTCTCTGTTACTAAAGATCTTATCGGATCGATCCTGGGCTCATTTCATTGGTATTTCCATGCTTTACAATTCACCTGTTGACACCATTGAGATTAGTTTATTATTTTTCATTTTATAAACATGCAACGAAAAAAAATTCAATTGTTTATAATAATGTAAAAAACCATAGCTGCGAGTGGAAAAGGTAGCAAAATATCACTATAAATCGTTCTTAATGTGATGGCACAGGCAGTATACTGATAGTATTTTTTGCACGAAAAAATCTCTATTGATTGGTCTATAGGGCTCAAGCTCAAGACCAACACCGAACCTTTCATAAGGGTTTTAGAAGAAGAAAGTTATTTTAATTGAAAACACAGCAAATTTCCGCGAGATCTGAATACAGTTATTAAAATACCCAATTGTCTCGGGGAAAAAAGCTTCGCATTCGGCTAAAAAAACTATTATCGATCAAACTCCATAAGGAAATAAATAACAATAATGAATAAACTGCTTAAATTCATATCTTACCTTCCCGATATTCCTGTCCATTGGAACTGATCTGGACTTCGTTCTCCATGGTCTGAGGTAGCAACAACCTCGCCTTCGTAGCTCCTACCAAAGCACTCATTTGTTGATGGCCGATCATGCCGCCCGAACCAGCGTACGCCACTGCCGGATTTCCAGGACTTCCCGGAGCCGACTGGCTAACGTCGGCGAGGTGCTCCATGGTGGGTGAGCCTTCACGCGAAAGGCATTCAGACGTCATCAGATCGGAGATTCCGTGGGACGGTGAAGCTGGTGCACTTCTATATTAGGAATATAATTCTATTGAATTTGTTTTAATATTATCGATAATAATAGAATATTATTAATAACTTGTGCCACGCTCCGCTTCGCACGGGGTACACAAATCAGCCTATTAGTGATTTATTATTAACATTTATTTTTGAGATTTGTTTGTTTTGGCATTTTTGACGTTTTTTTTTTTTCTATTTTCCCTTCTCGCGGTAAAAAGTCTCCTCTGTATTAACACATTTTAAGGTTTTTATTTCACAATCTGGATTCTTGCATTTATTTAAACACTCAGTCGAACTTACTATTACTCATTTCTACTAATTCGGTATTCACACAACTATATACAATTTATCTTGATCACATGTTGTTTACTAGACAGTAAACCTTTCATCGGCTTCCCGTATGTAAACATTTCTTCTCACAAGATTCTAGATCAAATAGCCGCCGAGATATTTCCTTCATTGATTCTCGAATTCTCGAGAACTTTAACATATCTGGCGCCGGCCTCGAGGCTTCAGACAAAAAATTTTTTGGATTCCAGGATTTTCCACGCAAAATTCTATCAAAATTCATCCAGTAGTTTTGGCGTGATTCGTGTTCAGATAGACACACAGACAGACAGAAACACAGGCGGTGAAAATTTTCCAAAATTCGTATTAAGAATTCACGAACTTGTTAGTTTTATAGTATAGATGAAGCAAACAAAACTAAATTAGTGTATTAAGTCACGTTAAAACATTTGGTATGTTGAGAAAGATAGTTTTTGTTAACAAGTGATAAGTATTTAATAAATAAATTTAAATCAAAATTGAGAATGGAGGTGTTTATGTGGAAAGATATAGAATACAGCTATGAATCAGAAAACAGCTAAGGCGAAATTAATTCAGCTACTGTAGAAAAGAGCTACAAGTAATAGACTAGCAGTAATAGACACTAATTAATTCTAATTCTATCTACGAGGGCTGCCTTTTATATTTCGGGATTAGAGAACAAAAACAAATATTAATCCTCGAAAATCGCTTTATTGTTTTTCAAAATATTCCCCATGAAGATCAATTCACTTTTGCATTTGTTTGAATTAATTGTCGAAGCACCTTTTCCGCTCTGAGGTATCTCCAAAACATGCATTCTGAACGCAGCAACCGCTTGTTCAGGTGTCAAAAAACGTTGACCTCTCAGTTTGTTTTTTACGTACGGGAAAATAAGAAGTCATTTGGTGACAAGTCAGGACTATACGGCGGATGACTCATCAAATCGATGTTTTGAGTAGTCAAAAATGCAGTTGTTTGAGCCGATGTGTGAGAGCTCGCATTGTCGTGGTGAAGAGTGATCCGTCTTCGGCGGTTGGTTTTCCTCATTTCTTGGAAGACAACTGGCAAACAATTGGTTGTGTACCACTCAGAATTGACTGTTCTGCGTTGTTCTAGTGGTACGGTTGCGACATGTCCAGTCAAGGGATCATTTGCTTGGAAGTGCTTCGTGCGCGAATAACTTTTGTTGGATTCGGCTCATCTTGAAACACCCATACAGTCGACTGCTGTTTACTTTCGGGCTCATACGCGTAAATCCACGATTCATCACCTGTCACTATGTCATAAACGTGTTTTGAAGAACCGCGATCGTATTTTTTGAGCTTTTCTTTCGACCAATCGACACGAGCCTTTTTTGAACAATTGACTAATCGTGTGGGATCCAACGCGAACAGATTTTTTTGCAATTCAAATATTTACGCAATATTGAATGTATGCTGGTCCCACTAATGTGTAAGGTTGACTCAATCTCACGATAGGTCACATGACGATCTTGCAAGATCAGTTCGCGCACGGCATCAATGGTTTCCGGAACAACAATTGTTTTTGGACGACCTTCACGAAATTCGTCTTGGAGTGAACTATGACCTCGATTGAATTCACCAAACCATCGATAAACAGTGGTCCTTGATGGAGTTTTATCGCCAAAAATTAAATTAAGTTCATCCATGCACTCTTGCTGACTTAATCCACGTCGAAAGTTGTAAAAAATGATCGCACGAAAATGTTCACGATTTAATTCCATTTTTTGGCCCAGATGAATCCTTTAAGTTACTGTAAACAACACATAGCGCTCGTATGTCAAAACGTTCTGAGTACGTATAACCTCAAAAATGTCAAACTTTAAGATAGAGCTGTCAGTTGTCAGGTTGCAACACTCGGGTTGTCCAATCCCGAAATATAAAAGGCCTCGTACAGTGATGAACTGATGCAAAACATTATTTGCCTTTGTCACATAAATCGCATGGAACGATATTAGAGGAATTTTTGTTTAAAAAAATATACACGTAAAGGTCCTTACAGCATAAAGAAATTGTACAAACCTTGAACTTAATCCAAATGGTGCTCTGAAACAAGATACGCCTCTCTGTCGTCGACGCCGGAAAGCTTGTTCGATAAGTTTCGACTGAGACTGGGGGTCTATTCTCCAAAATGAACCTTTTCCTGGTTCCTCTTGACTCCTTGGGACCTAAAAATATTTGAACATATATCTACTTTAACATCAAACTAATCTCTAGTATGGAAGTCTCTGCTACCTGTCAGTAACTTTGAACGGGGTTTCTAAGAAAACCAAATCTCAAATTTTCCCGTGAATTACAACTGAAAATTTTGATATTCCAATGCAATTTTTAGTCATTATATAAGTTCAAAGTGGGTTTGATAAGAAAAGTGACGTGTTACCTTTACGCTGAGTTTAAGTTAAATATAGAGATTGTGTAAAAAAATTAACACAATTGTATACAGTATACAGTCAATTTTTCTTTAAACTGTAATTTCAATATTAAATTGTATACTGTATTTTGACATTTGAACTTGTATTACGAAATTACTTGAAGTTATTAATTTTAATAATAATTTTAAAATGTTGTTAATTAGTTAATGTATTATTTATATGTCATTTCTATTATCTAAATTTCTATTGTTACTACTATACATATAAATAAACACGATTGTCCTTTCGTTTAAACAAAATAATACATTTTAAACAGAAAACTGCCTAATGAGAAAGTAAGTTACGTTCACTTATTTTCTTTTTCAAATTAAATATTAAATAATAACTTCTGGTACCCAGATGGGTTCTCCGCTATCACCTGTTGTGGCAAATATATTTATGGAAGCCTTTGAAGCAGTAGCTCTGGAGTCTTCAAGCCACAAACCCAAAATCTGGTTGAGATATGTTGATGACACTTTTGTCATCTGGCCACATGGGCAAGAGGCTCTCCAATTGTTCTTTAACCACATTTATACCCAACATTCAAACATCAAATTCATGATGGAAATCGAGTCCAATGGATCCCTGTCCTTCCCGGGCGTGTGGTTTCACGGTTACGAAATGGTCGCCTGGGCCAGTCTGTATACAGACAACCAACACACACTGACACATATCTCCACGTCCGGTCCCGTCATCATCATCCATCTCAGAAACGGTCAGTCGTGAACTCGCTGTTGCACCGAGCTATATCAATTTCCGAACCCAAAAGTTTGAGAAGGGAATTAGCTTGGGTAGAGGGTAGCCTACTAAACAACGGCTACAGTAAACGAAAGATTCGCAATTCCATTTTTCGTCACCAAAATCCCCTTCCTAAGAAAGAATCATTACCTAGAAAATCAGTAGCATATTTGCCCTATATCAGCAAAGTCACTGATAGGATTGGGAAGCTTCTCCATAAGTACGAGATAAAAACAGTTTACAAACCACTATCCAAAATCTCACAAATGTTACCCTCTCCAAAGGATAAACAAAATCCTCTTTCATCCAAGGGTGTTTATTCCATTCCATGCTCGTGTGGAGCAGTATACATCGGTGAAACAGGTCTGTGTGAGCACAACCGGTGTTTGAAAACGGCCCTGCTATCAAACTCTGCTGTAGCTGAACATCATCATGAAACGGCCCTCCAAATCCTCTTCGACAACTCCTCAGTCGTAGCCAAATTTCCGTATTATTTCACCAGAAGGTTCCGTGAGGCCGTTGAAATCGCCAAAAATCACAAGAATTTCAACCGAGACAAAGGTTTTAAACTTTCGCCCATCTGTTAACCCTGCATCCACATTTCAACAGAAATCCCATCAACAAAATAAATCACTTACATTACCTACTAATAAAAAGTCCAGGAACCTATTCAAACTATCATCACGACCATAAAACAATCCAATATAATCCCTTTAAGTGCCTCCTACCTTTCTTTCACTTGAAAATTCAGGGGGCCAATTATTATTTCTTTGTTGGCTAGATCCTAAGTATTAATTCATTTACAATTTGTGTGTCAATGTGACAAGTTTAAAAAGTGACGTTTCAAAGTGTGTTTGTGAGAAAAAGACTAAACGAATGTAATCGCCGCAAGGTAACATTTGTATTTCTCATCCTTGAAAAAGCCTCTTATAAGTGTGAGCGAAACTTCGGAAAACTTTCTTTATATGCTGATTTCAGATATATAAATAAATTAATTCGGAAAAAATGATATGGTCTAAATCCGGAAAAAGCAGAATCAGCAGAAAACTGCCTAATATAGATAGACACTTATTCTTATATTCTGATTTTTATGCTGATGAACAAACAAACATGTCAAAAAAAAAACGAAATAATTTCTATGTTTAAGTCAGTACTTATAGGTTATGCAGATTAGCCAAACAAAATAGTCGCCTTTTGCGATTTGAAGCCTTGAAGGTACAACTTCGACTAATAAAAGTACTTTTCTAACTACATTTCATTTTGTACTACGAATAGTTTACATAAACATAAACACTATTGTGCTATTTTTACACAAATTTATACATTTTGCTTTAATTCTAATTAACTACATTTCTTTTAACTCTGATTCGCTGTACTGTTTTATTTTTTAAACTTTTGTCAACTAACATTTGCAAAAAAATTTGTCATAAATATAATCTTATCTTAGATATATGAGTTTTTTAATCTATACCGCTCCACTTGACATATAACAATAATTTTTATAAACAATCACTTTCTTCAAATTACCCATTTACCTGTGTTTTTTATTAAAATAGTATACTTCAGTTTCATATCTATACTACAATTCGGATATAATGATTTTATGGGATATTAATATTAAAAGAAACACAAGAAAATTGTTGTTGAATTGTTGCAAGTTGTTGTATTTTAATACAAAAAAAGAGCAAAGCTACTTACTTTGATAAAATATCTGTTGAGACTGAGGTTATGTCTGATGGAATTCTGCCAGCCCTTGTCCGCCGTACGGTAATAGGGATAATTCTTCGTAATGTAACTGTATATTCCAGATAATGTGAGTTGTTTATCAGGTGCACTGGCAATTGCTTGTACAATTAGCTGCGCATACGAATAGGGAGGCTTTGAATCGTCTTTATTGCTACTGCTGGCTCCGTACGAGCTGTCGTTAATTACGACGGATGATATCTACAATTCAAAACAGTTACCAATTAAAATAACGTATCTCAAATAACGTGGGCAAGCATAACAGTTTGTTGGTCAATACATTAAATTTTAAATTAAAACTTAATTTAAACAACGAAAACCTCTAAGCCGTGAGGCCGATACATTTGACTTAAATAATCCACCTAAATGCTAATCAGTGTTGATTAGGAACATCTGAATAACTGGAGAGGATATTTTCCTAATGAACACCTTGCTACTTATTCTCAAGTATGTAAAAGAACAAAAGAATACTAGATAGAATGAACAACTTGAAAGTATGGATGGAGTACGTCCATGGTCAAAAGAAAAGATTGTTTTTTTTTGCGAATAACACCGCAATTGAAATAAAATGCTGTATATTGAAAGAAAATACCAAACGTTTCAAAGTCGATTCTGACTTCGTTGTCAATGGCTTTATGTGTATTGAAAATGTAAATTGCAAAAATTTTTCAATACATATAAAGCCATTTGAAACGTTTGGTTTTTTCTTTCAATATACAGCTTTTTATTTCAATTGTGGTGTTATTCGCAAGAAAACATAAAAATAATCAAGAATATGTCACTAATAACATTTAGAAGACAAAAAGATTGGTTGCTTTAAAAGGAACTTTCTGGATAAATGGGAACAGAATGAAAGTGAAACCAGGCAAAATCAATTGATAAAATCAACGAATGAAGAAAGAAAGGTTAAATTACAAAATCGAATTACATCATTTAATCAAAAACAACTACAAACATTAGAAACAACAAAATGAACTGAAATTACATTACATTAAGCACGTTAAGTGCCACCATGTTAAAACAAATAATCACTGTGGGCCACTGTGTAAACTTAGTAAAAATTTATGAAAAATGCTCTTTTTAACCGTATTTATATAATTTATGTATTAAATTTTTTGTTTTTTTTTATAAAAAACGTCTTGTATTAAATGGATACAGTCCATTTTCATGAATCAAAGTTTTTGGTCCCTTGTATCGATTTGATAATAAGAAAAGGAGATGTTCGGCTTGTTATAAAAAAACTAAAAAACAGTCATGATTGGAAATATGCCCCAACTAAATCTTCACAAAATCGCTACAAATGTAGTGCTTCTGAAAAAATTTTGTGTTTGAAATGTTTTTTTAAAACCCATAAATCAGAATTAATTCAATAAATATAAGTTTTTATAAATTTTATTTGTAAAAGCACTTAGAAAAAATATTGTGTTATGTATTTCACATGTAACGTATTTTTTTTTCAAAAATTATTATGTTATCACCCCAAAAAAATTCTCAGGCCAAAACCAAATTTTGGACCAACGGGCCATGCTTTATAAATCCCTTATACATTTAAATCCACACCTTGAATCGGTTTGAATTCAGCCAGTAAAGTAAAAGTAGTCCTTTGTATCCGTTTGGATACAGGTGGCCCAAATGATCAAGGTTACTTGTATCCAAAGGATACAAATGGCGCTTAACGTGTTAAATGAAAAAAATACAGGAAAGAACACTGTTTAATTAAATTTATGGGCATGTCGGTAAGGAAGAGACCTAGTGAAATCGTTCACAATCAAATCATCAAACTGAATTCAGAAATAGATAAGGTAAGCTAAAATTCAATTAGTAAGACAGAATGATGAATGTAAAATTCAAACAGTGAAATGAAATCAATTATATCGATAAAAAAACAAAATTTAGTTCAGGTGGTTCAAGAAGAAATCAAGAATGTTCTGAATGCCATGAACGAAAACCGTTCAATTCCGGTGGTAGTTCTTCCTGATCCATATACAAAAGACAATTGGAAGCTTCTTAGTAATTATGAGTCCTCAATTGAAGGTATGGCAATCATTCTAATCCATAGGCAGGAAAAAACAGTGTGTATACATAGAGTGGCCAGCGTAGTCACCAGATTTTACCCCAATGGATTTTCTTCCTGTGGGGTTAACTAGAAGGTGTATCAGAAAAAACAACTATTAGTGACCAATAGCGGAAAATTGTACAATAAGGTAACAGTTTAAAACGAGGAAAGTTATAGAATGCTGGATGAACCCTTTGCTATTTAAAAAAAATGAAGACGTGATTGGCACCTAAAGTGGGTTATTGGATAGGATTAAAAAGCTATGTGTCTGAACAATTTTCTTTCAAGTTTTCAAATAATCGAGTTGACAAAGAGATAATAAAACTTCCTCTCCAGATATAAAACAACATAAGATTCATCAGCAAGCAACCTAAAAGCTCTGATTTATTGCCACCCGATGTTTGACTCCAACGACTGAACGAGAATTATCTTACTATCTGTGTTGAAAGCTAACTAGGTATCTTTATTTACCGAATTTCCATTGGATGTCGCTTGTCTGTAATCGGGACTATGATTTGAAGGAACTTGATGACCGTCATCTCTGTGAGTCACTTGAGCGGCATACTGCGCTGCCAGTTGCAGATCAGCTGAGATGTTTCTCTTTGACGATCCTCCCATATGTCCACCACCGTGACTACCTGATAAAAAAAATAATACATCGTTGTAGCAAGCTATGAATTTTAAACAAAGTATAATTCTCGATAGCAAATTATTTAAAATTTATTGATTTTAAGAGTGTTCCAATTTGAGATTAATTTTTAAATTTTTAATAAAATACACAAATTATTTGAGAATAATCAAATCTATTATTTCAAATGATAGTACAATTGTTTCGATTTAATAATGGAAAACAATATCTTGTAAGTGACCACCTGCTGCGTAACGACAAGCTTCTAATCTTTAGGTAAAATTTTCGATAACTTTCTGGCATAACTGCAGTTCAATTACTTGAAAACAGTCAATAATGTTCTCCTTTAGGTCAACAATTGTTTGTGGATCGTTGGCATAGACCTTTTCTTTCAAATAGCTCCATAGGAAAAAAAACTAGAGCAATTATTCGATTACCAAATTTCTGTTTCAAAAGATTGATTGTTTCTGCTGCTGAATGACATGTTGCTTCGTCCTGTTGAAACCACATATTCTGCACATCAATATGGTCCAATTCATCCCACAAAAAGTTGGTAAGCATCGTTCGGTATCGATCACTATTCACAGTAACAGCATTTCCATTGTCATCTTCAAAAAAGTATGGACCAATCACTCTACCAGCCCAAAAACCACACCACAGTTACTTTTTGTGTATGCATCGGTCTTTCCATTATTTTTCGTGGATTTGCTTCCCCCCAGATTTCGCTTGTTAACAAATCCACCCAATTCAAAATGTGCTTCATCGCTGAAGATGATTTTGTTTGAAAAAAAATCACATTTTCAAGTTTCTGTTGTACTAGCCAATTAACGAATTGACGACGTAAACCAAAATCTGTTGACTTTATTTCTTGCGTTATCTGAATCTTGTAAGCCTTTAAATGAAGATCTTTGTGCAAAATTCTGAATGAATTGGAATGTTCAATTGCTGTGCACGATGAAAATTGATGTTTTTGGTTGTTCAAGAACACTAGCAGTAACAGCTGCAATATTTTCTTCTGAACGTCCACTACCATGATATGTTTTGCTTTTTTCATCTTTTACTGAACCAGTTTACACACATTTTTGAACAATTATTCCAATGGTAACATTTGAAGGACAAGTTTATCTTCCATATTCTGTACGAAAATTTTTTGCAACTTCTGCACAACTTTCAGCAAATTTAAAATAATTTTTAATAATAAACGCGCGCTGCTCAATCCTATATCTCTCAATTTTTAATAACCGGAATATTCCTGCTTGTAATCTGTCAAATAACATATCATATTCTAGTACAAAAAATATAAATGGCAAATTTAAAAAATAACCTTAAATTGGAACACCCTTTAGTTTATTGATGATAAAAGAAATTTAAATTTGTGAAGACATCCACTCGATTTTCGACGGTTTTCCCATTTATAATCTGGAGAATTCAATTTTTTGAGGCGCGTTCACCACTAATACTTCTTGCCAATTGTATGTTCTTGGGCATGATAGTTACTTATTTCGCATGGATAGCTGAGAAATTGGTACTTTTGAAAAGACCAACCAGTTAAGCTTCGCTAGCTTCTTGCAAGGTCATTCCTGCTGAACTATGAAATCTTAAATGGGTTTTGAAATCCTGTCCGATTTCCCTAACAAGACGTTCTCATAGGAGTTTTCTCATCAGTACTTCGTACTTTACTGAATTTTACGAAGAGCTACTGTCCGGGTCTATAACAATTGTGTTTTTTTACATCGCCCGTAGTGGGCGCACTTTTACGTTTTAGCTTGTTGTTAATTGTTTCTGAAAAGCAGGTAAGTTAATTAATTGGAGATGAAAATGTAGTAAGGGCACTTTCCACAACTTGCCAATGTGTGGATATTGGCAGGAACACTAGTTGCCTTGTTATAAAAAAATATCTCGTTGTATTAATTGAATGAAAGCTGATCTACAGTCGTGACCTTAACATGATGTTGCATTCACTTGACTTCATAATAATAATAATAACAGTAAAAATCTGTTTCAGGCTATTAACACCTATGCGTGTTCAGTGCTCAGTTACTCTTTCGGCATAGTTATTTGAACAATTACAACGAAAGGTTCGAGTTTTACTAACAAAAGCTCAAAATCACCATCTAAAGAGCTAAAGGCGAAAGGCAGATCTAAGCACACTATTAGATCAAAAAATTTCTATTTTGCGTAGTCATTTCCAGAAACTCGCAAAATTTTCTGATCTGCACAGAGTCATGTGCCAGGTTTATGATTCAACACCACTGCCACTGACACAACAACACGTCCAATTACACGACTAGACCACTTATCAGAAACTGCTGAAATGGAAAGAGAAGACATATAAATGACGTCAACCAAAAATATGTCGACAGTGCAGCGTCGAACTACTGGTTGGTCAATGGTCATATGTTTCCTGAAAAGGAAGGCTGTATATTAGCAATCCAAGATTAAGTAATTCCAACTAAGAACATACATCATTAAAGACTGTTCTATTAACAACGACAGATGCAGGTACGGTTGCCAAACATCTGAATCTATCCAGCATATCACAGGAGGTTGTCAAGCGTTCGCTGCAACTGAATACAAAGAATGACACGATGCTGTGGCAAAAATACTGCACCAGGAACTAGCACTGAACTTGAACTATCACAGTCGATGAGATTGCCATACTATAAATACAAACTAGAATCTGTTTTAGAAAATAACAACTACAAGCTGCACGGGTAACGCACGATACTGACTGATCGGACTGTGGCTCACAATAGACCAGATATAGTTTTGGTACATATAATCCTCGGAAAACAACTTTAATTGACATAGCAATTCCAACAACAATAATATAAATATCAAGCAGGTTGAGAAAATAACCAAATATAGGGATTTGGAATTTCAAATAAAGACTCAGTGGGACATGAACAACACACGAACTGTACCAATTGCGTGCCTTAGAGGGAGTGTGCTGCCATACATTTTATGACTAATTGATGATAAAGTTACATTTTTTGATATTTGGACAGGTCTGTTGCAATGTTTCATCTATCTATGTTGAGTATGTACCAATTTCTTCATAGTTGAACATCGCATAAACATTAACTTTGATTTTTCTTACTATGTCATTTAAGATACTGGTTCTACCTGTCGTTTTCAAAGTTAGGTAAACTTGTTTTTTTTAATGATTTTGAAATGATAATAGCATATTGCATCATAGAAGGATTGTTTGTTTTTACGGAACAAATGAAAGTGATAATTTTTTTACACAAAAACAGTGACAAATACGAAAAACGCAGAAATAAAAAAATGAAATTCATAAGATTCATTTGCAATTTTTGTCAATTGACAGGAGCGTACTGAAAAAAAAGTTGTAGGGGCAGAAAGAACACGACCCCAGAAAAGGTTCCACCCTGTAGATTTCAGGACCGTTTCTGTGATCTTATTAGGAAGACTTCATAGAGGCATTAATGCTCCAAAATTGAACGAAATATCTCGAAAACTCGAAAAGAAAAAAACTGAAAAAAATCGAAGGTTTCCACATTTTGTATATCGCTATTAAAATTTCTCGGATCTCCGAGAATCCAAGAAGGAAATTTCTCGGCGGCTCTTGACCTTTTTGAACCTTCTGAGAAAAAATGTATAAATACGGAGAGGTAACTAAAGGATTCATTAAGCATTCGACTGCCGTATAGTAAACAGCAGTTGTTCCCGATAAATTTCAAATTAATTATAATATGTTCCACTAAGAGTTTAAACAATCCAAGAACTCAGAGGGTGAAAATAAAAACTTTACAATATTAATAAAATCAGATAGAAGTAATTTCACGAATACGACAAATGGAAACTCTATAAAGTTCCAAAAGTTACAACGGACATAAACTGACGGGCAAATACCATAGAAGAGTTTTCCGACACTATCGATCGAGAGATGTGCTTTCCGTCGGCCTATTTAAAGGTAGACAATAACTTTTTTATCGACAAAAAGAATAATACTTCGTGTTTCCATTGCCGACATACCGAACTCTCTCTCTATTTTTGTTTTTGTCCTTGTAGCCGATTCAACGTTTCGACATATTTTCGAGTTTAAAAGTAGAATAGCGCATTGCAATTTGGACGGAAATACAAAAATTTCAGATGGTCCTGAAGTTTATTTGAAATATGGTGTTAAAAAGTTAATTGGAACTATTTATTAAACATTAGAGTCGAAAGAAGGAAATATTGTCCTCCGAATAAAAATGAGAATAAATTAACTTTTCTCTGTCAGCTGTATTTTTTATGATACAGCAATATTGTTTATCTAATCCCTGCATTTAACAATGGGCAATGTAAAATTATCAGGGGTCAGCTCCTCCATAGCTAGTTTTAATAAATAAAATAATTAATATTTGCTAGTCCCAGAAACATCCGCTAGATGGAACAAGCGTTGACGATTCGACAACTTTAGAGACCAACTCCTATTCAAGCGTTAATAAGAGTTGAGGATAAGAAAGGTCTCTGTAATGTAAAAATGAAATATAATAAATCAAAGAATACGAAATCAAACCTTTATTGTTGTAGGAGATAAATATGTCATAAGGAAAGGGATTTTTGTGGGTAGGCAAAATCAGTAGACAAGACATCCTTGCTTTTTATAGCTCAGATAGCAACAGAAGACTCCTTAAAAAGAAGTGCCTTGTAAGAGAAAATATGGACATTGAAAAAAAAATACTACGGTCCCTTAATTTGTAAAATTGCCTCAGCTGAATGTGGAAAAAACTGAACATCAATATTCATATTTGACTGCATACATATAACAATATTGATTCCGTTTTCATAAATTCGTAGCCTCAGAGTGATAGCCAATGCTGAAAAGAAAAATTATTTGGCGCAAAAAAGCATTAGAGTACATTATTTACACTGTTCTGCTGACAATTTAGAAGACACGATTAAAGGATGAGGTGAAAGATGTTACCAGGACCTTACAACTTTGAAAAATCGCAAATGATGTCGACGTATAAAAATACGCTGGTCCAAAATTAGCTTCATCGATGATTTCTCCTTGAACTTGATCTCCAGTATTTTCAATGAGTTTTAACATTCTGATCCATAGTTTTAACTTAAAATAGTGTAAGGCTTATGTAATAAATTTGACCCCCTAGGCAGTAAATAAGTTCTAGACATGAAATCGACATATAATCAATATCAAATCTCACTGAATCATCCTTGATGTTAACAGGTCTTTTACTTTTGCAAAACCGTCCTGCTATTGTGTTCCTAATTGCTACAGTGCAACTTTCAGTCAAATTTATCATTCATCCCAAATATTTAAAATTATTATTATTATTTACTTGCTCCAGTTGTTATCCTTCCAATATAATCCTACCTCTTAACTCTTCAAATTAATACATTCCCTATAGAAATGGTAAAGGAAATAAAATATTTAGGTGTCATTTTAGATCCACAATTATGTTTTAATAGTCATGTTCATTATTTATGTGGAAAAATAGGTAAAAAGTTAGGGTATTTGCAAAGGATTTCTAGAAACCTTTCTAACTGGGCGAAAATATTAGTTTATAATACCATTGTTTTACCCCATTTTAACTATTGTAGTTCTCTGCTCATATCTTGTACACAGGAAAATATAAACAAAATGCAGTTACTACAAAACCGAGCCATGCGCATTATTCTAAACTGTAGCAAATATACTCCAATAAATGATATGCTACAGGCGCTAAATTGGTTACCTATTGGACAGGCTATTAAAAAGGCAAATCTAGTGTTGATCTATAGAATGGAACATGGGCAACTACCAAACTACTTAAAAAATTTATTAGTAAAAAGGGAACATTTTTATGGTTACAATATCCGATCGAGGCAAAATTACAATATTCAGGGGGTAAAAAGTGCATCATTACAAAAAACATTGCTTTTTGAAGGTATACAACTTTTTAATAGTCTGCCCGAAACAATCAAATGCGCCCCTACTTTATGTATTTTTAAGAAGGAAGTATTTCGCTATTTGTTTGATCTTTATATGTTAACTTAACTTTTGTTTTTTTGAATGTAATGTATCTGTGTTTGTACTAGCCAAGTGCTAAATAAAGGAATACTACTACTACTACTACTACTACCTATTCTGTTGTTCCCATTAGGACTACCTTTTTTCCCAATATTTATTTATTTGTAATTCAGTTTATGTTTCTGCAAAGACTGCTTGGTCAAAAGCATCTTATTATTTTTTAGTTTCTCATTGCCTAAGGTCCAGGTTTTCCGCCTTTAAATTGAAGAGTGCTAGTGATATACAACAACCTTGTTTTATGATTATTTCTCTGGTTTTCGATATTCCTCCTTTACAACTACTTCTTATGTTCTGTAAAACTCTGGAATGAAGTGTCGGTCTTTCCCATCAACTTCAATATTTTTCCGTATTTTCAGTAGTATATTGCAATATACTCGGTCAAACGCTTTCTCTCAGTCAACATAACACATCAGATCTTTTGAACAGTATCCTTATTTACTTTGTTGAGATGGCAAATAAAGCTCATGGTTCTATAATATTTGTATTACCTTTGTTTTCTTGAGTTAAATATCATCAAGCCTTATCCCTGTATCATAGATTTTGCATATGAGGTTCGTGATTCTATAAATAACGGAAGGACCTAGTACCTAAAATGCTTCAAATGGTATATTATCACCACCCACTCCTCTGTTGCATTTTAATTCTTTAATTGGCCTTTCCACTTCATGTTCTTCTATTCTAGATCCAACTTTATTTATGTTACATTGCTCTTTTCGCTCTATATTATTCATTCTTTTATTAGCATTACTGTTTTAATGATCTACATATACCAATTAGGGTAACATATTAGGATAGAGAAATTTATTAATTATTACGTAATTTATTGTTACCACATAGTGATGAATTAATTTTATTCTGAATGAGTTCTAGACAACTTCCTTTCCATTTGACCAATTGTTCAAAACTGCTAACCAATTTGAGCAATACACATTTGCATCTCAGTTTGTTTCCGTTTAGGGCGGGGAGTATATGGAAGTTATTCTCAATTCTAGTTACGCACATTATGATTAGAATATAAAGTTCTGAAACAGTAGAAAAAAATCGCTTAAAGTTTTTCATCGATTCTAACACAAATATACAAAACTCTTTCTGGGTCTAAATTATCAGTGCCTTTATTATTCCTACTACACCCTTTTTGTGATGTTGTTGCCCTGAAGACTTTTCATCTTTTAGGCATCTTTTAGGTGGTCTACCTAATGTTCGCCATGTTACGTATTGTCTTTCCGTCCAGATTCCCTTTACATTCTTTCATTTGAAATTACTTTTAGTGTTTCCGATTATGTATCAAGCATATATAAAAGTGTGAAATGGATCCAGAAGCAACTGAAAAAATAACGTACCTCTTGGACTAGCAGGGCAACTATTTGCAGCGCTGATGGTCCCCGTCGGTGAAGGAAACGGACTACCGTAATCTGTATCAGGTATGTTTATCTTTAGGGGGTGTAATGCCGATGTCCCACCACCCGATCTGTCCCTCGTCCGACTGGGTGATACTTCACGAATGTTGGGTGGTAACTCACAATTATCCTCCACTAGTGATTGAAAGGATAACTTTATATTTGTACTTGGAAATCTGAATGTACATCTGGAACAAAACAAATATATCAGTCAAATCTTTACTTTAAAAATGATCTTACCTAGATTCAATTCCGTAATAAGTATTTTAATAACAAATGAAAACAGTTTGATAATGGTCTATTCATATTCACGTCCAAAAAATGTTCCCGACAAGGAGCTGTCGTTTGCAAATGTGAGCAAATCAAGGTAGGTAACTGTTTAAAAAAAATTGATAATTTGTCACTATATGTCAGACCATAAAAATGTGTAACAGTAAAGAACAAAAATACCGAGAGAAAGCAAACACAACATTAGTCCAGTCACTAAAGGTGTTAAAATTCTTTATATATAAAATTCTTCTGTTCGTGTGTTTGACTCCTCCTAAACGGTTTGGCCGATTTTAATGAAATTTTTTGTATGTGTTCAAGTGACCTCAGAACGGTTTAGTTTCGCAAATCGATTCAATAAATAATGTTTTTCTAATTAATTTTTTGTATGTATGTTACCTGATTTCTTCTCCAGTGGTGAACCGTTTTGAATGAATATGGTCTTGTTTAATAGAGTATATATCCGGATTGGTGAAACTTCAAATTTTGGAAAAGAATTATATTGGTAAAGTGATGAAATTTGTGAATGAACACATGAGTGGATGGAAACCCTAACATTTCAATCAATCAATTTTTCGAAAACTCCTTATGGATGTGTATAGTTTTTTAACGTTTAATCTATTAAGGAAGATCCCTAGGTGATCTCATATAGTTTTCTGCGACGTGAAACTTGCAGTTTTGCAGAAAATCGCCGAAAATTCCAAAATTCTTATCAAAAATGTCATCGAAATGATATAGCGGACATTTCCTCATAAATATTTTAATTCCAACGTTATACTGCGGAAAATTTAGGCAGTGGAAGTTTTAATTGCGAATTTGAAATTTTTTTATGTACCTCTCAAGCATATAGGTAGTAAAGCATAGTATTTTCGGTTCCGTAAATCAATGAGTACCAAGCTCGTTTTGTTTGTATACCAAGCAAATACCTATTTAAATGAAAATTTTTCCATTTTGCGAAGACGGTGCTTTTGGTTGTCACATTCTCCCGGCCTAATAGAAAATTCAGTGACAACACATGTCAAATTCTAAACTGCTCTTTGGTGCGTTTATGCACCGGATGTTTAGTTATAGCAAACAAAATCACAAAGTAAAGTGATAGGAGTTGCATTTATATGATGATTGAAATATAGGAAATTAAAATTATGAAGTGATTAAAAAAACTGTTATATGATATGGACGTAAACAAATCATATACAGGATGGTTGAAATATATGTTGAAGTTAAATTATATTTATACAGTTTTATTAAAAATATATTTATTTTACAGCCCATAAGAAGTTGCATTCAGTGTGGAGAGGAATTAATGTTACACAGGACGATAATATAAAATGTTAAAAATGAAATAATTTATGGGGTAGCCCACAAGGAGTTATATACGATGGTTGAAATATAGGACGGATTTGACTCCGTAAATATGGGATGGATTCTACTCCGTCCTATAGTTTACAGAAGGCAGCAAACAAGTTTATGCTTGTCCGTGGGCAGTCGTATATACAGGGTGGTTGGTACATAGGGTGGAGTGGAATTATCTATAGTTATACAGAGTTGTCAAAAAAGTTGAAAAAAGGTTACATGGCGTGGTCTATAAGGCATAAATATATTTTGGGCTTATTAAGTCAACGCGTACTAGTACATTTTGTTCGTAAACAGTTACCTGTCAATTTAAATGAATCATTGTGTAATGTTGAGGCTTTCGATGTTACCTGGTCCTGTTTATTAAGGTTATACATACAAAATAAAACATAAAGAATAAAAACTACCTGAGTTCAAAACTACTAAAAAGTTGAAAATAAAACATTTTTTAAAAAATATAACCGACTTCAACCTATAACTACAAAGCTAAAAATAATTATAAGGAAATACAACTCTAGCAAATAAATAACACATTCAATGTTGTTAGGTACCTACCCAGGAAGTAAAAAATGTAAACATTAAAAGGTGCTCATTCTGTACAAATTAATTACCTACCAATCTAGTATATTTTTAAAGTCTGTGCCAAGCAACAATCAAGTTTGATAAAGTAGTAGATAAGTACGCAATGAAGGATTTTAGATTTGCATCTGGATCGACATTTGTTGGTTAGCCGAGCCAACCTACCTGTTCAACCCCAATAAAGAAGAAATTAACCCATGCTATCTGCATAAATTTCTAATTTTTTGTCCTATAAATCGGTAAGCCGAATTGTTCATCAAATGAAATTTGTTTTCTGAATGTTATTGGTGGCATCTTCTAGTTTATTTTAGATTTTCTTGGGAATAATACCACATCAGAGTTCAAACTTGTGTATATTTTAAAACCAAACGTTTCAAAATCCTGTCGGATTTCGTTTTCAATGGATATAAATTTATAAAGTAAAATTGAAATATATGCAATTATTTTGACAAATATGTTTACGTTACTATGGAAAAAATTTCTTTGATTTTAAATATACAGGTGCACAAGAAATTCAAAGATCATTATAATCAAAAAAATTTCAAGTTGGTTAAGAACTTGAAAATTGTCTTCACGCCACAAATAAATTCTGAAGACAATTTTTCAAGTTCTTCCAACTTGAAAAAATTTTTTTGATTATAATGATCTTTGAATTTCTTGTGCACCGTATATTTAAAATCAAAGAAATTTTTTCCATAGTAACGTAAACATATTTGTCAAATAATTGTCATATATTTCAATTTTACTTATAAATTTATATCCATTGAAAACGAAATCCGACAGGATTTTGAAACGTTTGGTTTTAAAATATACACAAGTTTGAACTCTGATGTGGTATTATTCCAAGAAAATCTAAAATAAAATGAAATTTTTGTGGGTACCGGTCAATTACAAAGAATATATGCAGTAATAAACGAAAAAAAAAACTAGGATTTCTTTGCATTTCAAGAAAGGGTTCACGAGCGGAGCTTCGAGCCATGTATCGCCAGCTTTACAATGTTCAAAGTCACAAGTCTTGGTATCGTTTTTTACCAAAAAAATTAAAACGTATATTACAAAGAGGAAAGTAATTTTATAGATTTGATTTTTTTCTAACAAAATCGAGGGGACGATATTTCTCGACTTCCCCCGATATTTCGCCTCCCGTGCCCGCTTTTATCGGTGTGTGCACGGGTCGACGCCGTCTATACGACCAATTCGACCTTTCAGAAGGAACAATTTTCGGCGTGACCTTGATCCTATAACCAACTCCGTATCGACTGGCTACAATTTCACGTTTTGTCAAGCAACATGGCGAATTCGTACGTAACAGTCGCCGATAAAGCGATTCTCATTTCGTTTCCCCCCGGCCAGCAGGCGAATTTTTTTAATCGACCATCATTTTTATCACGATTTTCTAACGGCTAATGAATTGCAAAGTCGTTCGCGTCTACTACGACCATATGATCGATTGACCGGCATAAAAAGACAACTTTCGCGGAATGTTATCGTGGAATGGAATTGTTTGTTTTGTACGGCACGCCGTTGCTGACGATTATAATTATACGGCGTTTGCTTATATCAAAAATAGATGTCTATTTGGGGACAACATAAATGCAGCTTGTATTTCGATTCATTGTCGGCCTTTGTTTTTTTTTGCTAATTTGGTGGCGCTGATTACGAATCCATCTTACTATTTTTATCCGATCGCAGCAGACATTGAACACAGTGCTAATTTTAATCATTATTCGATAGATTTTTTTTAAACGATTTCAAAAAATTCTAATTCCAATTCTGTTGTAATGTTTTAGAATTTGTTACCTCAGAGCTTCGTCAATTATGAACCAATTTCGATCATTATCTTTTGATTTGAAAGAATATACTTCCAGATTGGTTCCATGTATTTTTCAATATCATCGAAAAAAATTGTATGTTAATTAACCGATGGTTCTGAATTTGTCTGCATATACTGGGTCTCCCAACAAAAACGAGCTGCCCGGAATATTTCCCAAAATACCCATTATTTTGTAAATCGCAAAAACACGTCAAAAGGTTTACGAAGGGGGAAATATGTGGTCATAGTAACCATTAATTAAATTGCACCCTTATCACCCCAGCGATAGCTACACAATTTTTTAAAATGGAACCCCACGATAAGTGACAGCTCCTTTTAAAGACTGTTTAAAAAGGAATTCAAGGGTCGTTTTTGATATTCGTGCCTCACAATCATTGCGCACATAGGAAAAAACATCTGGAGTAATTCAGCCATATTCTTCTTGGATACGATGTCTCAGATCATCCAGAGACTCTCGACGAGTAGCATACACGCGGATCTTTAAATGACCCCAGAGAAAAAATCCAGGGGAGTCATATCTGGCGACCTTGCTGGTCACTCGATGGCACCTCGTCTTCCAATCCATCTCTGAGGAAATTGATTATCCAGAAACTCTTTAAACTAGCAAAACAATGTGGTGGGGCACCGTCGTGCTGATAAACAAGTTCGTCTTCTACCATTTATTCTTGGATCTACAGCGTTTCCAAGTAAGTCTAAATACATATCTCCATTTAAAGTGTCATCTGTGAAAAAGTATCCAACGATATGATCCCCCAAGATTCCTGCACACACATTTAGCTGTAGAGGTCGCTGAGTATAAGTCTATCTAACCAACTATTGGTTAATGTTACTCCACTAAATAATAGGAGGCTTCATCAGAGAAGTAAATTTATAAAAAATTGAAATTGCTGTTTATGTGACCGGGCAATGTTTCACAGATTCTGTTCTTCTGTCAAAGTGGTCTTCATTTAAGTCCGGGCACAGACCTACCGTTTCTGTTCTGTTCTTAAAAGAACAGAACAGAAAAGAATTATAACGGAAGGCTAGAATGCAATGCAATCCGATCCGGAAAGGCAAGTACGCCCGGTCAGCAGGCAACCGGCCAGCGTCCCCGGTCAGAACGTTCTCACCGGTAAGAAAGAACCCTATAGCGGCACACGCAGCCCGGCTACAACCCGGCTCCAGCGATTTTACCCCAGTTCTCCTACAACTGTTTGATCAGTTGGTTATCGTCCATTACGAATTATCATATATTAGTCTACCACAAGCGCTAGATAACGACTGAGGGCAAAATAAGAAAGCCCGGCGACCGGCAAGTCTGTGGCAATGAACTAGGATTCTGTTCTTATAGGACAGAACAGAAACGGTAGGTCTGTGCCCGGCCTAATTCTTAGACTGGTCTGATTTTGTAGGGATGGAACTTATTACATTTGAGAATTCTGTGAAGTTCGTGAAACACCTGACGTTAACTCAATTTGTCTTAAAGATTTTTTCGGTTCCATTACAACATGTCCTAAAACTGCTGCTACTTCAACGTCCTCCATTCTTCTTGGCTCGCGTTTCATGTTGACTACGGATACTCTTTCACTGAATTATCTCCACAGCTCAGCCATGTATTTAAGCGTTACGGGTCTTTCTGGATACCTCTCACTGCAATTACGAGCAGTTTCTCTAGCACAATTATTAATCTCAACATAAAGAACAATAATTTCGTTTTTTTTTCGCTAATGTGATAACCACTTTGTCGGGTAAGAAAAATAACAATTTAAGACTACACTGAAGCAACTATGGAAAGAAACTAAGATATTAACTAGCGAAATATATGTTTTTCTTTTTCAACGAAGGAAGTTTTTAATTTCTTTGTTATATGGTGCACAGTGGCGTACCTACCTCAAAAACTACACGTTGAAAAAATACTCTTCGTCAAAGAGGCTATACAATGGAGACCATATCGAACAAATGATTTAAAATGCATTACCAGTTTCATTTTCCTTATCGCAATAGCAAAAATTAATTAAAACTATATGAGAATTATTTATTTTAATTAATAACCGTCAATAACACCGTTTTAATGTGCCCAGGTAGAGTTAAAAAATTTTGGCCCATGTACTTCTTTAAGTGTGACGTTTTTTAAATAGTGGCGTAATAATTTGTTCTGCAGTAACTTGTTGTACGGATTTTCGGTAATCGAAGTTCAAAATGAAGTTTTTTAAATATAAATACTAGACATTGAAGTATATACAATTGGGAATGGTTAAAATGTTTGACTCCTCCATCAATCAATGTGTAAGGAAACCTCTGTCCTTATTTAATATAATTTTTAAAATTGTTCTATGTAGTACGTTAAGACACACTAACGTGGCACTATAACAACCACCCTACACGCTGATGCAATACCTTAGAATTGACTCGGCCAAAGCATTATAAACTATTATCATATTTTTCCGGTCTAAAATATTTCTGAGATGATAAAACTTAGAGATTAGTGTTCTCAATATGGTTGATAAGGAGTTTATAGGTTCTTTCCACTTTAGGTGCTGATCCACTATAACCCCAAGATATTTAATACTGGTCGTTTTGTTTATATATTTACATCTAACCAACTTTTAAGCTTTTGCATTCCAAGTTCTGGTTTTTCGTAAACCTCCGTCCAAGTTTCACTTTCAGATAAAACTACTGGATCGTCCCCCTAAGATATCATTACTCCATTTAATGTAAAGCTACCTAATGAATTTATATAGAGTAGAAATAAAATCGGGCATAATACTGTCCCTTGTGGACCGCCCATGTTAACTGGTAATGGATTGCTAAGCGTATCATTTATTTTTACTACTTGAAATCTATTCGATAGGTAGGTTTGGAAAATCTTAAGAACTTCTCCTGGGAAACCAATTTTTTCCATGCGTGTAAGGAGCAGCATCCATGTTTATTAAAATATCTTTTGTTAGTGACAGCAATGCATCCTCGGTGAAAATATTTTTTTTAAATCCATACTGATTAGGGTTAAGAATCTCGTTTTTTGTTAACTACTTTATCAATCGATTTTTTAGAAACCATTCAAAAAAATTTTGCAAAATTGTTTATTATAGTTACCGGCCTGTAATTAGCTAGTTCCATTTTACTTCCAGATAAAATATAGATTTCGTAATGGAATTTTTAAAACCTGTTGGTGTAATACCACTGTAAAAGGCTAAATTTATTAATTGATTTAATAAATATTCATGACAAGTTTTAAAAGAAGACGCGAGATGTAAAGACTGACATCTAGGATTTCCGGGGAAACTAGCACATAGAGGTTCAGAATCTGGAGCCGTTCCATGTAATTGCTGTTACTCGTAACTCCTAGGTTAGAATGTCACGATGAAATTTTCAGGTTAACTTCACCTGTCAGTTTTAATAAGTCTACTTGATATCTTGTCCGGACCTGGTGCTGCGTAAATATTTAACAATAACTAATTCGTCTTTGGTAACCGGAGTCAAAAACATGGAATCTTTTCTTGTGATCATGTTATTGGTCACATTAGATACCTTATCAATACTTTCTGATGTTTTTTCACCTATTTTTGTAACAAATAAATTGAAAGAAGCTGCTATTTCAATATCGTTCCATAATTTTGTGCCCAAAGGACATGCTACATCATCTCTCTGTATTTTTTTTTTGTTTTTGATTGTTTGCGAATTCGTCTATTATTTGCCAAACTTTTTTATAATTTTTGTTGGCTAAATTTATTTTGTCTTTATAATAATTGTTTTTTGTAACTTAAGTATTCAATTTAATTTGTTTCTCTTGAGTAAAATCCACTGTTATTCGTTTTTTTCAGTTTGTCCCTATTGATATTGATCCAAGTTTTAGTTTACGTCTATGTTTGTTTACCGTTTTAGTAATTGTGTTTTGTGTGATATACAAATTTATTATGAAACTAGAAAATGAAACCATTTATTTGAAAATGTATACAGAAATTTTAAACATTTATGTTAGCTTTAGATGGGCAATGGGGTGGGATTTTTCAAGGTCCCCAGGGCAGCAGTTAGTGTAAATCCGGCCCTGCAAATGATTATAACTTTTTATTTATAAGTGTAAACCAATTTCATTCATAACACTGTCGATAATAATAAGTACTAATGCTTAAAAAATAATTGAAATTGCAAACGCCTCTCTTATCAGATAAATCAATCATGTTTTTGAATATATTGTACACATATAAAATGTCGGTCGTTTGGATTTATTCCAAAACATACGCCAAACTGATAAAAACATTTTTGGAGATAGCGAATCTGATAAGGATATTATTAATATAACGTACATGCTGCAACAAATTGTTTTGATAAATTTGAAAATAAGTATGGCACGTTATCTTTGAACAAGTTTGCATAATACAGCTGAAAATAAGTCGAGTTTGTTTAGTATTTAGCGAAACTATTTTAGGAATCAAACAATTTGCATAACAACATCACTATTTTTTTGTCTATTGAATTATTGTTTTTAGGATTTAAATGAATGTGACGTAAAATATGACATGTAATATTCCTCATAAATTTGGGTATTTCTGATTATTTAAAAATTAATTATATCGCTTGAAATTGTGTGGAAAGCTGGACTTTTTAATCAAAAAAAAAAACGACGGCAGAAATGCATCAACTGAAAAACAAGCAGAATAATATATAGAGATATGAAAATGGATACATTACAAAACATATTTGTTATACAAACTAGATTCGTTTTCATTTATGAACCTTCTAAACAATTTTATATCTATACTATTATAAAATTGTAAGTTTATCTGTTTGTTTGTTTGTTCGGGCATCAAGTAAGAACTACTGAACTGATTATGCTGAAACTTTTTTTGTTGTAAAGCCTATAATTTGACTTAAAATGTGGTGGATCTTTTATCTCCCTAAATTGACATATACGGTAGATATAGCAAAAAAACTTCTACCATGTTGGATAACACAATTACTCTATTGGTTCCACAGCAAGCACCAAATATTAGATACTTGAATCAGCTTAGCTTTTATTCAAAATTCGCCAATGTAACATGTTCCGATTTAAAAAAAAATCAACTGATATATCAACCGTAATTTTACAAGGTGTTCTATATAGGAAACTTAGTGCGGAGTACCATGACATGGATTTAAAAAATCTAAAAAAAAGTTATATTAGGTGCAGCGGCATATATACAATGTGGCTGAAATAAGGGGGAGACGAATTAGTTATACGGTGTGGTTCAAAAAGTTATATTGAGTGGGCCATACATTGTTGCATT